>OW679194.1:4106112-4245095 GCA_940337035.1 Agriotes lineatus | reverse complement strand
ACACACAGAAACACAGAATAAATATAACACAGAGTAGGAAAGGAAAAATATGTACACAACACTAAAAAACTTAAGCTAACTAAGTAGGGTGTTTTGGAGTGTTCTGAGACAAGGTCAGGTCAAGGTTGCCACTCCCCACCACTCGACCCGCCACCTCCCACCACCATAAATATTAAGGTCAAGGCTAAGTGTTGGTGGGAGATGGCGGGTCGAGTGGTGGGGGGTGGCAACCTTGACCTGACCTTGTCTCAGAACACTCCAAAGAAAAAATATTTAAAGTCAAGGACTTCAGCTTTTAAGTTCAAGAACCTCTGCTTTTAAGTTCAAGGCTAAATCGTATTTGGATGGTTACCTTGACTTAACCTTGTTCCAAACCCTTTCAAACAAGAACCCCCACGAACTGCGGGGGTTGTGAGATTCATATTGTTAAAATGATGCTCGCTCGATGGCGTAGAAGAATGTACTTGTGAAGACGGCTAAGGGAACAACGACAATGAATAAAACGAAAAAAAGTGTTATAAATTCATTTATTAAGTATAAATTCATTTATTAAGTATAAATACATTAATTAGGAATTGTCAAGTTTAGTGCACTAATTCGTTGTAAGGCATCACTTATGTTAAGTTGATCCGCAATCAAAAATTGTTTGACCTCTTCTAACTCGTTTTGTAATTGTTGCAACTTTTTACACATCTTCGCAAAGACGCAATGTTCGGACCAGCGCAAATGTTCCTCTAGAGGACCATCTTTCGGTACCCATTTGTGGATACGAATTTCACAACAAAAGCACTGCACTTCTTCGCTGTCTTGAAGGTAGAAAAATCCAACCCGTGCAAGCGAGGCTGCAGGTATGACACCAGTCCAGTTTTTGTAGGTCTGGATGCGGTGCTCGTAGCGGCGGAGGTATGGCGGAAATACTTCGAGACACATGGTTAAATGAAAACTAGCGACTGTTACTCTGTAAGGTTGTGACACGCTTATATAGTTGGTAATCCAGAATGAGAGGGGGAATAGCTGTTCAAGGCTGACCGGGCGACTCCACTAGAATGGGAGCCTTGAGATGAAATTCCACATACATAACAGGAATGTCGTTGACTGCTTTAAATTTCAGCACGTCACCCCTTTTCAGGGTCTTCCCAGTCAACTCTGTAGCGCTAAGATGGCTATCATTCAAAATAATTGTAGGAGTTGCAGGATTCGTATTGACAGAAGATATAACAGCCTCAGCGAATTGAACTGTATAGTTTAATTTACCGGATAGTAGAATATACCAGCCTTCAGGGTTAACTCCTAGACTTGTAAAGTGTATGTCCTTTTCATAGTAAAAATCCGCCAAGTTCTCGAAAAGAAACAGTTGAGGAGGAGGATCAGTGGAATGATCTGAGGGATGGCCAAGGTGATGCCTTCCAAATGTATCCAGCGGCATTATAGTTTACTCTAACGCTTCTACGCACACTCGATTCGCTTAACTGCTACTTCGTTGAAATGCTATTTCTAACTGACCAATTTTTCCCCCACCACTAGTTTTGGTACTCCTCCTACTTGACCGTGACCGTGGGCAACCTTGTAACTCCCTTCTACCACTACCTTCTAAAAGTAGATAAAAAAAGAGCAGGCAGGAGTAGGAATCGCAGAACATCGTCTTATTCAGTGCAACTAAGAATGGAAACCATTACCAAAGTTCTTGGCTTAGTGAAGAGCGGGCAAGCAGTGTTCGATGGTGTCACGAAGTTTAAACCGCAACAGTGTCCAGTGCTCCTTGGCAGTAGTACATATAGATTAAATAATTCACAGACTAAGTTTGTATGTGTGGGTCTACAAACCAGCGGTGGATTTGTACCAGTAATACAAATACGTGGAAATCACAATAATTGGGTTCAGCTGCTGGAACCCGAGTGGGGAATCCTGTTAGAAAATGAGGGAATTATAAAAAATTATTTTTATTCCGGAGCTGGACAGTGGCCACCGCTTCATTTGGGACCCATACTCCTATCATTCACAACGATTCAAGCGGTGAAGGTGTTACGCATACAGGGTCAGGACGGGTCGGATGTTTACCTGGGGAGAGAAACTGTGGAAGAGCTATACAGAGTTTGCACTCTAATTGGACGAAAACTAGCACAATTGAAGAACTTAAAGTTTCCTCAATTTTATTCAACAGCAATAACGCGAGCGCTAACTCAATCTGGGGATTATATTCAAAATCTACAGGTTACGTTACACAACTTTGACGAATTGTCGGAGAAGGCTCTGTGTCTGTACGAACTGCTGACGTTTGCTAGCGACAGTGTTAGGTGTGATATTAAACTAGAAGCAATTGGGCAGCAACTGTCGTCGTAATGTGGATGTGTTACTCGGAGGCTGCTCGAGCGCCAGCTACAGATGTGCGCAGCGCCATAGGAAATCTGCAAGGTTTGTGTGAGGACTTAGCATTCGACGCAAGACATGAAGTTGTGTATGGTATGGGGCGGAGCGGATATACCGATGAAGAGTTGCACACGAGCGAAAGATTATATGAAAATGGTGCAGAAGTATGTCAATTGTTTCTAAATAATGTGATAAATCGAAGGCTCCTTGTAAATCTGATGGAAGGTCTCGGGTTACATCATGAGCTAAGTGAAGTAAACAAATTTATAGAAGAAGAAGAAGATGAAGCAAAAACTAAAGAAGAAACTAGAGCGAAAAAAACTAAAGAAGAAAATGTTACTAGTTAAGCTAGTATTAAAGGTTTTTATATATTTTTGCACACAGTGAGAAATAAAAAATTATTTTTTTATATTATTATATTATAGTATGTAATGTTTATTTTTTAGAGTTTTTTTTACTGAAGAAACTACTACTTATACGTACAATGCTCTGACGAGAGTGGTCAAGCAGGTGTAACTCTTCTGCGCAAGTTTTATCATGGTGAGTGGGGGGGGGGGGGGTAGTATTACTTTGCCGTCCAGCTAGTTATCCGACCATAACTTCGTTGTGTCCTGACAAGTGTGAGTGCGCCAGTATCTTTAGCCGTTCAGCTACTTCTCTGAGGCAACATGAAATTGGTTATCGATATTCAAGGATTCAAAACAACCGACAAGAATTTCACTCCAAAGGAATTTGCTGCTTACGATGGAACCACTATTGCTCACCACGTGTTCAAACAACCCTTTCCTTTCGAAGCACTGCCTCAGAATTTGCAAAAGCAAGCCCGTTGGTTAATGGAAAACCATAATTGCATAGCCTGGAAGGATGGATTTACTTCTGCATACCTGTTCCCCACCATATTGCGGCGCCTTCTGCGGGACGCTGAACTGATATATATATCATCACCTACGCGTATTACACCTTTTACAGAAACGCTGATAGATCATATAATCGTGCTTGATTCTGCTACTACTGAAAATATTGTTGAAAATGTTAATATCATCCCTATGCATCATATATCCGATCACTGCCTTATTCATTGTACTGTTAATGTCGAATCTAAAGTCAGAGCAGTGAGTAAATCAGTAACATTTAGAAATTATAAAAATATGGATGTAGAGCAATTTTTAACTGACCTTTCTAGTATTCCTTGGGAGCTCATATATGATATTCCGCAGATTGATGATAAGGTCAGTTTCATGACTAACAACTTGATTAATCTTGTTGATCTACATGCACCCTTGCTGACGAAAAGATTAACTAAATTTCCTGCTCCATGGTTAACGAACAACATTAAAATAATGATATCTTTACGTGACAAAGCTTATAAAAGGGCAAAAACCACTAAACTAGCTTCTCATTGGAACTACTACAAGTCACTACGTAATTTCACCAATTCTGCAATTAAAAGAGAAAAAAAGGCGTACTTACAATTTAAATTACGTGATTCTGACCTTAAATCAACCTGGCGTGAACTCAATAAATTCAATATTGGTAAAAGTAAATCATCTGTACTGCCTCCCAATCTACAAAATCTAAACGAAATTAATGATTATTTTGTGAGCTCTGTACAGTCAGTTAAAAATAATAATTTTGAAGATCTTAAAAATTACTATAATTCGAATATTCGTCGAAGTGTTACTGGTTTATTAACATTTAAGACAGTAACTGAATCTAGTGTATCTAAGATTATTAATCAAATTAAGACCAAATCTATTGGATCTGATGGAATCTGTATAACTTTACTTAATATTTGTTGTCCAGTGATTTTACCCCATATTACTCATATTATTAATTTTTGTTTGATCAATGGTGTCGTCCCACAAGCTTGGAAGGAAGCGCTAGTAACTCCCATACCTAAAAAAACAGCTCCTAAACATTTATCAGACTTGCGTCCAATAAGCATTCTCCCTATTTTATCTAAAGTTCTTGAACGAGTAGTTAATATGCAGCTTTTAGATCATCTAAAAATAAACAACGTGCTTCCTTCACTTCAGTCCGGTTTTAGAGCTAACCACAGTTGCGCTACGGCTTTACTTAATGTCACAGATGACATATTTAGATCTCTAGATGACTATAATATGATTGCGTTAATTCTACTTGATTACTCGAAAGCATTTGATATGATTAATCATGAACTTTTAATAGCTATTCTTTATAATATTGGTTTAGATAATAATGCTCAATTGTTTTTTCAGAATTATCTTAGTCAACGAACGCAAAGAGTAAGAATTAATCGTGATACTTCTAACAGCCGTAATGTAATTAGTGGGGTTCCGCAAGGCTCGATCTTAGGTCCTACACTTTTTGCTATTTATACATCTAATTTTTGTCATTCAATCAGGAATTGTAAGTTCCATTTCTATGCTGACGATACCCAACTTTATTATTCGTTTGAACATAATGATGTACATACAGCTTCAAATTTTATCAATGAAGATCTCTCAAATTTAATATCCTTATCACAAGATCATTGTTTAAAAATTAACGCCAGTAAATCCAACGTGTTGGTATTTGGCAACCGCAAATTAAGACAAGAAGTTGCTTCAGAACTTAATATTCAGATTGACGGAGCTCAGTTGGGATGTGTCGAGTCGGCTAGAAATTTGGGGATTTACATAGATACAAACTTGCGTTTTAAAGTGCATGTTACTAAACTTGTTCAAAAGGCCTATGGCAGTCTTAAAGTTCTTTATGCTAATAGAGATTTTTTAAGTAAAGATTTAAAAACTACATTATGTGATTTACTGGTGCTTTCACACTTCAATTTCTGTGACTCTGTCTATGGTAACTGCCTGGATAAAACGGATATCAACAGAATACAAAGAGTTCAAAATGCATGTCTTCGTTTTATTCACGGAATCAAAAGAAAACAGTCTGTATCTTGCAAGCTTCTGGAGACGAAATGGTTAAAC
Source organism: Agriotes lineatus (assembly GCA_940337035.1). Taxonomy (NCBI): domain Eukaryota; kingdom Metazoa; phylum Arthropoda; class Insecta; order Coleoptera; family Elateridae; genus Agriotes; species Agriotes lineatus. Next base: position 4,239,774 of record OW679194.1, on the reverse strand, counting down.
ATGTACAACAGGCGTCGCTTGCATTCTGCATGTCTTTATTACAAAATAATCACTAAAAAAATACCACACTACCTTTATGAGCGTTTACAATTCCGTACAGATGTCCATAATCTAAATCTTAGATACAAGGGTTTACTTACTCCTCCTGTTCATAAATCTGCTTTATTCGAGAGGTCTTTTTCATACAATGTGGCGAGGGAATGGAACAGTGGACTCTGTAATATTGGGGCGATATCCCTCAACTCTTTGAAAATTAAACTCAAACGAATGTTACAGCTGAAACAATCATAGGATTGAATGATATCACCACCGTGTTAAATAGATTTCGTTTTCTTTTCTTTTTTTTATTTATTTACTATCTACATTAGCACTAGTGTCCGTCAATTAACTTTTTACTTTTCATTTGAAACCAAAACTCACATGTAGGCAGGCAAGGAAGAACAAAAAGCTTTACTAAGCATTTTTTTGATTGTCTGCCTTTTAGCCGTTACCTTCACTGCTGCAATTATATATATATTAAATTATCATATCAGTATGTACATATGTTTTCTTTATCTGATGTATAATAAGGTGTACCTTAACGGCTAATAAACTTTATTATTATTATTATTATTATTATTATTATATGTCAAAGGGAGAGAAAAGGCTACACCGCAACACCAATAATTGAAACTGCGGAGCAACCACCACTCAGTCCAACACAACCCCTTTGCATGTATCATGCTAAAACTTGTTGCTATTGTGCTTTGTCTAATGTTTACCATATACAGTGTGGTCCATTAAGTGTGCAACAAATGGGAAATTTTTTTATTAGTTGTACAATCGAAATTTAAATATTGCCAAAAGTTAGTGCATGTTCGATAACCATATCAGATGCCCTTAGAATGGCTTCAAGTCAAACAATATACAGGGCAGGACAAAAAATATGAAATTCGTTCAAGAACAAAGTTACCTTATTTCAAAAAATATAACAAAATTTTATTGGGAAAAGTTGTTTAGAATTAAAAGCTATCCTCAAATACAAAGTCACGGCCTCCTATTCGAATTTTGATTCTTTTTTGGAAAATTTTGTATTACCCCCGTATGATACATATTTTTATTATTTTGATTTTATATGTATTTAAAGTAGCCACAACCACATCCCTTTTAAATAACTTTTAGCAACTTGAAGCGTATTTGTAAAATTTACTTGGATTTATATTTTTTTAGGTAAGCGTCCACTTCATGTTTGTTGCAACGATATTTAACAGAACTTTAGAATTTCGCAAATATTCTTTTTAACAAGGCAAATGCTTTACTAATAATAATTTACATATGAGAAACTCTCAATAAATCAGAATAATAAAAATATGTATCATACGGGGATAATACAAAATTTTACAAAAAAAGAATCAAAATTCGAATAGGAGGCCGTGACTTTGTATTTGAGCATAACTTTTGATTCTAAACAACTTTTATCAATAACATTTTGCTATATTTTTTGAAATAAGGTAACTTTATTCTAGATCGAATTTCATATTTTTTGTCCTGCCCTGTATATTGTTTGACTTGAAGCCATGCTAAGGGCATCTGATATGGTTATCGAACATGCACTAACTTTTGGCAATATTTAAATTTCGATTGTACAACTAATAAAAAAAATTCCCATTTGTTGCACACTTAATGGACCACACTGTATATATAATCATTACTTAATGGAATAATAAAACAACATTTAAATTTTATTGTGTTTTTCTATTTACAAACAATATATAATCTAACAATGTACAATCTAATGATCTACAAAGGCTGAATATCGTTCTACGTATACTTTATCCCTATGTTTTGAGCTGAAGACGTTTTTCAATACCTCTCCCACATTAAGGATCCTCCGCTTGAACCTCATCTTATCCATAGCTTCTTGTTGCCAGACTCCTCTCCGAGCTTCTTTATACGCATACGCCCACGTATGCAGATTGTACATCTGATTCTTCGAGTCGTCAAACTGCACACTCTTCTTCATTTTCCTTCTTTTCACAAATTTGTTCGTTCAGACCGATACTAGTCAACAGCCGCACCGTTTTGTACATTTTTTTCTTTTTGGTGGGAGGAGGTTCTAGAGTTTGACTTTGAAATCAAGGTCGAGTGGTGAGAGGTGTTAGAGTTCGTCCTTGAAAATGATGTGACCTTGAAAATTACCTTAGCCTTCAACAATGACCTTAAACTCAAGGTCAAATCAAAATAAACAAAATAAACCATTTAAAAATTATATTTATTTAAATGTTACAGGTGATCAATATTTGAAATATATCTTCAGAAGAGCGAGCCATATCCACTCCTAACTTGAAGTGTGAACATGCCGGTTGGTGTAGAGTTAATTTTCGTTGTAGATTTACACGGTAGATCGAATACTGAGACACATTCTTCCAGCATTTCAGCAAAGGGATGCTTTGGGTGGTAGTCCACATCCAGCGTAAGCGATGTATTTCCTTCTCTAGCAAAATATTTTAAAATGTTTTTTTCCAAATTCGCAATCAGTCGTTTCCGTTTTTCTTGTTGATTTTGGCTATCGCTTCAAATTCCAAGTCTAAATTTCTGAGTCCCGAGGAATTTCTCACTATTTTATCTAAATTGTTTTTTGCATCTTCAAACCAGAAAGCACAGCACAACTTTACAGCGTGCTTTAATGTGATTTCATGTGAAGAATCGTCACTTGGAGTCTGATCCATCATTTTATACGTAAACGAATAGTGTGCGAACTTGACGTAAGTTATAAAACAACTAACGAGACCATGATAATGCGCAACCTTTTATACTTTCGATTATCCCGAAGGTCATCGCCGTTTTTCATTAAATAGTTTAAGGACTCGGTGGTCTAATGGTATGACGCCTGGGGAGCATTATATGCATTAAAGGAAATTCTAGACACTACGCCTCAGGAGATCTGGGTTCGAATCCTAGTCGAGTAAATTTTTTAATATTATATTTTTTCAATAATCAGAAAGTAGACGGCAGTAGGAGTACAATGCAAAAAAAAGACCTGCTTCGGAGTGTTACAATTGTTTTACTGCTTTGTCAGAGCGTTGTACGTAAAAACCCGATCATGAAGAACGAGACAATACGCGGTTGTGTTGGCTAGCACGTTTGCGGAAGTTTCAAATTCAACTCGAAAAACTACAGCGTTCGCGTGGAGGTAGTTCTTTTGATGGGAGCAGTCGATTACAACAATGGGTGCTTTGTCGACAAACTCATTGGGCGTGAACCAAGGCTCGTCAGTCTTGTTATAATAGGACGGTTGAAACTTGGAGTACATTTCGTATAATGTGGCGTAATGATTCAGACCATAAGTGTTATTTAAATTATCGTAGGGAAAACGTTCGGTGTTGAGATAAACTCTAAAATTTGTAAGATTAATTTTGTCGAAATGACTATTGTCCTTAGAGATGAGCCCCGAACGTTCCGTCTGAAAACCTACGATGACATATCTGGGGGTTTGTAATTTGGTGGTTGTTGCAATGGCATGAGAATGTTGAGTCACGGTATTAACGCCTGGTATGATATGAAGTTGCCAGCTGCGAAACGCTACTTGTGTGTCGATATTTTTGTCAATGTATTTGGTTAGAGATAATTCTTGAGCAAGACCTGGAGTGACATGTGGAACTTTCCAATACAGCTTGTCAATCGTAACTTTAACAGTCTCTCCTACGGTAGCACTAAATACGGCGTCGGCATCGGTATTGCTGCGAATCAGGACAAGCTTTTTCCGGATGTTAAGTATGACTTTTCCATAATCTTCGGCAAACCCTAGCCGCATTCTCAACGGTATGCAGGCACTGAAGTTGCCCTGTGCATCGGTAATGTGAGTATTGGCGGAGTGCAACCAACCAGAATTTTGAAGCTTTTTAACATCATCAGAATCGTAGGACACATATCCCTTAAGAGTAGATGTGATACCAGGTTTGGTAACAGAATCGACAACGACACCATTGATTTCGTATCGGATTTCGCTAAATAAGTAAGCCAACCCATTGTTAAGAAATTTAGCCGTCGTAACTTCACCGGTTGCTTTCCGTAATTTTCCCTCTATGTATCGATAGCTCAAACCTGGTAGAGTTGACATATCTTCAGGAATTGGAATTCGAATTTCATCGTTATAGTCGAAACGGTTTGTATACGGTTGATGGGTGTGCAACTGATTGCTAACGATGGAGTTGTCGACGAGGACACGTTCCCCAATATTTAGAATACTCATGGCAGCACTTTAAAACCCAACGATCGCAAGAAGTCTCTGTTTGTCTTTGTTAACTGCTCGGCGGACGAAGCTGAATTGATTTTACAAGGCTGTGGACAACGTCTCTTATACGAACTGGGTTGGACATGGTAGGGTGAAGGGTTGAATCGAAAACCCATTATAACTTCTTTAAATGCAATGTTACCGTGACGGTTTCCTTACTAAAACTGACGGGGGTATTAGTCTGGTCCAGTATTTTAACAGTTAGGTTAGTGATCTGTCTCGTGCTGATCGGTAGGTAAATGACAGGGTTAGGTGTTTCCACTATTTTGTACCCAGGCGGCACTATGGGGAAGAATTGATGAACGATGTGGCCAGGCTTACCATTTTTATAGGAACCGACAGAGATATTGCAGTGGATAAGGATGGAGTTAATGTTCAAAATTTTCGTAACATGTTCAGCTGCATGCCACATATTCGCATCATAAATTTTGCTGTCAAATCCCAACATGTCTCGGATAGTATTGTCACGTGTAAAGTCGATTTGAACGTTCGATTTTATTTCGGTTTTTAAGGTGCTGTTGTTTCCGCGTAGCAGCACCCGCCCATTACTTCCGCTAGACTCAAGTTGGTTATGCAGAAAGTCGGCAATGTCCGTAATTTCGTATGCACCCTCAGGTATAGTAATATGAGGTAGTCCGACGAGATGAAATTCATTGTTGGGGGTCTAATGTTAGCAATAGTATTGTAGGTTTTGAAACTTAACAACCCCAAAACGTATTCGCTACCGTCGTCTAAGAAAATAGGGGGGTCAAAATTCGCAGTAAGGATCGATGAATCACCTGTCAGAGTGAATATACTAGACATGATGAACACTTAAACTGCCGACAAAAGCGGTTTCGCAAAGTTATATAGGAATTTGGGACACAGGTGACCGCATGTGTATGACATGAGTCGTTGATATCTATTAGAATTATACGTGATCGTGTTATTGCCACCATCGCTACGAAAGTATTTCACTAATTCGGTTGGAGGTTGTAAGCGACCGATGCTATCGAAATACAGAACAAAGGTATTCACTTATACGTAAGCCGTCCAATGCGTGCCAGGTCCTACATCATCGTCCAAGTTAGTGACACCACAATCTCGTTTACGAATCTTGATAGACAGGGCATCCCGCATAAATATTCCCCTAAAGTGTGTAATTTCTAGGCGTTTAACGTAGTCTGTAATATCGATGTTGGTTAACGCGCGGCGCGGCAGCTTCAACGGTAGTTTTTTGACTGATACGGTCGTAGATATAACCCCATAGCTTTGTTATGTTGCTCCTTTTCCTAGAGATTCTTTTTAGCAGCCTTTGAGTCTCCCACTGCTTTAGCGACTGCTGCAGCACCACCTCCGAGGGATCCCAATGCTCCTAATGCAGCAAGTTTAAGTACAAGCGGCAATATGCCTCCTCTCTTCGGACGAGGTAGTACTCTTAACCGCTTCCCCCTCCTCCTCCTTGTTTTTAAAGCTACTCCTGAATGCGAGCGGACTGTGATGCCGACCCGTTTGGAATGCGTTTGCCGTGTACGCTTAAGTTTCACACCCATTCCGACTTTCGCCTTTCCTTTCATAATTCCAGTAACAGCAAGGGCTGCAGCTCTTTCCCCAAGAGTAGAGTCTTTTGCTTTAACACGTTCCCAAGCTTTCTCTGCTAGAACTTTATCTGCCGCGTGACGTGTCGAAAGATCGCTAGATTGTGAGTATGCGATGTCGTGTTGCTTGCAGGCCTCGTCCAGAGGATTCCTTCCTCAATCGCCTCGAGAAAGACGTTTTTTAAGTCGGGTACCAGGTCCGCAAAACTTGTACCCTGGTATGTGTAGTTCAAAGGGTAATTTGTCAATATGGGTATTCAGGAAACCGCGACCTTTCCGCTTGGCAGTTCGGTGATGACTGGTTTGTTTGCGCTTAGTAGCTTTTATCTTAAATACTTACACACGACTAATGTTCTTCAAACGGAATTAACAAATATAACGAGAACGCACGGCGGGTAGAGCGCAGTTTCCTTCCGAGCGAAAACGATGGAAAACGTCAAAATTGTGAAGCAAGGGTGTTCCTTGCCGGTAGTAAATCACACAATAAATTCCATATCCGAGACTTACAGAAAGCACATCGCTTTACTAGGTAAAGGATGTAAACGATGTGTGGTCATAGGTCGATCCGGATCTGGAAAAACCAACTTCATAATCAGTTTACTAGTGCATCGAAATTGGTTGCGATTCGCAAACCTTTATATATATTCGAAAACACTCGATCAACCCAAATATAATTATCTGAGAGCAGCCTTTCAACCATTGCGAGACATTGGATTCTTCGAATATAGTAACGATTGTGAGGTGATCAAACCCCAGGAAGCAAAAGAACATTCCGTGATAGTTTTTGACGACATAGCCTGCGAGACGCAAAGCATAATTCGAGATTATTTTTGTTTCGGACGTCACCGAAACATAGATTGTTTTTATCTATGTCAGACGTATTCATCTATTCCTAAGCAGCTCATAAGAGATAATGCAAATCTCGTCATCATATTCCAACAAGACAACACCAATCTGAAGCACATTTACGACGATCATGTCAACACGGACATGTCATTCGACAAGTTTAAAGCATTGTGCTCTTATTGTTGGAATGAGGATCACGGATTTTTAGTGATCGATAAAGAAAGCGAAACCAACGCGGGACGATATAGAAAAGGTTTCGACAATTACTTTAATATATAGACAGCAGCCAAAGAAGGGAATGTAGTAGTTTACCAACAACTGAAGGAGTTGCAACATGGATAAGCGTTTAGCCAGGGAACTTATCAAAACCCGACAATCCGTTAGACGTAAATACGCAGCTTTAAAAGCAGACATCGCCCAATCCCAATCGATTTTAGCTGAGCTATTTAAACCTCTTTCCAAACTGCTCACCGAATTGCTGACAACTATAAAGCAAGAAAGTGTGCCAGTGGGCGAACCAAAAGTGGATTATTTGCCAATAACAATTAAACGTAGAGTATCCACTCCCTCTACCTTGCCCCGTCCGCGAACGATAACCACTCCAGGCCAAGTTTCTGAGACAAACCTTCCGGGATCGTCACACACTTCCACACCGGGGCCATCATACACGTCCACACCGGGGCCATCACACACCTCCACACCTCGATTTTTGCAGACGCATGTGTTATCCGAGAGTGAACCAGTAGAGGAATACGATAAGCAGTTGCAAACGGAGGTTGCTGAGGCGGCAGCAGAAGAAGGTGCTGTACAAGCGGCCAGAGAAACCATCCAACAAATGCTGGCACCGGAAGTTCTTGGTCAATATTAGGAACAATTTCAAGGGTTAGCTCGAAAATACGTGAAAGGAATGATACGAGATACTGAGGGCAAGTACGATTTGCACTACGGAGTCAGATTCGACAGAGGGAGATAAGTTTGCTATAGGAAATAAAGAAATCAAGTTTGAGGGTAAAAATATCGTTATTACAGACCACGGCAACAGAATAGTCTACAAAGGCACTCCAGGATTTTACGAATTGATGTTTAAAAAGAAACCAAATATATACAAAACAACAGATTTAGAGCAATATCATAATATAGTGGAGCGGTCCGCCGCACATCATGTAAACTTCGACCCCACACAAAGAATCAGCGGTAACGCAGGGTCTAAATACATGAAAATAGTACGACCTCTAACTGCCTCCTCAACCATAAGAGCTCCCGGCAGACCAGCGACGAAGGTATCACGGCGTGGCAAGGGATTACTAACAGTGACGGACAAAAAAGTAGAATATGTTTCTTGGAAGGATCCCAACTCATTAGTGAATCGGTTGCGTATATTAATAGCTTCTCAGGCAACTGGACACACGGGTCATTCTAATGAGATAGTTCGCATCACCGAAGCCCTACGAGACGCGAAAATAATCTACTAAGGGGTACAAAAGTGGAGTGTCAATAGCGGTAAGGTCAGAAAGCATCAGCCGACGATAGAGTAATGCCCATCGACAAATTTGGACGGCACTACCATAGCACGCGCCACGCAGCGCATCCCAGACATGTCTTTATGAAAGTGAAAAATGTAAATCAACTCCATAAGTACCACTGCTGCTAGTGGGGCGTGGGTACGATGAAATCGGGTATTCCAAAATTTTCTGACAGAACGAGTACATTTTTCCGTTAACAACCGGCGAGATCATAAGTGTTCAAGTCAGCGGACCTTTGGTAGTATCACACATCAACGGCATCCGACAGGACACGCTTGTCGGTAAGACATTGCGGCGAGGAGATACACTGCAATACGAATCCATAAGCAATAAGTTATACGTGCAACTGCTGCTTAAATGTCCCGTAGGAGTGTAGAAAGCAACAGTTGACAATGAACCTTAAAGAAGCCATAGTTAGCGAACTCCACAAACCAGCACGAAAAAATTTCAAGAGAAGGCGCGTTATCCTAAAAGGCTTGAACGATTTATATCAAGCGGATTTGGTAGAAATGATTCCTTATGCAAAAGTCAATAAGGGATTTCGTTACATTCTGGTAGTGATTAATGCTTTCTCAAAGTATGTGTGCGCCTATCCCGTAAAACGTAAAACAGGAAAGGACGTAACAGCTGCCATGGGTAAGGTGTTGAGGAGTGTAAAGGTGTCACCGCAAAACTTGCAAACGGATTTGGGGAAAGAGTTTTACAACACCGCTTTTTAACTATTAATGCGGCAGCACAATATCAATCACTACAGCACGTATTATAGTATGAAGAGCAGCATAGTGGAGAGATGCAACCGCACACTGAAGAACATGATGTGGAAGCAGTTCAGGCTGCAAGGGTCCTACAAATGGTTGGATATCCTACCCAAGATCGTAGCAAAGTATAACACAACCAAGCATTGCACAATAGGAATGAAACCTGCCCAAATGAACTTAAAGAATGCAAAACTTTTGTTAAACACGGCGTACAGTTACACAAAGATCGTGAACCGGAAACCTCAAGAGTTTCGTACAGGGGACTTGGTAAGCATTAGCAAGTATCGTTCGGCATTTAGCCAGGGGTACACGCCAAGCTGGAGCAACGAAATATTTACAATATCTACAGTTCGACTTACAAATTCTACAACCTATCGACTCACGGACCAAGAAGGTCAGGAAATTAAAGAAGGATTCTACGAGCATGAACTGCAAAAAACAAAACATTCAGACGTATATCTAGTTGAAAGGGTCCTGAAGAAGAAAGGAAACTTATTGTATGTAAAGTGGTTGGGATTCGACAAGCGACACAATTCTTGGATACCTAAAACCAATCTCGTGTAACTTAAAGAAATGATGTAGTAATCTCAAAAAAATAAAAAAAATTTTTGTAGTAAATTTCTTTTTTAATTAATAGACTGGTACAACTATGTGAGTTTTTCTTCAGATATGCATTACTAATTCTGAACAACATTACAGATTTCAATGTGAGTTCTTCTGTAGATATGCATTACTACTTCTAAACAACATTACACATTTCATTTAAATTGGAACTACATGAGAATGTTATATGAAGACTACTTACAAACATAGTATGATACAGTTACATAATAACAAATTGTACAAAAATGAAATTATGTATACTTAACATTTTACGATACAATTACATAGTAACTATTATAGATACAAAGGAAATCAAATTATGTCTAAATATCTACGAAAAGAAAACCTCTGTAAACGTACCAATCTCGTGAGACTCTTTGCAAGAAATAAACTGTCATTACCATGTAAACGACAAAAAATGTACTGTTATTGATCCGCGCGTAGTATTACTGATCGTCTTGCAATAATTCCAGTAATCTGTCCAGCGGTCTAGCACCTGACATGCCTATATCTACATGACCCCATGCTAGAGTGTTATTCGACTGAGGAATAAGATAGCGCTTATCATCCCGATATAATAGCGCAATTTTATTCTTCAGTTCAGTGTACACTGTGTGCTTGTGAGAGCGAAAAACATACATTTGGCAAAAAACCTGACCATGCACATTGTCAACAACGTCGCGATAGGTTGCCATAGTGAGATATTTATTGGCAGCAGCCTTTTGCACACATTTTGCTTTTTTTACTTTTTTCCCTCCCACAAACCCGCAGTAGAACTTAGCACCGGCTCCAAAAAATTGTTCTACCGGAACACCTGCCCACTCGTCTTTCATTTTACCGACGAGCGATACGGTTTGAGGTATACCGTGTCGACCGTTTTTATAATTTGAAGTGTCAAAACGATCTAAATTAGTTTTTATGTCCTCATAGAAATTGTCAGTCCGTACGTCAATTACTAGCGAGTCAGTATCTGTATAGAGTAGGGAGACATTATTGCCATATTTTTGTTTCAAAAAAATATAAAAAAAGTTAGACATTATGAATTTAGATAAGTCCAGAATAGTGAAACCTGCATAGATCGCTTTATTATACAAAACAGCTGTTTTATTAAGTTCCACAGCAATCAAATTTTCAGAAAAATGTTACACGATAAATTGCTCATTAAGACCCCATGAGATGCTCGTAGCAGTGTCCACCCCTGCACGTACCCCCACAGCTCAAATGTCCGGCCAGAACTCAGTCGCGTGGGAGGGTTCACAGGTTTAGGGTGCGTTTTGGGGCGAAATGCCACGAAGGGGTGTCGATATCGGGTTATTAAGACAAAGTTATGGGGCGCCACGACGTTCGAAAGATGTTTAAAATTGATGCTTAACTGGCGACTGGTCAAACGTCGAAAACCAATCGCAGTGGCGTTGCGTTGCACTCCAAGGGGTACTCTCACGGCACTGGCTTTTACACCTACCTTTTGGGTGTCCTTTCTCCAGTTGCTTAGGCCCTGTACAAAGGAATACATACACAACGCAACAAGAAACTCTATCCTTGTCAGTCACAATAATACACAAATAATCGAAATGAAAAACAAGACGTACAGTAAAAATGGGTAATCTATTACCATACTAGGTACAGGCCCGAAGGCAAGTGTGCAGGTAGCAAATGCTACAAATTGGGGTTAGTAAACAATGCAACACAATAAGGGCTGAAGGCCAAGAAAGCGGCGCATCCGCTGAGAATATTGGTCACCTAGGTCCCGGAATACGCTAATTCAATTTGCCTCAAGGCTCTCCACAATTCCCGGAGCTAGGCTTCCATAAACTTATGCTGAAGGCTTCTATTTACGTTACTTGACGATAACTAGGGCTCGGGTAAATAGCACGCGGCCCACAAATAGCATATACGGTATATTGAGAGTTCCAAAACTTCGCACGTCACTGTATAATACGCAATTCACTGTTTTATGTAACTACTAGTACAATACCTTGATTTACTGTTAGGGCTCCAAGCAACTGTGTTGTTGAAGTGCTGATGCCGGAAGATTCCGACCTGGAGATTCAACGCTCTGGCGATGCTTACAGAAGAGGGTTGCGATAGCAGCTTAGATGCGGCAAGGGATGATGAACAGGCAGGGACGGTTGAACGACGTCCTCGGGAAATTGTGGCGGCAAGATCCTTCGAAGAAGTAACAAGGTGGAGCCAAACGATAACTCACAACAGCTCACCCTGTATATTGATGCTTTATGCTCGTTCCTAACACGAATCCGCCGACCTGGGCGAAGAATTGTACACTACGGTACTCAGGACGTTAAGGGACGAAAAGCACTTATAACTGCCACAAGTTCGAGGGTACAACGCGCCCCTGAAAACGAAAGGGGTTGTTCTTTGTTTTTAAGTTAACTTGCACATCCGTGCGATAGCGAAGCGTAAATTGGACTCTCCGGGAGGAAACGCGCAGGACGCGACGTTAATTCGATGATTGCGTCATGCGTAAAACTTTCCATCATTGGGCAACTCACTCGAGTACACAAATGACCTATTGTTTTAAGTGCAGACTTGCATTCGCCAAAATACAGCGCGCAACCAGGTGCGGTAATCTGATCCTCAAGGCCTCTCTAACTAGTGGACTAAATGCAGACTCCATCTACCAGCGATTTACTAAGTCACTTAGCAGGGTTCTGATGTTATGAACATGCGTTACAGCGTCCGCCTCTAGATTGAAGCAAATGCCTTAATTAAGGTACTTTATTCGACAAATGTCGGGATTTGACCTACATAAGTGCCAAATAGTTAAAAAATTTGGGAAAGCTGCCCGATGGCTTAAATTATGCTGCAATATGCGGGAGCAGAATGCGGAATTACACATAGGTTCTTAACGAAAATCGGGAGTCTTAACACCCCCTTTACTTAAAGAGATTGACCCCGAAAGTCTCTTGAGTGGTCCAAAGAAAACCGAGACGACCGAGCTGCACCTGACCCCAAATCACATTTTACGTGCGATCAGAACTTACACGGGCCAGAAACAAGGCATAGGCGGTAGAAAGCCCAATGCCAAAACGATTATTGGCTGATAGAATGTACCTGTGAGTAAGGGAAGGGGTAATTAGCGTCCAAGGGACCGAAACGGAGGTATGGGCCTAGGTATAGGAACATACCGGTCAACGCCGGTGAGTCTACAAAAGACCCAAAGGGAAACAACACACGCGGCGTGAACGGGAACGGTAAGTGCCAATTCATCCAGGGACAAAGATTGGTAGTCGAGTCGAGTTCTAATGAAATACTAGAAGGTGATTATCAAACGGGCACGGAAAACAGCAAAGATAGACCAAAAGCTAAGGTACCTCTATGGTATAAATGGTGCGCAAAGCGCAGAACCGCTACGTAGCTAACAAAAGGTACGGAAGGTAGGGATTGAAGATCGGTACCTCCCACGAAAGAGCTCCTCCGTCGCTCAGTCGTCGTGACGGACACCACATGCTACCGCCCCCGGTAGATAAAGCTATACCAGCAAAACGTGACGAGTTCACGAAACATCGACAACTAAGGCAACCGATAAGGACAGAGTTGCACCCCCAAAAGAATTACGCACTGAGGCTACTAGATAGGGCGCGAAAGGTGTGAAGTGAGAAGAGGAAGAAGAAAGACTGGATACGCCAGTGGAAAATACGGAAATTCGGGTCGGACCTGGTGGTTCGCAGAAGGCTAGTATCCATTCCCTGGACCACGGGAGACGGGCGACATTGGACAAGTTGTCCCAAAAGAAATGGTACTCCACCAGGGGTCCACTAAACGACCAAGTTTGGTCCCCTCGGGGAACCAAACAAAACACTCACCAACAGACACGAAAAATACGACAGTCTCGCCGGCAGGCTCGACTGTCCCTCCACACTACGAAAACCGACCATGCCCGAAACAGACATGGCACGTACTGCGACGATAGGCACGAAACACCGGCTGGACCTTAACACCGGGCCCATGACTATCGCCTAACAGCACGGTTTCGGAAGGTGGAAAATAAAGATACGCAAAGGGGTTTGGTAGTCGTCGCCGGGACACGGTTGATAGAACTGAGAGAAGAAAATAAAGGTAAAGATAGCGTGCAGAGAAGAAGAATGTGACCCAACGGGGTCGTTTGGTTGAACCAAACTGAATGCTTGAAGCACTCGTCGAGATCGGGTAAAATATTGTCTTACACCTGCATAAGTTTCCGTCCAACCTACCAATCGAACACAGGGATCAATTCCCAAGAAGGTAGTATAATACCAACCAAGAAATAAGTCGCAAATACGGGTTTGTCAAAAATCGGGTAAACGTCTTACGCCCGAGAGCAGTTCCTCCCAACCGACCAAGGGAACTCGGGGAGAAATGCTTGCAAAGATTGCAACCAATAAATAAAAAGGGGAAATATAAGGGAGCCCAAGGTTTCGTCCACGATCTACCTGGAGAGGGCACGCTGCGCGTCACGGGATCGGCGCATTGTGTAATTCCCACAGCAGATGTTATTATTCGTGAGCAAAGATGGGCAACCAAAAAAATAGGGGAAAAGGGGGATTAGCGAACTGAGGTCGAAGTCATTGAAGGAAAACGAACGACAAGAGTTTAGTCGCCCGTCGGATTAGGTTTTAAGTCTTTAGCATGCCAGACGCCTTTAGAGGCGCCAGTTTGATCCGATAATTCGTACGTGGCAAGCGAAACTTTTCGTTGAATATAAAAAGGTCCTACAAATTTAGGTGCTAGTTTAGCGTTAAAGTGTTTAGTCGCGTCGGAGAGTACGTGATTGCGACGCCATACGGTATCACCAACGTTAAAGTGAGCGGGACGCCTACGCAGATCGTACGTTGCCTTTGCGGCTTTATACGCGGTATCTAGGCGCTTAACGATATCCTGATAGAGAGACTTCAACGAGGGAGCCCGTTGTACTAGGGCTTTACGGTCTGCTACCTGAATTTGTTCGGAACCATCCGTCTCGATAGGGTTGTCGGGGTCATTTCCCTCCAACTGAATTTCTCTACCAAAGTTTGCGAAATATGGAGTCAGTCCGGTAACTTCATGAATAGCGGTACGTACAGCGCAAGCAACTTTCGAAAGATATTTATCCCAATCACGATGATTGTCCTTTACGTAGGATGCTAGCATTGTCTTCAACACTCGATTCACCCGTTCTACCGGATTGGCTTGTGCGTGATAATAGGCGTTAAAGATGATTTTTGACTTATAGGTGTCCGTTAGATGTCGGAACTCCCTACTACGGAACTGTACACCGTTATCGACCAGTACAAACTGAGGTGCTCCAAAGAGTAAGAAAACATTGTCCTCGACCAATCGTGAAGCTGTAGCCGCAGTAGCGGTACGCATCGGGAAGAATAGCGTGAATTTCGTGAAATAATCGGCGATCGATAGAATGTACACTTAACCCTTTTTAGAGCGGGGTAAAGGTCCTACAATGTCAATGGAAACCATCTGCCAAGGTTTAGTAACGATCGGGTGTCGACACATTAGGCCAGCAGGACGTTTTTGTTCGGGTTTTTGGGACAAACACATGGTGCAATGATTTACGTAGCGCACTACGTCGGCTTTAAGTTTGGGCCAATAATAGTGTTGGGCGATACGACCAAAGGTTTTAAAGATCCCTAAATGGCCTGCGGTAGGCTCGTCGTGATTCTTTCGCAAGATTTCGGCACGTTGGGGTTTAGGAATGACTCTTTTCCAACTATCCCCATCATTAAGGTCTGGGTACTTGACATTAACATGTTTAAACAACTCGTTGTTGTCTATTTTCCAATTTGGGAACGCAAATGGTTTTTCGGCTACGCGTTGACGCATTTGTCTATACCATCGGTCAGTTTGACCTACAGGCGATACAGGTTCGTTAGGGTCGGGATCGATAGAGTCGGTCTCATCGGGATCTGGCACTGAGACAACGTCGACGACCGGTACAGCGCGGGAAAGCGCATCAGGAACGACATGGTCTTTACCCTTGCGATGCTTGATGGTAAAGTCATATTGTTGAATACGGACGGCCCAACGGGCAAGTCTACCCGTAGGTTCTTTAAGATTGTTAAGCCATATCAACGAATGGTGATCGGTAATTACCATAAAATGAGTGCCTTCGAGGTAGGGTCGAAGTTTTTCAATAGCCCAGAGAACAGCTAAGCATTCACGTTCTGTGACCGAAAAGTTTCGTTCGGGTTTCGTTAGGGTGCGACTAATGTAGCAAATCACTTGCTCATGGCCATCGATGGTCTGAGTCAAAACGGCTCCGATGCCAATATTAGAAGCATCCGTTTGGACAGTGAACGGGAGACTGAAATCAGGGCACGTTAAAATGGGTGCGGATACTAAACAATTTTTGATGGTAGCGAACGCGAGTTCACACGACTCGGTCCACTCGAACTTTTGATACTTCTTCAACAGAGACGTTAGAGGTGCGATAATTGACGAAAAATTTGGAATGAATTGCCGGTACCAAGAAGCCATACCGACCACTCGTCGGATTTCCGAAACGCTCTTAGGCTGGGGCAAATTCAGAATCGCGGATATCTTGTCGGGATCGACCAGAAGTCCTTGAGCGTTAACGACATATCCTAAGTATCGCAACTCGGGTTGACAAAAATGGCACTTGTCACGTCCCAATGTTAAGCCTGCGTCCTGTAGACGCTGCAGAACCTCAGTAAGGATCTCTAAATGTTTCTCAAATGAGGGGGTACAAATAATCACATCATCAAGGTATACGAAAACGTATGGTTCGAGTTCGGGGCCTAAGACATGGTCGACAAACCGTTGCCACGTGGCTGGTGCATTATGCAAGCCGAACGGCATACGCGTAAACTGGTACAAACTACGTCCAGGCACTGTAAACGCGGTCAGTTCCTTTGACTCATCACTCATTTTGATTTGCCAATAGGCCGACTTGATATCCAAAGATGTTATAAAACGCGCGTCACGTAGACGGTCCAAAATTGACGCAACATAGGGTAATGGGTACGCGTCCTTGTCAGTGACACTATTAAGTTTCCGAAAGTCAACACAAAACCGATATGAACCATCCTTTTTCTTCACCAGCAAAATAGGACTCGACCAAGCTGATCGTGAGCGTTCTACA
This sequence comes from Agriotes lineatus, assembly GCA_940337035.1. Classification (NCBI taxonomy): domain Eukaryota; kingdom Metazoa; phylum Arthropoda; class Insecta; order Coleoptera; family Elateridae; genus Agriotes; species Agriotes lineatus. The sequence continues at coordinate 4,223,101 of OW679194.1, read as the reverse complement.
ACACCTGCTTTAAGCATCTTATCTAGTTCATTGTCGATATGCCCTTGCATGGCGGGAGAAACTGGATAGTACCGTTGCTTGATCGGTGCTGCCGTAGTCGTAATTTTGTGTTCTACGTATTTAGCACACCCAAATTCCGTTTTAGTATTTGAAAAATGCTGACTAACCAAAGCATCTAATTGAAGTTGTTGTTCTTTACTCAAGTCTAAGTTTGACTGCAAAGTTCCGGTGGGCGTATCAATGGTAGCTAAACTAGGTTTGGAAAATTTCCATTCGCCACGAAACACGTCGGGTACGATATCTACGGATTTCCAAAAATCAATCCCTAAGATCAGAGTATGCGGTACATCTGGGACAATTAAGACGTCGATAGTTATAATTTTGTCATTTAATTGAATCGGCAAGTGGACAGTTCCCAAACTTTCCACAGTCTGTCCGTTTGCTACTGAACACACGGGTCGTAACTTCCTATTCAACCGTAACCCCATGGTTCGCAACACTTCTCAACCGTTATTTCCTAAAATTGTGCGATTAGCGCCTGAATCTAGCAAAGCCAACATTTTGAAGCCCATGATGTTAACTGTTACATAGGGTCGCTGATCATCTAAAGACCTCTCCAATACATAATCCAAAATGATCTTATTCTTAACGAATTGAGTCTCACGTTCGTCAATGACCTGCTTAATGAATTTAGTCGAGTTAGTGAAAATACGCGTCGACGTCGCTCGACCGTTCAACGTCTCGCGGAACCGTTTCCCTGCCTCTTAGATCCTGACTTGCAGCGTGGGCACGTATTAACGGTTACTTCCGGTTTACCACATCGATAACAAAATTTCTTTCCGCGGGGATGCGGACATACGCTGGCCCTATGGCCTGACTCATCACAGTTCCAACATTTGAGGGTTAATTTCGGTGTCGGGTTACGAGTACTATTCTCACTTGTCGAAACGCGAGGTGCTTCAATGGTAGCGACACGTTCAGTTGTTTCGACAACAGAGGTTGTTTCCACATACGCGACATCAGTTTCAAGGTCAGTCTTCTTTCGAGTCGGCGGTACGTATGTTTCAATCGCATAGCGACGTTCCTCGATTTTTCGACCGTACTGTAGTAATTCATTAATGGAACGAATATCCGTTAGTCCTAGTTGAGTCTGATACAACGGCGAAATATTACGCAACATGATCCGTAACTGCTTTTCTTCCGGTACGCTTTCCGTTAAACGCGAAAACATGGTGCGCAACACGGCAATATAAATTCCCATAGTCTCCGACGAACCTTGAGTACGACGCCTAATTTCGTCTAGTAATCGCTCATCGTAGTCGGTCGGTTGAAATTCCAATCGCAAAAGTCGCACTAAATCATGCCAATCGGTAGGTATTGTTCTATTAGCTCGATACCACAGTAACGCGTTTCCCGAAAATAAATCAATAGCCTGCGTAAATAATTCGTCCTCGGTAAGATTCCTAGCCAATCGTAATTCATTAGCACGTTCGATGAAAGCATTCACCGATAATCCTTTTTGGTCGCCTGAAAATTGTAAATTCCATCGCGAAACAGGAGTGGCTTTATATGAAATTGTTCGTGGCGTTAGTGAGATTTTACTCGGGGTTGTCGTTACTGAAGTTAATGACGTAGTCGTTGTTGAGGTGGCAGTAGGCGTAACGGTTACTAACGTAGCACTACTGGTAGTCGTGGTGCCAAAATTTGAAGGTGCCAGGTCTGTCTCGAGCGCAGCTACAGCTGAAACGAGTTTAATTTGTTTAATCTCATACCCGGAACGCATAAGAGACAACGCGGCGAATAATGTATCTTTCGTAGCTTTTTCCTCTTCCGTTACTGTCGGACAATTAGCAAGTCGTCCTAACCCGTGACAAAATTTTGTTTCAATAGCCGCCGCCAATTCTTTGGTCGGGTCCGCTAAGTACGCTTGAATTTTTATTTCTGTTTACTCAGTCAAAAATGTTACTGCTGCAACATCCTCCTCAAACGTATAAGGGTACGCCGGTCTCGTTACTTTTTCCATGCGTCCCTCATCTTTTAACACGTCACGTAACCGAGAGCGCAAAAGGGTCACCGTACCGGTGGCATCATGGCCTCTAATTCGCAACTCATACTCCGCTTCCGCTCGAAGTAAACGTTCGATATGCATTTTCAAAACCATTTTGATGATTGGGCAAAGGAAAACAGAAAGGTTTCAATACGTAAGGGTGCAATAACCAATGTTTAGTCAATAGGATTCTTAACACAAGAGGGCAAAACGACCTCAACCGAAAATTATCAAAAAGAAACAAGAAAAGATAAAGAAACACCAAAGTGAAAGTCTTTACTCAAGGGAAAACAAGAGAAAACAAGTGAAAACAAAGAAAAAACAGGAAAAGACAAATAGGAAACAAATGAAAACACGAAAAAACAAATAGAAATCAATGAAAGACAAGAAAAAACAAATAGAAAACGCAAGAAAACAAGAAAAAACGCACGATAACCCACAAGGGATAAGAAAAGACACTAAAAGAAACAAAGAGACAAGAAAAAACATATGGAAAACAAATGAAAACGGTCTTATTATTGTTTTCACAAAGGCATAAAGTCATACATTGGATTACGACGCCTAAACAAAGAAAAAAACAAAGCCGGAAGGGCGTTAACGACGAAAACAAGGCCACACGTTGGGATAGCCAATTAAGCTGTTACACGATAAATTGCTCATTAAGACCCCATGGGATGCTCGTAGCAGTGTCCGCCCCTGCACGTACCCCCACAGCTCAAATGTCCGGCCAGAACTCAGTCGCGTGGGAGGGTTCACAGGTTTAGGGTGCGTTTTGGGGCGAAATGCCACGAAGGGGTGTCGATATCGGGTTATTAAGACAAAGTTATGGGGCGCCACGACGTTCGAAAGATGTTTAAAATTGATGCTTAACTGGCGACTGGTCAAACGTCGAAAACCAATCGCAGTGGCGTTGCGTTGCACTCCAAGGGGTACTCCCACGGCACTGGCTTTTACACCTACCTTTTGGGTGTCCTTTCTCCAGTTGCTTAGGCCCTGTACAAAGGAATACATACACAACGCAACAAGAAACTCTATCCTTGTCAGTCACAATAATACACAAATAATCGAAATGAAAAACAAGACGTACAGTAAAAATGGGTAATCTATTACCATACTAGGTACAGGCCCGAAGGCAAGTGTGCAGGTAGCAAATGCTACAAATTGGGGTTAGTAAACAATGCAACACAATAAGGGCTGAAGGCCAAGAAAGCGGCGCATCCGCTGAGAATATTGGTCACCTAGGTCCCGGAATACGCTAATTCAATTTGCCTCAAGGCTCTCCACAATTCCCGGAGCTAGGCTTCCATAAACTTATGCTGAAGGCTTCTATTTACGTTACTTGACGATAACTAGGGCTCGGGTAAATAGCACGCGGCCCACAAATAGCATATACGGTATATTGAGAGTTCCAAAACTTCGCACGTCACTGTATAATACGCAATTCACTGTTTTATGTAACTACTAGTACAATACCTTGATTTACTGTTAGGGCTCCAAGCAACTGTGATGTTGAAGTGCTGATGCCGGAAGATTCCGACCTGGAGATTCAACGCTCTGGCGATGCTTACAGAAGAGGGTTGCGATAGCAGCTTAGATGCGGCAAGGGATGATGAACAGGCAGGGACGGTTGAACGACGTCCTCGGGAAATTGTGGCGGCAAGATCCTTCGAAGAAGTAACAAGGTGGAGCCAAACGATAACTCACAACAGCTCACCCTGTATATTGATGCTTTATGCTCGTTCCTAACACGAATCCGCCGACCTGGGCGAAGAATTGTACACTACGGTACTCAGGACGTTAAGGGACGAAAAGCACTTATAACTGCCACAAGTTCGAGGGTACAACGCGCCCCTGAAAACGAAAGGGGTTGTTCTTTGTTTTTAAGTTAACTTGCACATCCGTGCGATAGCGAAGCGTAAATTGGACTCTCCGGGAGGGAACGCGCAGGACGCGACGTTAATTCGATGATTGCGTCATGCGTAAAACTTTCCATCATTGGGCAACTCACTCGAGTACACAAAGGACCTATTGTTTTAAGTGCAGACTTGCATTCGCCAAAATACAGCGCGCAACCAGGTGCGGTAATCTGATCCTCAAGGCCTCTCTAACTAGTGGACTAAATGCAGACTCCATCTACCAGCGATTTACTAAGTCACTTAGCAGGGTTCTGATGTTATGAACATGCGTTACAGCGTCCGCCTCTAGATTGAAGCAAATGCCTTAATTAAGGTACTTTATTCGACAGATGTCGGGATTTGACCTACATAAGTGCCAAATAGTTAAAGAATTTGGGAAAGCTGCCCGATGGCTTAAATTATGCTGCAATATGCGGGAGCAGAATGCGGAATTACACATAGGTTCTTAACGAAAATCGGGAGTCTTAACCAAAAATTACCGAATCCTTAAAATTTGCTTTGGCAATTAGAGCTGCAGCACCTAGTTTCTTGCCGACATTGTCCCACGTGCTCGCCAACCTGATGTCCGATCGCTTGTCGACATTTTCATCGGCTTTCCGAAAACGGTATTATTTTTAGCCTTAAAAAATCTTTCTCAAATTCATTTCGTGCTCGGTTACGCAACGCGGTATTCATATCAATATATGAGCGCAACCAAGGCGATTGAATAAATTTAAGAATTCTGTGAATTTTTGTAAGAACTAAACCAGCATCTGAACATTGTTTTAGATTTCGATAATGAAGCACATACTTGGTCTTATGGTACAAATTTGGAATCAATTTTGGACATTTATATTTTCCACCCGGGGGAATAATAAGTTCCGGACAAAAGGGTAGATCATTGTGGTCGTCGTGCAAGTGTTCAGGATACTGCAGATCAACCTCTAAAATAAAACCCGTATCCGCCTCATCGTCAATTTCACACACCAAAATTTTCAACTTCCTCCGCCGCGAGCCATTCAAAATTTCGGTGAGGCAAATACTGACGCATCGCAAAACCGTATAAGTTTGTCGCGTCTAAATACATAATGAATGATGTAGGCTCGGAGGAATCATAATTTGGAACTAAACAATTGTTGGCAATAGCCTTCCTACCAATACATGTGCTTATACCACCCCTTATTGACTTTTTGAGAAAATGTATCATGTCCATGTCAGTTAATAATTCTAATTTGACACCCGTAGATCGTAACATAGCGTCCCAACTAAGACCTGGATCCGTATAATATTGGGCAGGGTCCAACCTGTATGCTTCCAAACATAACTTCCTAAAATTTTCAAACACGTCTGCCAAAATCAACACGTCAGTTTTTAAATAAATGTCCGAGTAGTCACCCAAAGTTTGACAGTCAAAGGTGTTCCACACAGACACAGCACGATCGTAATCAGTTTGACAGACGTGTTCGTCATGTAGAGAATCGAAAAACTGAACCTTCGAAGGCAACTTCGCAAGGTTCAATTTTTCGAAGGAGTTCACAAAGGAATATGGAAACACGCCTTTCTGTCTCATTAATTGAAATTTTGCATCGTCTCCAAACAACCTTTTAATTTCAAAAAACTGATCGTCAGCCACATAATCAGCTAAGGTACTCAAAGATCGATTCATAAGACGGTAACTGTCTAGAAATCTAATTTGTAAAGAAACTTTCTGCGTTTTGTAATCAAGATCGATTTCATCTACTAACAGATGCTTGCCAAAGGATATATATTTTTTTTCGTTTGAGGTATCACATCGATCTTTTCGCCATCGACGGCGAATTGTTTGACGAACAAATGAGAATCATAATTTAGGTTGTGGAAAAAGACAGGCACAAAATTGGGAACTTTGAAATTTAGATTACAGATAGAATGTGCAGCACCCCGATACGCTCCAGTCAGGTGACAATGGTCTCCCTAATCTGATCGGTTACAAAGGGTCGATCACATATATGGCAAGACGTAGCAGCCTCGTAATTTTGAAATTCCGCAGTAGTCATCGTCGCCAAAGGAACCACGTTTTTTAAAAAATTGTCATACAAATAACGAACGTCTGCATCCAACCGCTCCATAAAAACAGTTGAAGCATCTTCACCGCGGTACGTTTGAAATTTAGAAAGACTGTCGTCGTACGAACACTATAAAATATGCAAACGAGTAAGGCACATGCTCGCACGTCTTAACTGTAAACGAACTCTCGAGGTCTGGTTGCGTATCAGGTTCCTGTACAGGTTTTAAAATCGTCTCAAAATCTGCGTAGACAACGAACGGTACCTTTAATTGTTTAATGTAATTTTCAAATTTTAAAATATTTTGTGGGCTTGTTCACCAAGTTTGTCCACGATCAACTCATCGGTTGGAATTTTGGTATACACCTGATTACAATCGAACTTCATATGTTGTCGCAAGTGCTGTTCAGTACGGAAATAATGCAAGCATCCGTCACAAAAATGTTTTGCCCCCTTTCTAGCAGTTATTTGCTGCGAAACAAGGCGAAAAATTTTTTAAAATTCAACAGTAATGACAGTCACCCTCGTCATTAGTTAACAGAAGCAAGTTAACGTGTCTCAACCGCTTCATGACAGAGTAATGCAAAAGTCCCACAACTTCCCAAATCTTTTTTTGATTTTCAAAACGGGACTCGAACCCATACACGTTAACCGAAAGTTGAGGATTAAGTTGTTCGAATTTCGGAATATCGCGCAATTTCAATGGAAATTCCAACCCATCTAACGCCAAAACAGTTCTACAATCGGGATAAGAACTCGTACGATGGGGAGGTCCGCTAGGTTCAACAATACCAGCTAAAATCGCCCACCCGAAACAGTACTCATCCTTGTTTTGAACGTTGACAATAGCTTTCTTTCGCTCAATAAATGATGGCAGTGGTAGGTACGAGGAAGCTCTGAGGGGGTTGTATTTGTTGACGGCGACGACCAACGACAGCAACTGCTTAAGAGCCCAGCCTGCAACAATTCAAGTGTTCTTAATATACAGCGATCATCGAGGTCACATTAACTTACCAGATTTCCGTTCCTGAAATTCAGACACCTTCTCATCCAAGATGCCGCAAAAATTATCATACATTACATCGAGGTCGCTACGCAAAGTTACAATTTCATTGCGCGTGTTAAATGACTTGAGTTCTTTCAATCCTTTACTTTCTAAAACGAAGTATCCAAATAATTCCAAATTCACCTTTAAGCTCTTTAAATTTTTAAGCTGCCTTCGCAATAACGTCAACACTTTTTCTTTAATTTCTAACAGAAACTCCTCGACCATTATATGATAATTTATGGTTGTAACTCTGTACGTGGCAATCCGGGACCTAAAGGGTGACTGCAGGGGTGCCACTCCATCATCCAGGCCTGGCCTCCCGGTTCGCAACTCATGACGATTACTTCGCATGTGCCCAACGAAGCCACGCACGGGAACATTCTCGTCGCATACGGAGCAATAGCGGGAGTCTGTAACAACAATCGTAACTACACCGCTCACTGACACACACTCATACTTACTTATATATTTACCAGGGCGAGAGCTCACAGACACGTTCCTTGACGTCGACGGTCCAGTTGACGTACATGGTCCAGTTGACGTACATTGTCCAGTTGACGTACATGGTCCTGCAGCATCCGTTACAAACATACGAACATGTCAATCACGGCGGTTTCATAATTACCAATTGAATATATACCTGAGGCGAAATTAAGTCGAGCTCTGTTCGCAGCACTCTCTCTCACCTATGGAGCGCGAAGATTGGATACCCTCCTCGCAGGAGCATCCATAGGAGTATCTGCAACTGACCGACATGGTTGACTTTATATATTTTAAACGGAGAACAACAAACTCACCACTAGGCGAATAGGGCACGGCGCGTAGACAGCTCTGGCGACGATGTCGCAGCAAGGCATCCCGACCCGTAAATTCCCTATAACATTGCTCGCAAACGTGCATTATTACTATACCGGTAGGGGCAATCCAAATTGGTAATATGTACCGATAATGCTACTAGCACGCGGGCAATGCTTCTCGGTATATACGCGCCAGCCGACACGATGGGGGCGTTTGGATTACGTCGGCCAGGCGGGGAAAGTAGACAGGTTATAAGTGAGGGAGGGGATGTCGATAGAAGAGGCAAGAAACAATACCAATAGCCTGACCTAGTCACCTAACATCCTTAACATGTTTGAAATAATGAGAACAAGTTTTTGCACTTCTCTCATTTTCAACTCTCGAGCAGTCGGGGTGCGGATTAAGCAGTGAGCATTGCCGACTTGGAGGCTCCTCACCCGCAACTGCTCTCGCTGGTATCGCGCCACCCTATCTAGTCTTGACAGAGCCGCCTCGTGCTGTTCTAATTGCTGGAGGCGGATGTCCACGGCGGCACGCAACAACCTCTTATGCCTTTCGGCACGAGTCTCCACAACACATTCTGCAGCTACCGCGGGGGTAGCTACAGCTTGCGGAGGAGCCTCCACAGGTCTAGGCTGATTGCATCTTGCTATTGCCTCATCTATCTCACGCAAATTGTCATTCGTGAAGTTAAAGTCTACCCACTCCGGCTCAGCATCCATCGATATCTCAGCATCGATGGGTGCGGAGTCAGTATGAGCAGACGACACAACATCTACAGCAATGGGTACATCGTTAGGTGTAAATGGTTTAGATGTAGTTGTTGGAGAGTCAACAACTACATCTAAACCATCTACACCCCATAACTCTCTCGTGGTGTCGGCGAGGTCTGGTAGCGTACCGTCCCCCACGGGAGCTTCCAATTCAAATTCTGCCAACATGCAATCTACATCAGCAGGACCATTTTCAATTAGTTCGCTCACTTCGAACGAAATTTGCGATGGCGCAGTAGAATCTCCATTCGGCAATGGAAAAACATACTCCACCAATTTGGAAGAAGACGCCGATGGGCCACTCCCGGTAGCAGCCACCGGCGCTCGAGGGGCAGGCGACTCGTTGCTTGCACACGAGCTGTGTGCCCCACATGCCTCGACAGCATCGTCGTGGTAATGTTTATTTAAAAACATATCGCGCAAGTTGTGAGTGTTCCTGTTAGACGGTTGCACATTGCTAGAAGTAATCAGTGCCCTCAACAGTGAATGGTCCTGACGCTTAGGAAGCTTAGCAGGGGTGCCAATAATGGAATCACTTTTGCGCTTCGGAAGCTGTGCAGGTGCGCTTGCATTGTTAGCAGCCATGCTACTCTTACTTTTAGCGTCAGGGCGGGCAATTACAATATCGCGCACTACTTGAATTGGAGTTTTTAAACTACTCACCGTGGGGCGCAAGTACACAATCGCATGTCCCTAGCATCCTCCTTTGCTATCGTGGGATACAAAGGAGCACTAAGGTCATCACTCAGCACAAACAATAGACCACCGCATCTAACACAACGACTGTATGATGCACTCATTGCTAATGTTAATTGCTGAATGCGAGTTGCTACCTATATATAGGAATAAACTGCAGCGAACTTGAACTCGAGTCTTTGAACTGTAGAATGCGGTTCTACTCATAGAGGTATGAACTCCAATGAACTACCAGCAAACGTTGAATTCGCGTTCCCACCTATATAGAAATAAACTGCAGCGAACTTGAACTCGAGTCTTTGAACTGTAGAATGCGGTTCTACTCATAGAGGTATGAACTCCAATGAACTACCAGCGAACGTTGAATTCGCGTTCCCACCTATATAGGAATGAACTGCAGCGAACTTGAACTCGAGTCTTTGAACTGTGGAATGCGGTTGTGGTCAGTGTGGTTTCTGACGTGCTCGGGAAATCATGTTACTCGAACAATCGGAAGTGTTGTTTCATTATGTTCCTGATAATGGAATTTACTGTGTTGGTGACGACAGGAGTACGGACTTAACATTTTTGTTCCCTTCCCCTTCTCACTTTCTAAATCAATTACTGGCTCATTTTTTTGACGACAATCCCGGATATTTTTTTTACAATTGTTCAATGCTTTATACCTGCGCTCCTGCAGAAATACTATCGTGGTTGCATTTTCCTGAACTAGAAGACCTTTACTCTAAGGCAATTAGTAACTGGCATTCATCCTAATTAGAACCCTGCATTCATGGTGCATATAAATGAACTTTGCACTCGTGTCTTTGAACTGTGGAATGCGGTTGTGGTCAATGTGGTATGAACTTTGAATGAACGCACTTGCACTCGAGTCTTTGAACTGTGGAATGCGGTTGTGGTCAGTATGGTTTCTGACGTGCTCGGGAAATCATTTTACTCGAACCCTGCATTCATGGTTCATATAAATGAACTTTGAATGCACGCACTTGAACTCGAGTATACATAAAACTGGACGACCTTCACCGTAACGTTATGTGTTTCCGGCAACTCTGTTTTCAACGCTGTGCAACACTTATCTCACAAACATTGAGTAGTTAAGATGTTGTTCTTTATAAATTTTATATCATTGACAATTGTGTACGCTCCCGAAGAGGCACGTGCAGAATTATCTGCCGGTTGGATGCGGTACTGGTTAAGCCGGTTCACATGGACACCGGCTCCAGAAGAACCGCTAGTATTGCTCCTGCGATATCTGACCCCCTCATCCTCTACGTTGTTCTTCAACTACACCGCTGGACATCTGTCAACGCAAAACTGGGAGGCTTCCGTCGTCGTCTCTCAATTGGAGGACATCGTGAACAGGGTCGTGGCTGCAGAGGCTGCAGCTTTAGCTGAGCTCGACGATGCTGAGGTATCATTGAGTTGGGATCCCTCAGACTTCGACGCCAGCTCACCTGCACCCTCAGCCTTTTCCGACTTGTCCACCGAAGCCTACGACGTTGACGGTGCTAATGATAGTTTTAGTGACAATGGAGAAATACACAACTTAATTATTGAAGATTAGCGTAAGTTATATATATAATATTAGTGTGTGTATTAGTGTACTTTAGTTAATCTTGTAAATAGAACTTAGATACTTTTGTACATAGAAAAAATAAATATTAGTTTCCTCCATATATTATTTTTCCTAAAGTGTTTGTGTACACGTTCTCGAAACGTCACCTGTGGATAGCAGTGGTGGAGGTCCATGCCGACACTAAAAAAATTCTTTGAAGATTTTTTGAGACAAGGGTAGGTCAAGGTAAGTGTTAGTGTGCAAGATCTTGAAACAGTGCTAGTGTACACGTTCTCGAAACGACACCTGTGAATAGCAGTGGTGGAGGTCCATGCCGACACTAAAAAAATTCTTTGAAGATTTTTTGAGACAAGGGTAGGTCAAGGTAAGTGTGCAAAAGCTCTTGAAACATTAGGGATAGAACTCATTGGAGGAGTGTGTACCTTGAAAAAATTGTTGAGGTCATTCACTTTAAACATTTATTTCTTTTGGAGTGTTCTAAGACAAGGTCAGGTCAAGGTTGCCACCCCCCACCACCACTTAGCCTTGAACTTAATATTGTTGGTAGTGGAGGGTAGCAGGTTGAGTGGTGGGGGGTGGCAACCTTGACCTGACCTTGTCTCAGAACACTCCAAAACACCCTACTTATATAACTTCTGGGTTTCGTATTTTACAAATATAGCAATACATTCTTGCAACTAATTCTTTTCGTTAACCACTATTCAAAGCATAACAACCAAATTTACAACAGCACAAATTAATTCAAAAACAACCAAATCGGTCATCTGCGGTCAGCTGTTCTGCTGAAATCGGCCAGTAGCCCATTACCGAAACCATTAAAGCTGTACGCGATTGCGCATTACCAATGAGTTCGAGTTATCAGTTTATCCTTCTTATACTTGCGTACTATTCTATTTTCATCTCTGTTGATCTTCTTTGAACCATCGGTTTAACATTACGTTATTACAAGTATGCTCGTTCCAGTCTTATATGTTCAAAGGAAGCAACAAGCTAAATTTGCAATGAACGAAAATGCGTACGTAGAAACGTCAAAATTTGTAAATTGTGTTTGCACGCGAAAATCAAGCAGTGTGCGTGCGAAAAGGTAAAATCGAAAGTATTTTGTTGAATGTGCCGCCCAGCTTAACCTTCTGCAGTTTAAACCCCGAGCCAACGCTTCCAAATCCCTTAAGGTCACTAAATACATAAAGGTACCGCCATTCCATTCCAAGATTTTGTTCCCCCAAATTAAAAAGGACAGAACATTGTAAGAAAGCGAGAGTGAGAGTGAGACACTAATGACAGGAACCCCAAATTAAGAGAGACCAAAGATATATGTTTGCACAGTTGGCGGTACCTTTATGATTTAGTAACCTTAAAATCCCTGGGTAACGAGCGCCACGCGGATCACTCGAAAAGCTTGCAAATGAACAGGCCGCTGTGAGCCGGCAGGCACGCTGATCTAGAAGGCCGTGATTAGGACCTTTCGACAAGGTGGCATCAAGCTCCCATCAAAATTTTTAACTTTATCTAATGGATTTCTTCCTTGGGACATAGTACCATCATGGCAATACTTAGATCTTTCTCAATAATGTTAAAAGGCTTTATTTGACCTTTTCGAGCAAATGATGCGGTATAATCGCTGCCTGTTAAAGCGTGATAGGCAAGTAAAGCCTGAGAAAGGATGTCTCCTAAATTGGTGTATATATCGTCAACAGAAACGTATCTCAAAGTATTTCTTGACTGAAGTCCAGTTTCTATCCAAATATGCACTCTATTTGTTAATTTGTGCATATTTCCTACTGCTATTATTAATATATCAGTATCGGATGCACGTATCACAACATTTGTATTTTCTGGCAGTTTAGATATATGAAATATAATTCTATTATCAGCTTTATGACGACCAGAATATAAAGCCTCATCAATTTCACAATTTACTTGTCCATCAATCTCGTATAACATGTAACAGATGTCTTCACAAGTTACTCGAAGATTTTTGTCTCCCAAAATACCCGGAGGAACACTTGTTTTCCAGTGTTTCACTAAAAACTGCACGAATTTGGTTTTAAAAGAGTCACTTCTCAATGCTTTTAAAAAATCGTTAGGCCGCTTCTGCTCTTCTCCAATAATATTAAACACATTATCCCTTCCTGATACACCTGCTCTTCTGTCTCTTTCGATGTCTTTTAATGATGGCACGACACACTTATCAAAAATTAGATCTATTCTTTTGCTTGGTGTTCTGCATACCTTTTTCATGATGTAGATAGCCAATCTGCCGTAAGTAAGATGAGGATCACGTAAGAGATGCAAAAAAAAAAGAATCCATCAAAAATCGTGCAATCTATTTGAGTTGGAATTAAGGAAGTTGATACACGATTTTCTAATAACCTAAAGAATTTTGATTTATTTGTTTTATTGATACTTCCGTCGAGATGGCTGAGTGACAACGGAACTGTTGTCAAAGGATACGATAAGACATTTAATAAATCAATTTTATGTTCCAAAGATAATACTAATAGTCGTCCCATTAGGTTTCTTTCGACTTCCACTTCAGCTATTTTTCCGTCGCTTCTTTTAATTTTTAATTTATTTTCTGATGCAAATGTGTAAATTACTTGTTTTGAAATAGGGTTTTCAAACCTATTTGCATCCTCGTTGCATTCAGTAATAAATCGATCTCTTAGTTCCTCCCCTTTAGAAATAATATTTAAAAGCAAATTTTTGGTTTCTTAGCTGGAGGTTTTTCCAGTGGAGAAATTAATAAGTTCATTATTGTTTAACGTTTCAGATGAAAAGGGATTGAGGGTGTTGGTAATTTGACTCACAAGTTCCTTTATCAAAATATTATTTTTTTAAATTCTATTATCGCGAAGATCATCCGTTACGTCTTCGGTAGAGTTTAAGTTCAGGGTATCTAATAAATGTGTCATTAAGGATGTGCGTAGTGAATGACTTGTGGCCCACCGGCGCCTTGCTGATATCGAATTTGTAAACGAGCGTATCCCTGTAAACAAAATAAATTAGTGACAACATTAATACAGAAAAAATAAATTATTACCTGTTAGTTTACTTGCAGCATCTTTTTTAATGGTTTGTTCCAATGTGAGATCAATTGGAGAACCGGAAAATAGCTTTTCAGTGCGCCTTATTGAAATGCCCCCTTTTACCAACATTTCTTTTAAACCACGATGGGTGTTTTCTACATTTACTAAATTGTTATAGAATCTGACAATCCATTTTGCATAGTTCTGATGATTAAAATAGAACATAAGAGTGGCTATTTGAGGTAAACATTAAACAAATAATTCAAAATCTCCTGTTCTTATGCGTCTCGAAAATTCTTGAAACAGTTTTATTAAATTTACCTATGTAATCCAATACTTAGCTGTAGCACCATGTAAGCCTTCTTCTGTTTCATGGTAATAGTGGTCATATCCATCCAAAATCTCCACAAGACTCTTTGAAAAGTTAACTTCACTTAATTTTTGCTTTTGGATTATTTTCAGTTCATTAGTTAACTCATCAATGCAGATATTATTTGCTTGTAGATATGCTCGAAAATGCAAAATTTGTAATTATGCTGCAAATATCGGATGAATTCGCTTGCAACGATTGTAATGTGTCCCCGTGATAAAGTCCTTAAGCGAACCAGGAGCTAAAATTCCAGATTCTGTGAGAATATACGGGCCACCAGATTCTTCTATATATTTACCAACAGCCTTAAAGTATGGCATCTGAACATGAAAAGCTCCCAATTGAATAAATACATTGTCGTATTTTAGGCGCTCTTCACTCTGTATTTGCATTGCAAGTTTTGCTATGGCGAAGTCATAAGTGACAAGCTCTGACGATATCTTGAGCTATACTTAAGGTATGCGCTACTACTGACAGGCTTGTAGGCGATTCATTGATCGGTGCTAAGTAGCAAACATTTTGAACTGGAAAAGTTTTGCTGATTTTCAAATTATTCCATCCCGCCCACATAGATACATCCTGTTGTAGTATTGCAAGTGGCATAACCCACTAATTATCTAGTTGTCGAATATTTTTATACTTAGCCTTATCAAGTTTGGCTAATGGCGGTAGACGAACGATCTCGTTTAACTTGGGTTTTTTATAATAAGGTTCAATTTCAGCGTCCAACATATCAAACATTATTTGTCTTTTCCTTTGGGCACTAAGCCTGGGCTGGTTAATATCATCATTGTTCTCTTCCGTATTGTCAATCATACTGCTTCTGTTTTGATAAATAATGCCAACAGTGTCATGAAGAGTATCTTTGCCAGACAAGGTATCTACAAACCTATCCTAATTATCGACTGCAAGTGCGGTCGACAAATCTGGTTTTTGTTGAATACCATAAGGTGTAATAAAAGGGCCCTCAAAAGAAAAGTAAGTAAGCTCTGTTTCTAGCTCTTCTACTACTGAATAGCTGACACTGTAACCTAATCTATTCAAAATATTTATAACTTTTCTACTACCTGTGAGACTCTTTATAACCATACCAAGTTCCATGTGTTTCGATGTATTAATCCGACCGTTCGTAACTGAGTTAATTGCATCTTGGGCTAGATACTCAATCCTTATTTTTCTATTTGTTTCGAGATGACGATCGTATGACCCACATAGAAGATTTGTAAAAAAGTTTTTAGCAATGGCGGTATGGAACATTCCCCATTATATATATCTTTTAACGATATTTGAGAAGGCAAAGTATTTTTCCTAATTCTTAATATATCTCTCCTTAATGCAAATGAAATATTCTGTATATCTGTTTATAATTTTTTAGCCTTACTGAAGCACATATCCACAGCAGTTACAGAATCTATGTCTTTACTATGAATAATAAATTTTCCCCGATGTTTTGTGAATTTTAAAAGGGTTGTGTACGCTTTTCTTAATTTTCGAAATAAATGTTCAAAGGTAAATTGCTTAGATCTTTCATTGTTATCTTCAGCTATTTCAAAGAAATATTGAATATAAATACGGTGGATACTAGTCAAAAAGTAAGCGTCTCGTTTTTCAATAATATAGGTTTTAATATAGTCCTTTAATTTACCAAAAGCAATCCTATGATAGGTCCGAATAGTGTGCCACAGAACCTCTATTTTTTATTTCATCAGATCGTTTCTTAACCAGCATAGTGTACTTTACCCGGCATGGTCTGTGATAGTGTATTTCTTTAGCAATAAAATCTATATCAGTAATTTTTGATAAAAGCTGCTGACCATTTAGAGCTAATGCATATGGTTTAATGTTAGCTTCAACATTTTTCGTTTGACAACTGGTTAAATAGATTCGTTTCTTATTTTTATATATAAATAGTTTATTGCAAAAAATACAAGTTTTGTTCAAAATTCCACTGCTCCGATTTTTTAAAAAGGTATTTTTAGTTCTTGTAGTTCTCTTCAAAGTTTTTTCCTGATTAATGTCTTATATTTTTAATTAATTTTCCTCCGAAGTTTCTCGTAAAACGCCTCCATTTTTGCTTTTTTAGTTGCTGTTAGTTTTCTGTAACAGCTTGAATGGTACCCCAAATTAGAAAAGCCACTTTGGTATGAAAGTTGTATTTCATCATACTTCATATTAAAATGCTTTCGACAAGCTAAAGACAACTGACATTTTTTAAAAGTGTCTGCCGTAAATACTTTCAAATTTCCTGAGAGATCGTCAACGTGAACACAGCAATTTCTTATTATTCCCGATGAAGTGCTTGGCGCGTCTAAATCCATGACCTTGAATAAATATGTAAGAAGAACGTTACTAAACCAAATAAAAAAATTTCTATTATATTATTATTATTATTACATTAATTATTCTCGTATTAGAATATAATATAATACAAGAATAGTCACTTATAATACCATGAGTAGACAAAGTTATCTGGACTATTTTTGCGGTGGTATCACGAATGTCCATTGCGCTTGGGATTAGGACTCGTGCTATCGCACTCGTCCTAATCGTACGAAAGAGTAGTGATACCACAGCAAAAATAATCTACTTAACTTTGACTAAGAATGGTATTCGAGGGACTATTTAATGCACCAAACTACTTTTTCAAATTAGTTTTCAGTAAATCTAGCAACAAACTACGCGATTTCTATAGTAGCAGAACACTAATATTGACTTTTTCTAATAAAAATCGCATTTGTTAAAAATAGTCACTTGAAAACCTTCTAGGAAGATATATCCACTGATATTATTTTGATTGGTCAAGAAACGTCAGAATTCTGGATTTTCATTGGTCACTTTTTGACAGATGACAGGTGAATTAAATAGTCAAGTTTATTTACTCTATTACACCATTTTGATATATATAACACCACCAGCCATAAAAAAATTATTATATTATAAACGGAGCTGCGCGCGCTATTGCGCGATCTATCCTGATGTATTTTCGTATGCGCTGCTTAGTACATTTTATGTGTCACAACTGAGAAGTAGTTTTAAGATTTGCTCATCATTTTCAAAAAGAAACGCAAATTGGTAAGGGTCCTATTCTAAAATCGCCTCGATTTAATCAAAATTCCACTCAAATAATGCGCCGCCCCTCTCCAATTGGGGCCCTCGAGACTCCGCACCACTCCAAGGGGGGCCTCGGGGCACCTTTCCTCTCCAAGGGACCTTCGGGGCTCCGCCCCTCTCCAAGGGAACCCTCGGGGCACCTCCCCTCTCAAAAGGGGCCTTCGGGGCTCCGCCCCTCTCCAAGGGGGCTCACGGAGCTCCGCCTCTGTCGAAGGGGGCTCACGGGGCTCCGCCCCCTCCAAGGTGGTTTACGGGGCTCCGCCCCTCTCCAAGAGGTCCTCGTGGCTTCGCCCCTCTCCAAGGGAGCTCACGGGGCTCTGCCCCACTCCTAGAGGGCCTTCGTGGCTCTGCCCCTTTTCAAGGGGAGGCCCGGGGCTCCGCCCTCTTCATGGTGGCCCTCCGGGCTCCGCCCCTCTCCAAGGGTGCCCTTGGAGCTCCGCCCCGGTCACAAAATCGAGGCGATGGCGAAATTTATGCAAACGCAAATGGGGGACATCGCGTCTGCAATTGTCGTGACGGACACACACGTTTGGATCGTTCTCCTTTATTTATATGATATTTAGGAAAAAACAACCCAAGCCGGCAACGTTGCAAAAATTCTTTGCTGTAAATCTCCCTGCCTGTAATGCTTTTAACCCAACCTAACCTATAATATGCTTTCCATTTTCCATAAGTAAACTTATTATATTAATTACTAGCAACCAGTGAGACAAATGTCTCATTTAATAAAACAAAAAAGACCGTTTTTCAAATAGAACGAGTATTAAATAAAAACAATAATATTTTTTAAATTGAAATTCGGTTCCTGACCTGACATGACCATTCCAAACATACAACTTTCATAACTTTTTTCTCTATCTCTTACGGTTTGGCTGCTGAAACAGCGTCCCGGACGGACCAGCGTCCCGGACGGACGAAAATCACGTGATTTCTCGAAAACTGGAAGTGTCCCGTAACTGAAATTCGGTTCCTGACCTGACATGACCATTCCAAACATAACTTTCATAACTTTTTTCTCTGTCTCTTACGGTTTGGCTGCTGAAACAGCGTCCCGGACGGACCAGCGCCCGGACGGACGGAAATCACGTGATTTCTCGAAAACCGGAAGTGTCACGTGACTGAAATTCGGTTCCTGACCTGGAATAACCATTCCAAACATATAACTTTAATAACTTTTTTCTCTATCTCTTACGGTTTGGCCGCTAAAACAGCGTCTCGGACGGACCAGCGTCCCGGACGGACCAGCGTCCCGGACGGACCAGCGTCCCGGACGGACCAGCGTCCCGGACGGACCTGCGTCCCGGACGGACGGAAATCACGTGATTTCTCGAAAACCGGAAGTGTGACGTAACTGAAATTCGGTTTCTGACCTGATATGACCATTCCAAACATATAACTTTTATAACTTTTTTCTCTATCTCTTATGGTTTGGCTGCTGAAACAGCGTCCCGGACGGACGAAAATCACGTGATTTCTCGAAAACGGGAAGTGTCACGTGACTGAAATTCGATTCCTGAGCTGACATGACAATTCCAAACATATAACTTTCATAACTTTTTTCTCTATCTCTTACGGTTTGGCTGCTGAAGCAGCGTCCCGGACGAACCAGCGTTCCGGACAAGCAAGTCTATTATATGTATACAAGCAATCCAGTGAGACAAATGTCTCATTTAAAAAAACAAAAAAGACCGTTTTTCAAATAGAACGCGTATATAATAAAAACTGTACCCAGACCTGGAAGGTGTCAAAGTGGTTGCCTAACCGATCGACGTTTTAAGGCGCAGAGGGTCGCAGCTCCGTTTGGCTACTGAAACATCCTTTATCTAATAGACGTGTCTGTCTGGGACGCTGTTTTATCCGGGACGCTGTTTTATCCGGGACGCTGTTTCAGCAGCCAAACCGTAAGAGATAGAAAAAAAGTTATGAAAGTTATATGTTTGGAATGGTCATGTCAGGTCAGGAACCGAATTTCAGTCACGTGACACTTCCGGTTTTCGAGAAATCACAAAAAGACCGTTTTTCAAATAGAACGCGTATTAAATAAAAACTGTTTCGGCCGCCAAACGTAGCTGCGACCCTCTGCGCCTTAAATCCTCGATCGGTTAGGCAACCACTTTGACACCTTCCAGGTCTGGGTGGTTGCCGAACCGATCGAGGTTTGAAGGCGCGTTAAATGAGACATTTGTCTCACTGGACTGCTAGTTTTTATTTAATACGCGTTCTAGGTACCTATTTGAAAAACGGTCTTTTTGTGATTTCTTGAAAACCGGAAGTGTCACGTGACTAAAATTCGGTTCCTGAGCTGACGTGAGCATTCCAAACATATAACTTTCATAACTTTTTTCTCTATCTCTTACGGTTTGGCTGCTGAAACAGCGTCCCGGACGGACGGACGGACGGACGGACGGACGGACGGACGGACGGACGGACGGACAAGTCTATTAGATAAATGATATGGATTCTCTATCAAACTTTACTTACCATCAATAAATCTAAATAATATAGGTTATGCACAAATCACAATAAAGGGACTTAGGCTTAGAAATAGAAATAATTCGACGCGACGATCACTGCCCTCGCTTTAGGGTGCACAAGTACACACTACACTGTTGCCGATAGTTGCTCCCTACTATACGTACCGGGTGGCCAATTAAGAAGGGCACTCGGCCCTATCTCGAAAAGTAATTGTCGTAACGACTTGGGGTAAACAAATTTATGACTAAAGCGGCCAAGAGAAAATGCTGGAAATTATTTTTAAGTTTCTAGAATGGCCGCCAGGGGGCGTAATCGCATTCTTAAATTTTAAATACCGTTTTTTGAGAAATATTCTTATATTACAGATAGCTAAAATAGACACCATTTTAAAGCTGAGATATATTTGATACTTTTTTGTTAAATGCTTTTTGCTCTATCTCTTAAGGGAAAGTGGTGGGGGGTGTTCGAACATTTTTGGAAAGAAATGTCAATAACTTCAAAATGGCTGAACGGATTTTGTCAAACTTGAAGTCGTTGAAAAGGGCTTTTCTTAGTCTATCAACGCTGCTTTGAGCGGATTGATTTAGATTCCTTGTGTCGCCGCTAGAGGGCGTTTTGCGACAACACTACAAATGAAATAGATTTTCTCAAAAAAATTAAATGTAACGCTATCACTTTTATTGCAACAGAAGATAGCCAAATAAGGATCTAACAGGCTAGTAAAAACCGCATTTCGATATTTCTTTCCTAACCTAAAATATCAGTAAAAGAAATTAAAACTCGAAATAATGTCGCATCTTTGGGAATATTTTCAGTATACTTCCCATTATTAAATTCTAATTATTGTGCTTTTAGCAAAAAATATATAAATTTACTGTTAAAATATGAACATTATATTTAAAATGTCAATAATAATTAATACTCATTCAATATGATTGAATATTGCCTTTCTGTCCACACGAAAAACTTTGACATTTGGATGGCGCCCATCAGGATACTCCATCGCATAGATTCTAACAGAAACAGTTATGTTTTCTTTGTTTTGAAAATAAACACGAAACATATCAAACACTTCTACAGGTGGAAAAGGCATTTTTTACAAATAAGGCCACCAAAATGCACTATAAATAGCTGCAATCTTAATATGATTGACACTTAAACACCACCATTATAATTTTTGCTATTTTGTTTTCTAAAGCACACTTGCATTTTAAAGATTTCGAATTTCGTGTGGACAGAAGGCCTATATTCAATCATATTGAATGAGTATTCATTATTATTGACATTTTAAATATAATGTTGGTATTTTAACAGTAAATTTATATATATTTTGCTAAAAGAACGATAATTAGGATTTAATAATGGCAGATATACTGAAAATATTCCCAAAGATGCGACATTATTTCGAGTTTTAACTTCTTTTACTGATATTTTAGGTTAGGAAAGAAATATCGAAATGCGGTTTTCACTAGCCTGTTAGACCCTTATTTGGCTATCTTCTGTTCCAATAAAAGTGATATCGTTGCATTTAATTTTTTTGAGAAAATCCATTTTATTTGTAGTGTTGTCGCAGAACGCCCTCTAGCGGCGACAGAAGCAATCTAAATCAATCTGTTCAAGGCAGCGTTGATAGCCTAATAAAAGCCCTTTTCTACGACTCCAAGTTTGACAAAATCCGTTCAGCAATTTTGAAGTTATTGACATTTCTTTCCGAAAATGTTCGGACACCCCCCACCACTTTCCCTTAAAAGATAGAGCAAAAAGCATTGAACAAAAAAGAATCAAATTTATCTTAGCTTTAAAATGGTGTCTATTTTAGCTATCTGTAATATAAGAATATTTTTCAAAAAACGGGATTTAAAATTCAAGAATGCGATTACGCCCCCTGGCGGCCATTCTAGAAATTTAAAAATAATTTCCATCATTTTCTCTTGGCCGCTTTAGTCATAAATTTTTTTACCCCAAGTCTTTACGACAATTACTTTTTGAGATAGGGCCGAGTGCCCTTCTTAATTGGCCACTCGGTCAAGACAATTTTTTTTTACTTTTCAACTTTAAACCCGTCTGCCATTTGAATGCGACCGTCTGCCAAAGTTTTCTTTTTTAATTTTGGTTAGTGACACATTTAATAATATTTTGACACAAAAACAGCGGCAATAACCTTTGAGGAAGTTAATGGCGTTTTTTGACATAATTGACAGCGTCTGCTCCGAAATAGTGATCACTTCCAACGGCAGACGCCTACTATTTCAATTTAGTTAAGATGTTAGGCCATTTTCACAAAACATTTGTGTTGGTAATAATTGAGTAGTTTTGAGCTATTTTTAATAAAAAACAATAAAGTGACCGCTTACGCCCGGCAGACGGGCGGTTTTTAAATTACTATGTGAAGTAATACCGACATGTCAGTTCAAACCTTTGGTAACTTATGATGTAGTTGTTTTTACTGCCAGCTCTCAGACTATTAAAGCAATCTGAACTAAAAGATAATTAGAGAAGTATATTGAACTGTAATTAAATACTTATCATATAATATTGAGCCACAAAGAGTTGGAAAGGATTTATATTTGTCATATTTGATATAAAGTGTCGTAGAGCACTGTTTGAAGTAAAAGGTGACAGCGCATGCATAGGAAATATAATCACAGCGCATGTCATTAATCAACAGTAATATCCCAAGTGCATTAAAATAGCCGATTAAATTTTGACGTTTTCTGTCAGAATGTTTTGCCGCTCAACAAGAATCCCGAGTGCGCAGCACGAGGGATTTTGAAGCGGAAAATTTACGAGATATATTTCTTTAGAGCAAAACATTCTGACAGAAAATCTTCAAAATTTATTCAGGCTAGTTTACATGCACGCGGGATGTTCGGAGTGATTATTTCCTGAATAAATAGAAAAAATTCAGTTGGTGAAGCACCTTTAATAATCATGTTAAAATTATGCACAAGCGATTAAATTTTGACATAAATTTAACCTCCGTTAAACTTTGACGTTTGAATTTTAGTCATTATTAAACTGACAGAAACCATGGTGATTACGCATTATTATGGATATGAAGGAAATAATCAATTTAAATTCATAATCAAAAATAAAATAGCAACTAAGAAGCAACTAGATTAATGAACTACCTCTGATAAGAGTCTCAAAGCGATAACGCCATTATTATTAAAATAGAATTTTAAAGTTTCAATTAAATAAATCAGTTTATAAGATATCATTTGAGCTATCACTACAATACATAATGTTAGCACATATGTTAAAAGAAAAGTTGAGATACTATTTTAAGTATTCATATTATAATGTATGGAGAATGCTAAATATTATAATTTTTAATGTGCACATCTTAGCTTTTTCTTGTGTCATACTAATGAATCTGATTATTTAATGTAAGTTTAGTATGCTTGGCTTTTACAAACAAAGCGCACTTATATATAAGTAGATCAGTAGGTGTTAACATTTTGCTGATTTTAAATACTTCTCGGCAAGATTGTCTTGGTTGCAAATTAAATATTACACGCATTTTTTTATGAATGCAAGAGGTTTTTGCATATTTACTATTACACTAATTCGACCGCACCTGCTTCTTACTACCAACGGTATTTATTTTTTCTATTAAACCTAATAAAATTAATTAAAAATCCTGTGCAATTTTTATTAAAAATTTTGTTATTTTTTAATGTAGTTAATTTTGTGGGACAGCTAGCGATGTGTTCGTTGGTGCTTTACAAAAGAAAGTGAGAGATATTGGTTAATATTTTGTACCTGAATGTACAAGATCTTCGCACAGCGAATCACGAACACCGTCGAAAGCGAATAAGTACGATTGTGTGCCGAGGCGAGCTGAGTTGAATTTCTCTTTACTGGCTGCGTCTACAGTAGTTGAATGAGAGTTGCTAAAGATCTTCCATTAACGCTTATTGATTAATAAGTAAAGTAAATCAACATACAAAATTATTGTTAAATCTCTTGCAGTGAATATTTACATAAAGAAGAAGCTTCCTCGTTTCTTTTCCACTTTGCAAGAGTTTTGATTTACATTGTTACTGCTTTAGACAGTAAATGCGTCAAAATGCAACATACATATAAAACTAAGGGTTATTAGTTTCAATGTCAGTAGAATTATATTACTCAACCATTGCAAATTCTTATTATAGTATGTAATTGTTAAGAAGACAAAGTACGTTTACCTCAAAATAGATATCCATGCCTATCTTAACAAAATATCCATTAAAATACCCACAACGCTCTCCCATCTTCTTCAAAGTTTGAGAAGTGCTTTCCTATCACAGGGTTTTCATTAATTCTCATTTCCCACGTGACTAAATTTAAATTTGCCGCTATAAATTGGTTTTTTGAAGGTTGGTGGTATTGGTAATATCTCTAAACAAATTGCCAAATTTTGACCTGCCACGACAAAGACGTTCGTCACATCTAACCTCTAAACTTCATACGTTTCGTTTTGCTGTTTAAAAGTTATTAGATTGTATTTTATGAAGATAAACTGTTTCGCAACCATCATTAATTTTAGGAAAAGAAGGTGGGATGTTCAACCACTTTTTGACTTAAATTTTTGTATTTTATGTTTTCAAGCGTTATTTAGCCTGTGTCGTGTCTACGCCACTGATAATCTTGTGTTACTGTATTTAGAAGGGTAAATATATGGTCATGTCGGAAATGGAAATTAATGAAAACCCTGTATTAGTAATGTCTAGTGACCTTATAACAATTTAAACAACCTTGGAAACTAAGAATTTATTATCTTTAACAATTATATTAGGTGCCTACAGGCATCAATTTTATTTTCTAACCTCGACATTATGAATGAGCTTTAATCACATTAAAATAAATAGCTACCATGCTGTTATCTTTTACTACTGTGATTTGTTGCTGGTAAATTGTCCAGGCAATTATAGATAGAGGTACATCATTAATTCATACATTAAATAACCGATAATAGCTGTTGTTATCGAAATCACAATACTGTTAATTAGATGCCTATCTAAATTATAAGGTGGCGTTAATTGCAACTTCCACCCGATAAGATAAAATAATTACAGTTTATTTATCAGATTGTCGAGGCATATGAACATTTTTCAAATAAAAGTCTAAGAAAGTAGACACAGTAATGGAGGAGGAAGCTCCACCACCAGTAAATATAACCATACTCAACGACGATTGGAAAGTAGTAAAACTCTTAAACTGGACAGGGGTTGTTGTAGCGGCAGCACCCCCTTACAACTTTGGAATTCAAAAATTTGAGAATTTGAGGGTTTATCAATATTATGCACTGTTTTTTATCGCTATGACGATTTTTGGATACGTTTATTCCTTGATTGGGAGACATTTCAGTGCTTATCCGCTTATGAACTTAACAACTATAACGATGGATGTTCTGTCGCTTTCAGTATTAACAATATTCAATCTAATTGTACTTATTTCTTCAGCTTTTAGTGTCGAATGCAGAGAAAAGCTATTTAGTTCACTTATAAAAAACGATATGTTTCTGCAGCCTAAACAAAAGAAAAACACAAAGGGGCGTCAAGAGTTGAAATTTCGTGTAAACGCAACGCTCTTCGGTTTTGTATTTATAATAATAACCGTATTTGATACATACGTTTGGGTTTGCGTTTTTGGTTCTGGGTCAGTGGCGTATTACCTCTTCAAAAACTTTCAATATTGCATTCCTATTTTTGCTTCCTTCCAATTTTGTGAAGGCTTGGACTTTATTATAAACAGATTCAAATTTAGCACTAAACTCTTAATGAACCTTGTGAACGAAATGCACAAATTTCCAGATAATGAAGATGATGGAACGGGAGTAACCGATTCACACCAATGGATGAGAGTTAGTCAAAAAATAAAACCACGACAAGAAGACATCATGCAACTTAATCTTTTGTCGAAGATATTTGAAACGCTGTTCAATTCAGTGGAAATTTTCAATAACATATTTCAATGGCAAATGTTATTCCTAATCTTTATTGGTGTAGTTGAAATTTTCCAGGCAATCAATTTTCTGATTGCTTACGGATCTGGAGTTTTGCCCAGCCCAGAATTTGGTAATATTTATTTCGCTGTATTAAGAGTTGCATGGACGATTCTGTTAGTGGTGAGTTATTCAAATTTACTGAAAAAATAAATCCATTATGAATACTGTACTAAAATATCTTACACGTTTTTACACTTATACATAATTCGCATTTGCAGGTAGTGGCTATTGTCGTTATGAAAGGTAGTATCCATTTTCAAGAAGAAATTCGAAATATCACTTTGGACATTAACAAGCGCTTATTAGATATGCCTTCCGATGAACTATTAAGGGACGAGGCACAAGAACAGTTAATTGTACTCAACCAGCAATTCATGTACAGACCACTTTCTATCAGCGCAATGTTTTTTAATCCGAGTTATGAATTTCTAGCCAATACATTCTTTACAATAACTTCATTAACCCCTGTGTTTGTACAATTTAATCGAATTTGAATTTTCGCACTTCGTGATACATTAATATTTAATTTTTGAAGTAATTCAACAATATCTGATGAAATAAAGTATAAAATAAATAGTGGTCCACTAAGTACAGTAAACGTACCTCATCTAAGACTGGTAATTAAGACATATAATTACATATGAATACTTACAGTTTCTTTATATTCTTTATTTATTAATTAGTAAACTGAAACTGAAACAGCTGGATAAGAGAAAGAACTAGAGTTAAAGACATAAGAAAACAAGCGGCACAATTAAAATGACAGTGTTCCGGCCATAACGAACGATATAATGATGAAAGATGAAACTCCCAAATAACAAATTGGAGCCCCTAGCTGGGGAAGAGACAGTAAGGAAGACTCCAGATGAGATGGGAGCACTACGTGAAAAAACACACGGGCTTGATGTGGAAAAGAAGAGCCCAAGATTGAAGACAATAGAAGGAAATTGGGGAAACCTACATCCAAAAATGGATCGAATAAAAGTTGAGGAAGAAGAAAGTGAAATAGGTGTTAGGTTAGTTTGCATAGACCCGTTCTATTGAAAATTTACTACGCTGGAAAATTCATGGTTTTAAAGAGACGGTTTATATTAAGCAACTGTCGAAATGTTCGAAATGCTTTTTGCAGACCTCTTTGAAACAACAATAATCGCTACTGCACGTTTCTGAATTCTAGAATAAAATAACTAAACTGTGAGAGACAATTATAATAATTTTAGAATATGCAACTGCTTAGTTTTAGGTACGTAGTATGTCTATGTGACATATTACTGGATTTATATTTTTGTTTCACTAAAATGTTTATAATAAAGGTTTATTTGAACAAAATGTCGTCCCAATTCTAAGACAAGTGGATTGTGTATTTCAATAATAATATATAATTTGCTAAATACTTAAATAAACAGTTTTAATCCATCTTGATTGGTGATTAATTAATAACTGTTTTTTTTTGTTTTGTTTTGTTTTTTATGGACAATATCTAAGCATCCGAAGTACCAAATACCTTAGACGCTGACTACTGTGGTCATATGGTCAAATTCCTACTTAGAATTTTGCCGAGAATAAGGATTTCCAGCCCCCAGCAAGGAATCTTTTACATGCTACACATCGTAGTAACCACTGAACTATTGAGCCCGGTAAATAACTGTTCTACTCAACCTGCTTGAAATTAACCAATTAATTTGAACTTGCTGATTTTAAATTCTAACATAGAAGAATTTATTGTATATAGCTGAAATTGAAAACATGTAGCTAACCCAGGCGACTTCAATCCAACTACTCTTTAAGTATCAAACAGTGGTGCATCAATTTGAAATGATAATTTCTACAGATAAGACCGTCTATGGTAATAGCTAAGCATCTAGTAAGCTGTAAATTAGTTTCTGATGATAATCCTATCACACAAGTTTAAGTGTCCTAAAATGGAAACATATACTGACAAACCATTCGTGATGCAATAAGGAATGAAACGATTTGAGAAAAATCAGGTTGAAGGCATTGTCAACTGCATTCGAAAATTGATGTTGGAAGCACTACGTACTACTACGCACTAATGTTAGATTAGTTTTCCAAAGTAAACTTTTAGAGCATTTTAGGCCAAGTGCGTCTTTGTGCAGCTTCAAATAATTTGCAAACACAGTTTACGCGTTCTTCTCGTCTTGAAGGAATTCAGTTTTAAATGTGCATCTGTGTGTTTTGTGATGTCCTTTAGAAAATTCAAGTTGTTTTACTTTTGAATTGCCTTTTTGACCTTCAATGTTTCACCTAATTGACCCCTTATAATGCAGTTAAAAAGAATACAA
Organism: Agriotes lineatus; assembly: GCA_940337035.1. NCBI lineage: Eukaryota > Metazoa > Arthropoda > Insecta > Coleoptera > Elateridae > Agriotes > Agriotes lineatus. The sequence goes on along the minus strand of OW679194.1, from coordinate 4,194,943 downwards.
AAAATTTCCATGCTCTAATTTCTTGGCTTCGAACAGATCCGCGCACGCATTGGAATTTCCTGCGAAACGTTTAATTACTTTGATTCTCAAGTTTTCTGAGTCACTGTCTAGTACTAGCAGAAGATATGAATAAGTAGAATCGAGAGCGAATGATGCAGTTGTTGGTCAATATGGAGAATATAACAATAGAGAAAGATTGTTAAATACATCCAAATAACGTTGAAGAAAAATCAGTTAATACATTCTATAAATACAAACAAAATCACCAGTGCACATGGGAAAAGCACTCAATGGACAAGAAAACGGTTTTAGATTACATAATACCAAAACAATCAAATCGAGTAATAGTGCTAGATGCAAGAGTTAAGCGAGGCCCAAATTGTGGAATCATTACTGAATAACAGCCAAAATACTGCCACTATTCAGCCCAAGGCACAGCAATATCAAGTACCACGAAGATAAATATGAAAAACCAAAAAATTAAAAACTACAACACTAGATATAATTTTGGACTGCTGTAGAAAAAGAGCATTAAAGATTTGGACAAACAAACTTTGGTGCGATACACGCACACAAATTTATTTTACAGTGATCTTATAATTAGCCAAAAATTTGATTTTTCATTTTTAAGCATTTGTCAAAAATTTTCAAAAATTGCATATTCTACAGAAACCGTGCAAAATAGAGCGTTAGTTCAAGAGACGAATTTTCTCTAGAATTTTAAGCTGAATTTAAAAATGTAATCATATACGGGGTGTTCTATTTAAAATAGAAGTTAACAGAAAAAATAGGAAACAAAACAAAAGAAACCCATTTTAGAGGTATTGAACTGGAAAATCACCTATCTAACATCAATACGCATTAAAATTGTAAGAAAAATATAAAGTTTGATAAAACTCATTAGAGCCGTTTTTGAAAAAATCAAAAAAAAAAGAACTGAAAAATCACGAAAGTAAACACCATACCTCGGATTATGGGATTTTCTTCAAAATCTTGATGTCGCATCTAGATGGTACACAAAACTTATATATAAAGTTTCAACACCATATCTCTTCCTTTATCGTAAAAGAAAGTAGAAACTAGACAGAACATTAAATACAATGCCAGGGAGTGAAAATACAAAAAAGGATACGTAAATTTAACTCATACTATCCATACAGCTGCCAGGAAGTCCATCTAATGTTTGCCAAATAAATATAAGCTAACACGACACACAAACATATTCAAATGCGAAATCCATCACTATAGGTTATGCGAGACCAGTTCTAACGCAGGCAGAGTAAAAGACTAATTTAAACAGACCTCTGTAAGCTCACAGACGTACAGGAAAACCTTTCGGTAAGCTTTTCAAATATAAGGAGAAGAACCGTACATGATTGAAAATTTTGACGTGGAACCGGACAGTTTGAGTAGCGAAGTGGTAGGCGCTGTTAACCAACTGAAGACAAATAAGTCCGTGAGAAGTGCGAAAACTACAGGACTATTTCACTAATTTCCCATGGTAGCAAGATCATGCTCTACATCACAAAACAGCTTCTAAAGGCATATACTGATAGGCAAATTTCGGCGAATTAGGATGGTTTTGTAAAGGGCAAGGGAACCGCAAAAATACTCAGTCTCAGACAACTGAATGAAAAATGTCGTGAATTCCAAGTACCGGCAGTGTTTTGCTTTTTGGACTACAGTAAGTCTTTTGATTGAGTGAATTGAACCCACACGTGGAGAGTCTTGGTAGAAATGGGTGTATCCCGTATATTTAAAACAGTGCCTGTATAAAAACAGCAAGGCAGCGGTGAGGATCAACAATCAAACTTCTAGCAATTTTGAGGTCAATCGAGGTGTGACACGGCTGTATACTCAGTACAGACCTATTTAATATCTACGGAGAATATATTATGCGTAAAGTGATAGATGGTTGGAACAGAGGCCTTTCAATAAATGGGAAAAGCCTCACAAACCAGAGCGACGCAGATGCTACGACTATTATAGCTTCTGACGAGGAAGAGATGGTGTACCTACTAGAAAGAGAAAGTCGTAAGTTTGGGCTCGAAATTTTTGCTCTAAAACTAAATTAGTGATGGTCGACCGTACCAATCAACTTCAACTTACCGGTGCACTAAATGATCTGGGAACTGTCTCAGAATTTAATTATCTTATATCAGCGATACGCAGTGATGGTGACTGTATACCGGAAATTACAAGACGTACCGGGATGGGAAAGAACACGACGTCGCGGTTAAACAAGATCTGGAAAGATAAAGAAATTTAAAATTCAGTTAAAATGCGCTTAGCCAGATCTCTGATCTTCTTCCATATATCTTTACGGAAAAGAAACATGGACTCTGCGCCTCAAAGAAATGAAAATCAAATGATGCTTTAAGATGTGGATATGGAGAATTTAATGGACAGCTCGGCGAAATAACCTATTGATTTTGCAAGAACTAAATGTTAAAACAAGGCTGTCCATTAGGGATGGGCGCGTGACGTGAAAACAGTCGTGTCACGTCGTGTCACGGCGTGTCACGTCGTGAACGTGACTAATATTTGAAAATCGTGACGTGAACGTGAGTGAACGTGAGTGAAAATTTCCAAGGCGTGATTCACGTTTCACGTTAATTTCACGTTAAATATTTAGTAACGAATAAAAACTGCAGGGTGCAGCAACTTTTAAATTCATTAAATCACAAATTGTGCCAAATAAGTTACATTATGTGGCTTTATTTTTGAACCCTAATTATAAATCCTTAAAGTTCATACCTTCACATAAAAGAGAAGAGTATAATGCAAACAAAACTATAGATGATAATGATGAAATACATAGCAAACGACTTAAAACTAGTACATCAGCATCAGATTCTTATCCTTCTACACTTAGAGATAGCTCTGACGATGACACATGTAATTAGAATGATGTCGAAACAAGAACTAAATTAGTATGTTAAATTAAAATTCGGAAATGTAGATGACATTTTAGGATTTTGGAAAAACAGTGTTAATACGCCACTGTTAAAAAAACTTGATAAATTTTAAACATACCGGCAAGTTCCGCTACAAGCGAAAGAGTATTTTCTACAGCTGGGCGAATTTTAGAAGAGCGCAGAATTCGACTTAACGCTGAAAATGTTGGTTACATATTACTTTTAAATCAACATTTTAATGTGTAGATGTGTAGATGAACTTATTATTCTAATAAAAGTAATGGTTTGTTTTTTATACTCGGGGCTAACGCTGAAAATGTTAATTACGTTTTATTATTAAACCAAAAATGTATTGTGTAGATGTGTAGATAAACCTATTTTTAGAAAAGTACCTATTGTTTTGTTTTGTATACTCTAATTAACACTGAAAATGTTGATTACGTTTTATTTTTAAATCAATTTATTGTGTACTTGTGTAGATGAACTTTATTATTCTAATAAAAGTAATATTTTTTTTGTATACTCGCCTTAACGCTGAAAATGTTGATCCTTGTACGTAAAAGTACTTTCAAACCTACGAATTAAAAGTGTTACCTAGCAACATATACTTTCTGTACTCATACCAATAAGGAAAACGTCAATTCCAATGACAGCTTTTAGTATTAAAAGTAATGTCTTTGAAGACAGCTGCAAGAAATATATTTGCGAGAAATCAGTATTTATCCCTTGTCGAAGTTATTGTAGTCAATTTTCATTTTTTTTATGTCAACTATTCTGATTGCAACATACCACGTAAATTATGTCAGGTGAAAAACATATTTTTAGTTCTCTTTAGCGTTTTTTCATTGGTTTTAAATTTGAACATTCTGTTTGATCTGAATTTAAATTTTGAAATAAAAGCTGCGTGTCACGTCGTGAATGGCGTGTCACGCCGTGAACGTGAGTGAACGTGAGCGTGAACGTGCATGAACGTGACTGTTTAAAGCAAGCGTGAAACGTGCGTGACGTGAGCGAAAATTCACTCACGCGCCCATCTCTACTGTCCATAATATGCCCCTCAATTTTTTGGACACATCGCACTCCTCAATAACGAGTCTCTGGAAAATCTGCTGATTGTTGGACAAGTGCCGAGAGGTAGATCACCAACACGTTCGGCCGATGTGATACAACACATTGTCGGACCAAGATTACACGAAGCACTACACAACGCCGAAGACCGTAAGAGATGGCCAGACGTTATACGTGAGAGAGTTCTATCCAAGGATCACGACTCTCAGTAATCAGGACAACCAAATATGGAGTGATATACTACATATATATGATTCAGCCAATTTTAGGTCATGGTGTCGCGCAAGTAATTTTTTTATTTTTCGAAGCATATAAAAAAATACATTCAGCAGTTGTTCTAGTAGTCTGAACAACTAACAAAGGTCTAATTATATTGAACTGTTATAATTCTGCTCTCATAGACATAACTGAAGTGTCTGTACTAATTAATAATAAAATGTGGCCACATAAAGCTAATGAATTTTTTTTTTGAATGAATATACAATTTATCAGACATGCTGCTCTTTAATAATTTATTAATCACAATAATTAATACTTTTTGCACCGACTAGCTATTAGGTTTGAAAATTTTTATTCTAGGGTTGATTCTCTACACAGTTAAAAACTTACTTATTTGTATGATAACTTCGCTATTATTGTAAATGCACTTTATTAATAAACTTAACCTCACATAAATGGTCAGGAAAATATCTTGACTTTACTTATACGAAGATTCCCAATATTCTTTCTCGGAAGCTTGCACACAACAACTATCTGTGCTTCGCTTAACCGAGTGTTTTTTACAAGTGTTGCTAAGTAACCTACTACATTCTATTATTTGTAAGTACACCTTCTATGATCTTATAAATTTAATTGTTTGTTTTTCAAATTGTCAAATAATGTTATGTTAACCGCACATTTGTTTGAGTTACATAACTTTTACTTTTCTTTACACTCATCTTAATTGCCGAAGTTTACAGGTTGCTTTAAGCGCTTAGTCACTTTACATGACCTTTTAATCACTTTATCATTACCCGTTACTTCATTAACAACAACGTAGCATATCGCGCTAAATACAAACTAACTCTGCACTCTGTGATGCTTCGCCATCCTTTTTACTAATACACTCTGATTAGCATGTCTTGCGTTATTTCAAATATCTGAGCATTTATCAAAATCATAGTAGCACTTATCATTTTAACTCACTACGTCGAATTACATTAATCGAAACCCTGCCGATATCGTTTTGGAACCTATTTGATGTTCTTAGTCTAATTAAATTATAAAGTACTTTTTAATTATGGTTTATAAATCTATCAATCAGCATGGCTTAACAGCTCTTGTATTTCATTTATTATAGCATCACAGGTTTCGAAGTATGTAACTCTACACATGTTTTAGGCTGTATTCAAATTATGTCCAGGAGTAGATCCGTCACTGTAATATAATTTTTAGGAATTGTTCTTTTTCTAGACAATGTTATTGGATCTAATTCTATTTTTTTTCGTATACTGTTTACTTTTGTCGATATATATTCGAAAGAGTTATCGTTTCTTATGCTCTCCAATGATTCAAAACCAAATTAACTACACCTAATTGACCGGTAGGTTGAAAAGTAATTCTACAAACTAACAGCGCAAAGTAATTAATTGCCTTTTGAGTTCTGTTCAGTAAACCACTTGCTTTAGGTGCATTGGGTTCTTTCGATTGCGAGAGTAGCTGAAATTCTTCTAACAAAATAGGATATGCTTTTATGGTATCATTTATAGCTGGCAACCGCAGAGGCCATTTTGTTGGACAAAGCGAGCGGGAATTTCCAAATTCAAAGTTTTTTCGTTCCAAAGTTCTTTAAAATTCGCTATTTTTTGAGGAGTCCCGTATCACCGCTCCAACATCATAGACCCATTGCATGGTACCTCTCAAAAATACAACAGTCCTTGCTGCATCTTGTAATGCTAGACGTAAACGAAGGTTACTGCAGCGTTTACACCTTGATAACCCCCAGAAGTATTGGGAGACCCGCCGTAGCTTTGTCCCCGTAAATTACTTAAAGGTAGATTAACGCGGGTCAAACTATCCAAAATTACGTTTTTTAAAATCCTGCCCAGTAGTTGAACAGGTTGTATACAAGGTGTTTTATACCGTACGGAAGACACTCAAAGGGTAGCTAGAGGAGACCAAAATAAAGTTATTTTCTTAATAAACTTCTGACCAAAACCCAACACTAAAAAAATTACAGCAAGTTAAAGATGAAAAAATTAATGAGTATTCTTTACAAACTGAGGTAGCAATTTACGTGTAGAGTTCAAGCAAGGGATATTTGAGAGTTAACTAAGCAAATGTTGAATTAAAAAAATATATAAAAAATAAATAACATAAACATTAGGACTATTTAAAATTTTCTTTTAAATGTTTAAAAATTTGTGTTCACTGATGGAGCACAGCTGACTATTTAATGTAATTTCAACAGCGCGTTCTAGCAATTCGAATCTTCTTTCGAACCACTTTATATTTAAATAATATAGCAAATGAATTCAGCTTTATCGCATAAAACGACTGACTTTAGAGATAAGGCACCTGCAAGGCTTTTCTGATCGAAACACGCTCGCTTGGCTTTTCCTAAGTAGGCTCGCTAGCAAACCGTCGAGTTTCTCGATTATTGATTTTTCACGAAGCGCCTTCGCTGGATTTGAGATTCTAGGAGCAGGCCAAGACATCTCTTGTTTAAAAAAGCGGAAACCGCTAACGGCGTTGCTTTCTTAATGAACGGCTGTAGACAGCTTTGGTAAGAATGACCCTTCTAGTTACATTTTGCATACTAATTTCGATATTTAGGCCGGTTCCCATGCGGCTTTCTGAAGGTTATTTTACAGTTACTCAAAGAATAAGTGGACCTTCTATGTGTCGCTTCGACGTGCAAGTTGGCTGGAAATTCCAGAACGCCCTAGGCCGCTTTTGCCGCAGTTAGCTGCTCTCATTGATCGTTGTGTCCTGGGATTCTACGAAATAATGCAGCCAAATCCTGCTTAAAAGTTCTTTTTCTACGACAGTGTGTAAAATTTCCTTTTAGTTGGCAGTTTTAAGTTTGTAAAACGACTGTTTAATAACATGTTTTCATTAGTTTACGTCGTCAGTAGTAACGTATTTAAAAGATTTCATTAGGTACGTTGTGAGTAGCCACGTGTGTTAAAATTTTTAAAACAAGCAAAATTATGACCGGTTGCTGGTAATTCTAATTTACATTTAAGTTTTTTTTTCATATTTACCGTGTTTTCTAGATTCTATCGTAGAAAAAATATTGTACGATACACATGCGTAAAGCATCTGTAGTCACTTGCGGGGCTTAAGGCTGGCATTTACACTTGACAATTTCTTGCATTAAGTGCCAATTTTTTTCCATTATTTTGAGACCAAGGCTATAGATGGAAACATGATCAATATTCTATATAATTCTTGTATGTCTTACTTATCCATTGACACAAAGAAATTTTGGAATTTCTCAATATTGATTATGTTCTGGCTAAAAAACGTTATAAGTGTTTTCAGTAAATAAATGCTGATAAAATGACGAAATACTGAAAATATTAAAAATTCTCTCTGGCAATGGATAGATAGATGATTGATCCAACATAATCAGTATCGAGAAATTTTTTATCTTTTGAATTGATCATAAAATTATGGAAATGGTTTGACAAGAATTGATAAATATTTGGGAAATTGTGAACAATTTAAGGAAAGAATGTAGGTAACACGTCGCGCGCAGATAAGCCGAGTACAGAATTCATGCTGAGATAAGCAGGCAGATTACAGTTTTACGAAACTAATACTTCTCTCTATAGTGATACTTAGGTAGCATGGTTTTTTAAATTGTGCGTTTAGGTTTAGTTCAAGCATATAATGGAATAATATTACACTTTTCAATCAAATTTGAGTAGATTGGGAGTATTGTAAAAAATATATAATATAAAACATAAATAAACGTGTCTTTAAAAAAACTGAACCAAGTAAAATAATGTAGGCGACAAGAAAGTTAAAAATAATTATTTTTGCATTACTGTAACGACGTAATTCTCAACAACGCATATTTTATGTATATTACGCGTTTCATCGATTGATGATTTTTTGCAAATAATAAATAGTGATTGGGCGTTGCTAGTATGAGTTACATTTTCAATGTGAGTGTGTTACCAAATATAGTATAACGAATTAAACGTTCGTTAAATAATATTTTATTCGACTGCATGAAGTAAAGAGTCTTTGATCATATTTTTTTAGCGTAGTTTTCCTTTTCGGCCTAGGACGAAAAGTTAAGTAACCTAGCAACCACGACAAAAATTTATACTGTACTGAAAAGGTTACCTTTTCTTCCAAATATCCGAAACAAAAAACATCACTTTTTGACATAATCGAATAAAAATGTATTTTCCGCACAATAAACAAATAAAATGTATACTATATATTACAATATATAAACAATATTTTACTATATAAATAAAGTTGTGTTTAACAATTTTTAGAATTAGTAAAGAAATATAGTTTTAGAGTAAGTAATTTAAAATGTAAAAATTAATTATTTTGAAAGTAGGTAAATACAGATCATAAATCACCAAAGTGAAACTAACACAAATATGTATATACATATCGGTAAACCGCAAAATTTTCAAAGATACTTCTTACGCAATTCTTGACCTCTAACTTTACGGGGATCGATTAATTCAGGCAAAAGTGCACTTTTGTAAAAAGAGACAAGTTTAGGAACTCGGCTGTCCCAGAAATTTTCATCCTTGTGTATAATTTGATAAAACAAGTCTTTTGGCGTCCATACAACAAAATAACATTTGTTTTTATTTGCGATGTTCAATTGACCTTGTACTTGGTGCGTATAATTGTCATTATTCTTTAATTGAAGACCACCGCTGTCATCAAATGTCAAAAATTTTATAACACCATTTTCAGTTGCTTCTTTTGGTGTTGACATTCTTGAATTATAAGGGCATTTTACTTCAATGATGGCGTCATCACCTACTAATCCATCAGGAGATGCAGCTAAAAATGGATATTTTGGGTCTACAAATAGGCCACAACTTGTTACTTCTAATCCAGAAATTTCTTGAAATTGGGTAATTGCTTTGCTTTCGTTTTGTATGCCGTAGTGAGTTGCCAAAGATCGAAAAAATTCTTGATATAGAAGAGCCTTTACCGTGTTCGCTGTGGAAGTGGTTTTCTTTAGTTTTGCAACTTTACCAAAATTGGATGCAGTTAATCTTTTGACCCTCATCGTCTTCCATAAAGAATTATTCCTTTGCCCTACAGTTAATTTTTGTATTTCTGCTGGGTCTTCATTTTTCAATTGCTCAAGGAATGTTGCTTCTTTTTCTAAATACGTCGCAGTCTCCATATCTTCAACATTGACATTTTCTCCGTAATCACCATCATCATCTACAACATGGAATAACTTTTTTGGTCTCGTTCCTTGAGTTTTCGCACGAGTTATGTACTTGACTTTGCCCTATAGCGTTCACTTTCTATCATTAAGCAAATAGCTTAGCATTGTATAAAAGTAGGAAAGCGCACAATACAGTATCATTAGTTACTGAAATCTAAGACCGAAACTCTGTTCTTTTACATTTGTAATTAGTGCATCGAAAAATAAATAATTTTTAAAAACTCAAAGTTTCACTTGAGAAACATAATTGGCGCAGTCGGTAGGATCCAAAAGGGCGAACATTAAGAAGAAATTCGTTTTTCGTCGTTGGTTTCAACCTATTTTTTGGATCCAAAAGAATCTACACCTCAGGAAGAAAACTTGGGCTCTGAAAACTTCGAAAAAGTAAGTGTTGAGTTCCTTTTCATTTTTTTCTATCCCCATTGTGAATTTTGAATATATAAATTTATTTTCTCACTTTTAGACAAGTGAAAAGAGAATATTTTTCTTTCATATTTGTCGTTGAAAATAATTTAACTTTATGTCCCTTGCTGATAATTCTATAGATAGTTTGACAAACTCCTTAAGTAAAATTAGTATCTTGGACGATATGGCAACTATTCAAGCTGCAAAAGAAATTGCAAACACTATTAGACCATTTGCGGGTCGTAGTGACCATTTAGAATCATTTTTAAACGCAGTTGATAAATTTTTTAATCGTTATGGAGCTACCAGCGATAATAGCTTAAGTGAATTCGTATTTGCCTCGATTTGTTCAAAAATTGTTGACGAAGCAGGTGATTTTATTTTATGTAGACCTGATTTAACTACCTGGCCCGAAATTAAAAGTGCCCTTAGAAATAAGTTTGGAGATCGTTTAGACAGAAATGTATTACAACAACAATTTATATTTTTAACTAGACATAAAAACGAGAATATTATAGATTTTTTAGAAAGACTTAAAGTTTTAAAAATGCGTTTAAACCTTAAAATTAATTCCGATTCCCAATTAAACCAAGCTACGAAAAGTGCTCTGATTTCTCAAAATGAGGTAACCGCTGTTACAGTATTAATATCAAACACTAATTCTGAACTAAGAACCTTATTAATGTTGAAAAAACCTAAAGATATAGAAGAAGCTACTACTCTAGTTATTAATCATACGTCAATGGAACAACAGATTAATTACAGATATCAACCTCAGCCTAGTACTCAAACAAACAAAATTCAGAATAGAGATTTTAATCACAGACAAAATCCACATAAATTCGGTTATAGGAACCCAAATTTACAGAATTTCCAAATACCTTTACCAAATTCAAATCAAACATCATATTTCCAAAAACAAATTCCGCATAATTTTAATTATAGACCACAATTTCCTAGTCAACCCATAAACATTCAAAGTAGGCAAATTCCCCAAAACTTTCCCACTAATAGCCAAGTCTTTGGAAAGTCAACTAATGTGTTTTCTCCGAAAAATTCCCATAAACCTCAAAATAAACCAGAACCAATGTCCATTAATTCACGTCTAACATCAGGGAAATTTAATACAAATAATTATTTTCGACCAACTGGACCGCGTAATTTTATATCACAAGAATTAACTAACGTAGAAACCTCAGAATCTGACATTAGTGACCCATACAATGACACGGAATATGACTATGAACGACATGATACGTCCTTGTACCAACAAACTAATTATTTATGTGACCCTGCATACGAGTCTGCTTGTGGAAATACCGATTATCAATTTGGCATAGAAACCGAGCAAACATCGTTAAATAATGATCAAAATTTTCCAGAAACCAGCTTTCCACCAGAAGACACGTAGATTTGAATAACTTTACACCAAACTCGTTACCATACATTCAAATAAAATTTCCACCCATTAAACTACTAATTGACACTGGTTGTCATCCTTCCATTATTAGACCATACATAGCAGAACGTTACTTTCCCGAAACAATTTTCAAGTCTGATACTCCTATAATTACTTGTGCAGGAAAACGTGATTCTAAATTTAAAGCTCACATTCGTTTGTTTAAAGAATTTGAACCTCTGAATGGAAATTTAGAATTTATATTGTTTAATTTTCATGATTATTTCGATGGCATAATAGGCATCAGAGATTTAAGAAAGTTAGGGCTTAATATTGACCTACAAAATAAAATATTATTCAATAATCAAATTCAAATTCCATTGAACTATAGACAAGATTTTAATTCACAAAAGATAGAAGTGCCCCCTTTCACATCCGTATTAAAACAAATTAAAACAAACATACCTGATCAACAAATTATAATCAAACAAATTAGTAATGATATTATTATAATTCCAGAAGGACTTTTAAATATTCAAAATGGATTAACAACTTTAGAATTTATTAACCCAACTTCAAAAACTGAAATAATCGAATTTGATGAAAATTTCTTGCGACCATTTGCTACAAAATATTGCGATACTCTTTTCGAATGCTTTAACATTGAAGAAATCACTCATTCTCAAAACTTAGAAAATTCCGATTTTGATTTTTCAAATATCAGAACTGATCATTTAAATTCTGAAGAAACAAAAGCATTAAAAACATTATTAACTAAGTATAAAGATATATTACATCAACCTAACGATAAATTAACTTTCACTAATCAAATAAAACATGAAATTAAAACATCAGATGAAATTCCTGTACACACAAAATCATATAGATACCCACATGTGCATAAAGCAGAAGTTCAGCAACAAATTTCCAAAATGTTACAAGACGGAATAATTAGACCTTCACAATCTCCTTGGAGTTCCCCCATTTGGATTGTGCCAAAAAAACTTGATGCTAGTGGAAAACAGAAATGGCGTATAGTTGTGGATTATAGAAAAATTAATGAAAAAACTATAGATGACCGTTATCCACTTCCTAATATTACCGATATACTCGATAAATTAGGAAGATGTCAATATTTCACAACCCTCGACTTAGCATCCGGATTTCATCAAATTGAGGTGCACCCTGACTCGATTCCCAAAACGGCCTTTAATGTAGAACATGGACATTTTGAGTATATTAGAATGCCCTTTGGTCTCAAAAATGCCCCTGCCACGTTCCAACGAGTCATGGACAATGTATTAAAAGATTTACAAAACAAAATTTGCTTAGTATACATGGATGACATAATAATCTTTTCAACATCACTACAAGAGCACATTAATAATCTAAAACAGGTTCTCGAAAAATTGAAAGAAGCTAGGTTGAAAATCCAGTTAGATAAATCTGAATTCCTTTGTAAATCTGTTGAATTTTTAGGTCATGTAATAACCCCTGAAGGTATTCGCCCTAACCCAAAAAAGGTTAGTGCTATAAAAAACTTTCCAATTCCCAAGACAGCCAAGGAAATAAAATCATTCCTTGGACTAATTGGATATTACAGGAAGTTTATTAAAAATTTTGCAAAATTAACAAAACCCATGACACACTGCTTAAAGAAAAACATTAAGATTGAGCACACACCTGAATTTGTAAATTCTTTTAACATTTGCAAACAAGTATTAATGAATGACCCAATTTTACAGTATCCCGATTTCTCAAAACCTTTTAATTTAACTACAGACGCATCTAACTTTGCTATCGGAGCCGTCCTCTCACAAGGTCCTGTAGGAACAGATCTTCCAATAGCTTATGCATCTCGAACCTTGAATCCAACTGAAGTTAATTACAGTACTATTGAAAAAGAACTTTTGGCCATTGTCTGGGCTGTAAAGTATTTTCGTCCATATTTATTTGGAATAAAGTTTAAAATAATCAGTGATCATAAACCTCTTCAGTGGTTATTTTCTCTTAAAGAACCCAATTCAAAATTAGTCCGCTGGAGACTTAAACTTGAAGAATACGATTATGAAATAATTTACAAAAAAGGTAAACTTAATACAAACGCCGATGCACTTTCACGTGTTGAAATTAATCCCATAGAATCTAACACAGACGACAACATATCCTTAATAGTCGGTCCACCAGACCCTGAAGATTTTTACTTAAATGCTGAAGAAATAGAAAAATTAATAGACAAGGAGTTCCCTTCTGAAACCCTTAGCCCCTCACAATCAAATAATGATAATAAAGTAATAATTCATCAAAATGTTCTTCTTAAACCAGCAAATGTAACCCCAATAGAAACAGACGAAAACAATACAGTACATACTAACCAAGAAAACCCCATTATTGAAGCACCTTATACGGAAAAACCTTTAAATGTTTATAAAAATCAAATAATTATATCTCCCTCAAAAAACGAAAAAGTTTCAATTAATAAAAATAAAATATTCGACAAAACTCGAATAAAACTCAACATCCCTGAAAACGAAAATTATGAACCCTTTATAAAATTTATAAAAGAAAATATGGTACCTCAACAAACGTATTGTATTCATTTTGAAAATAAAAATTTAGAAATCAATTTTCTTAAAATAGTTAGAGATTTATTTAAAAATAAAGCTTTTACATTATACATATCTAATGTCATATTAACCGATGTTACCGATGAAATTGAACAAAAGCAACTGATTCAAAATTATCACGAAACAAAAACAAGTCATCGCGGTATTCAAGAAAATTTAAAAGCAATAAAACGTATATATTATTGGCCAAAATTAGACCAAGATGTAAAAGAGTATGTAAATTCATGCGAGATCTGTCAGGAGACTAAATACGAAAGACATCCAACAAAACTTGTGTTTAAACCCACTCCTATCGGTTGTGAATCTTTCGATCATGTCTATGCAGACACATATAAAACTCATGGACAATATTTTGTAACAATAATAGACAGTTTTTCAAAACTAGGACAGGCATATCCCATAAAAGCCCTCAATTCAATTGAAGTAGCAAATAAATTACTACAATTCTTTAATCATTTTGGTATTCCCAGAAAAATTACTACAGACAATGGACACGAATGGAAAAATGAAGTAATTCAAGGCTTATGTAGAGCACACCAAATCGAAATTCATTACACCACACTTTATAACCCTAACAGCAATAGTCCTATTGAAAGATTTCATTCAACATTAGCAGAAACTATTCTAACTTTGAAAACTACAAAACCTCAAGAAACTATTGATACTCTTATGAATTACGCGTTACTCTCCTACAATAATTCGATACATAGTTCCACAAATTATACCCCTTTCCAGATAACTCGAGGAAAGTTAAATTATAAGAATCCTTTTGAAATAGATGAACAAACCAAATTAACTCAATATCTTCAAGACCACGTTGAAAATTTAAAAACACTAAATACATTAATATCAGAAAAACTTCAAGTAAATCAACAAAAACATCTAAACAATCACAACAAAAATAGGCAGCAATCAATTGAAATTGATGTCACACAAGACTTGTATAAAACTAAGAAAAGAGATGCTTCACATCGAAAAACAGTTAAGCCTTATGAAAAATTAGACAATCCAATTTTAATTAATGATAATAAAATTAAATCAAACAATAAGGTTTATCATAATAAGATTCTAAAACCTCAACGTGTTTCAGGACGAAAACAAAAATGATCATCTTCACACTACTCATCAGCCTGAACTTGGCATCTGCAATAAAAATAAAAGAAATAAAAAATCCAATTCTTCCAGTTCAAATAGGACAAAGTAAAATAATCACATCAAAACATACATTTTTATACCATATAAACCTAACCCATCCTGAAAGATCTTTAAATAAAATAAAAAATGAGTTAATGTCATTAAATAATGCTCTAGATCGAAAAGAAACAAAAAATCCCTTTAATACTTTATTACTAAATAAAATTGCTAATGCTCTTTCATTAACTACAGTAACATTAAACAAATTAGACACAGTCTCCAGTAATCGCAGGGCAAAACGAGGAGTTATTAATGGTATAGGTAAAATTTCAAAATGGCTTTTTGGCACTCTCGACTCAGATGATGAACAACACATCAACTCTTATATGACAATGTTAAGAAATAATAATAAAATGCATAACGATTTGAAAAGTCAAAAATCTTTAATACAAGAAATTACGCAAACATATGAGGCAAATTTTCAAAACCTTAATGAGAATCAGAAAATTCTACGCGATCAGTTAAACTATTTATCTAAGGAGTTCACGAAAGTTATTGCACTAGAACAAGCATTTTCAGTTTCAAATATAATTGATAATTTACTAACGCAATTACAATCCATCCAAAATTTAATCAATAATATAGAAACAGCAATATCATTTGCACGTTTGAATATTTTGCACAGTTCAATAATTGAACCAAAACAGCTAAAATTAGTTACATCAAAATTAAATGACATCTATAAAATTAGGCAAGTTCCTATTTTACAAAATTCAGTTAATTATTACTTTTTATTTTCAACACAAGTGTTAATTCGAAATAACTTAATATTATTCAAAATTCATGCTCCTATAGTGTCTTCACAATTTAAATACTTCCATCTGTACCCAGTACCTATTTCCAACTTAATGATAAATCCTGAACAACCTTTCCTATTACTTAACACTGAAGAACACTGGACAACCTCAGAAGAATGCCCAGAAGTGGAAAATTTCTATTACTGCCACCAATCCAACCTACATCGGAGTCAACCATGTTTAGCCGAATTGTTAAGAACAGGAAAAAACTCATGCCCAGGAACACCAGTCCACCTTTACGAATCAAGTATAGCTCAAATCAATGCCAAGGAAGTATTGGTTATTCCAACCCAAGTTATAAAACTACAGCCACAGTGTGACAACAAGGGAATATATGAAATTAAAAACCCCTCTTTAATTTCATTAAAGGATTGTGCGATAAGTATAGAAGGAAAAACGTTCCAACCTGAAGAAACCATACACGAAGAATTTACTTTCGATCTACCTGTTATCAACATGACCACTCCAGAATTCAGTACGAAGATACGACCACTGCATCTAAACGAGATCAACAGTGAAGCCATAAAACAACTAAAAACGATTATAAAAAATATACCAACAACCGATTTGGATGATATCCCTGGTTCAACACATTCTTGGACTAACACAATTTTATTTTTAATTATAATTTTAATTGTGATTTTGGTTTTAAGTTATATAAAATTTATTAAACCTCGTTATCAAAAACCCACACCAACACCACAGAAAATAAAAGAACCCTTATTTTCTGATTTAGGAAGGGAGGAGTTATGTACTTGACTTTGCCCTATAGCGTTCACTTTCTATCATTAAGCAAATAGCTTAGCATTGTATAAAAGTAGGAAAGCGCACAATACAGTATCATTAGTTACTGAAATCTAAGACCGAAACTCTGTTCTTTTACATTTGTAATTAGTGCATCGAAAAATAAATAATTTTTAAAAACTCAAAGTTTCACTTGAGAAACATAATTCACGCCGTTTGTAGTTCAAATTTCGAATTTTTATTTCGCAATAGAATTTTGCATACTTTCCTGGACTACATGTCGCTAATAATTTCTGCACTTTATAATTTAATTCTCCGCTATTGTTGAAAGAAGTAACTGCAGCTCCACATCGTGCCGTATAAGACCCTCGTTGCGAATAATTAATTCTTTTTCCCGCCACATATTTTGCAACAACGGAGTTGAACGTCTCAACAATATTAGTGTCGACATCTTCTATCAAGCTGTTCGCGTGCATGGCTACCCTATTAACCGCATTGACAATATCTTCATGAATGGGACTTGGCGTAAATTCGGGGTATATGTTTTTTTCATTTTCTTTTGAACCGTTACAAAAATAGTCCGCACAGTCACTGTATTCACCAAAAATGTGTTTATAACCGTTTAATATGTCGGATTTGAGTAGAGAAATTTTTTCTTTCGTAGGAATCGGTTGATTTTTCCTGTGATCGACTTCTTTAGTCACGCCATAACGAAAACGTAGCTGACTTTTTAATAAGTGTGATTTAATCAGTGTTGGGTAGTAACTAAGTAAAAGTAACTCGCTACTGGTAACTAGTTACTTTTCAGTAACTTAATAATAACTTAATTACTTTTGCGTTTTCAGTAATTGTAACTATAACACGTTACAATTATTTAGTAACTTAAGTAACTGAATATGAGAAGTTACATTTTCATGCTACAAATGTAAAATTTGTGGAAATTTTGAATGCTTTAGTATGCAAATGCTAATACCGACCACAGGAATACCTTCTTGTACTTAGTCGATAATAAATAATATTTGACGGATCCTATTTGGGTGGCGACAGCTTTTTCCAGTAATCTTTAATCCTTTAACAACTAGAAGCTCTCTGAGCAGGTATGTGGATTACTGGGAAGTACATTCCTAACGCCTGTGCGCAGGTTGGGGGTGTCTAATTCAGACGAAAATACATTCACCGTCTATATTTCAATAATAACAAAACAATATTTAAAAAAAAATTGAAAGTAACCCAATACTCGATGTAGCTGCTATAGGATACCTACTGCAGTTTAAATTTAAACTAGATGAATTAATAACAGATTCATTCATTTTCAAGTTAGGTCTATAATGTATAATAGTTATTTATATTTTACAGTACAGTACATTGCACTTCCATACTTTGACCAAAATGATTTAAAAATAAATGTTTGTCAACTACCCGAAAAATTGCATGTTCAACACATTGGAAAAGTTATTCTTCAGAAATGCATTAACAAAAATATTGACTGTTGTTTCCAATTTTTATTTTAGATCCACAGAAATTGGCAACAATTCTGACTACACTCTGGCGGCGGTTACTCATCCTTGGTTTACATTTGAGTGGATATGTGATGCAGATAATACACAAAACCCTGTTACATTATTAGAAAATGAAGTAAAAAATCGGGCTTCTACTTCATCAGTTTGTCCACTTCCCAGTCCACAAAATAATGATGAAGAGAAAGGAGAACAGCATCTTTTTTTCTTCAAAACAGTAAAGTGGTCCAAAAATATGGACGAAACTGAAACATATATGAAGTGCGATTCATCTAATTTAACAACTTTAGATAAATTTCCAACGTTTAGGAAAATATTTATTAAATATAATACTGCCCTCCATTCCAGTGCTCCACTTCAAACGTACAAAATTAACTGATAAAAATTTTGAAATGCAGTTATTATTAAAAACCAATAAATTTTATACATAAGCAATCAGACAGAAATGTAGAACTAGGAATCTAATTTACTAGTAACAAAAATTAAACCCTATAGAATATTTGCTAATAAACAATTGTTTATAAATATGTGTTTCTGCTGATATTAAGTTGATAGTAATTGCATGTAGATTAGTAGCCTCTCATAAAAAAGATAACTTAAAAAATAACGAGTTATTTATGGTAACTTAGTAACTTATTCAAGTTACTTTTATAATTCTGTAACTTAGTAACATACTCAGTTACTTTTTTGCGGAGTAACTGATTAACTTACTTAGTTACTTTTTTAGAGTAACTTACCCAACACTGGATTTAATCAATGGAGACACTTTTAGTTTTTTAGCTGCTTCTTTGATTTTATTGCCTAGATTTCTGAGGATGTGGTTTTTGCACTCTATCTTCTGAATTAGAAATTGTGGTCCATAAGCAGCAGCATCCTTAATTTTTCGCATAACGCTGCTATCGCCGTCTCCTATTAGTTTTCCGTAAATTAAACCATGTATATCAATAGATTTTTTGAAGCCCTCTACGATTATTCCAGCTTCCATAGCAGCTGTAGAAGCATGCCAATTTTTGAAACAGTTGTGCTCAATTGCCTTTTGTAATTTTTTTTCTTGCTGGCATATTCGACAATATTTATTTTTTATGGCAACATATAACATTTTTTTAGTTCGCCAACCAATAATAGCGCCTACACCCGACAAGGAGTTATAATTCGATTTGTAAGATCGTTTTGACCATGCGCCATCCGCAGCAAAAGTAATTATTGGTACCCCATTGTCATCAAGTTCGCCAGCTTCTATTGCCAGCTTCTTTTCTTCTTTTCCTGCTTCTATCATTTCATCCCATGCTAAGGCCGTTATACCAGTGTATACTGTTTCCTGGTGTTTGAAAAATGTCCGACTCGAGATTGGTGGAATATTTAATGCAGAAGTGATTTCTGCCAAACACGCGTAACTACCACCGGTGCATACAATTCCTAATGACAAAACAAAAATTTAATTAACGAATAACAAGAAGATTTCGAAATTTATTATGCGGTATCCAGCCATCTTTAATGATGTATAAAACTTATAATCAGTGGAGTAACTACAAAAAATGCCCCCCCCCCCCCGCAATTAATCCCCTACCCACCCTATCAAAAATGTATACACTGCGTTCGTAAAGTAACCCCCCTCACCTGCTTAACTTTTGCTAAACTTGAATCAGGAAAACCAAATATTTACTTTAACAATTTCAAAATAATATAGTCCGTTTACTCCAAATATATGTTTTAATTTGAAAATATGGATTTTACTTTCAGAAGTTAGATTTGCTGTTCAAAAACAATTTGATTTGAAAATTTGGATAGTTTATTTTAAAAAATGTTAACAATAATTTTAAATGTTTCAAAACATTATTTTTCAATTTTATAATATTTCGATATTATTGCAACCATTTATAATACCTATATTTGAAAATCACCGACACACGAAAGCTGGAGAAAACCTATTAAAATCCTAAATATCTCGATAACAATGCAGTAACTTCAAAAATCCTAACAGCGACTTTTTGCTGAAAATTAAACACGGAGTTCTAAAATTCTACCAGATTTTTAAAAAAGCCAGTGGCGTACATTTACGTTTTGGAAAAATTGTCAACATGGGAATGCAAGCCAATGACCCAAAGATTACAAGACATGTTCGATAATTATGTATACCAAATTTAGATATATTATATATACAGGGTGCCCGCTTTTGCCAATGTCGTTTTTGTCTCGCAACTCTTTTATTATTAACAATTTTTGAAATATATGAAAACCTTTTTAATGCAACTTTTTAGCTAGAATATTATAACGGTATAACAAATTTTACACGACGTTTCGATTTTTCAGAATCATCGTCAAGTTAATTTTTTCTTATAGGCGCCATATTTCAACATTTACTGTAAATGAATTTTAATTTATTACATTACACTATTAAAAGTCAAACCTTATGTTGTTTTCCAATATGTATTGTTATCAATATGCTTTTTTTTAAATTAAATGGATAGAGCTTTATACATTTTCAAATTCAGAACGAAAAATTCAATCGAAATGCGTATAAATACAATATGGCCCCCATAAGAAAAAAATTAATCCGATGATAACTCGAAACTCTATTAAAATGTACTTTGTGCAAGACAAACTACTGAACGCAAACTGTCATATTAACAAACGTTATGATTTTGTTTTGTTTGCATTTGTTTTTCCATGGGTCCCATGGCATTTAACGTTTTTTTTTAAATAATTGCAGTTTGCGTAACATAAACTGTATCATGTTATACATTGTTGAAATCGGAAAGAAAATATATATTTAACTGTAAAAAATCTAATATAGCGCCTATCAGCAAAAATGAAACGTTGTGTAAAAATTTTGACACCACTACAATATTCTAGCTAACCTTCTTCGTATCTATTCAAATAAGCGAGATGCCCATGTTCAGCCTCGAAAAGCGGGCACCTTGTATATATATTATATATAAGATATTAATTACCTAACACTGCAGCCGTTGTAACATCAAGCTAATCTGTAGCTGGATCTTCCGTGGATACAGTATCTACTTTGTTACACATTTTGCACTGAGTTGTAAAAATGCTGCGAAAACCAAGTCTCTTTTTGCTAATAACTTCCACATCACAAAATGTGCAATCAATACCATTGTGTTTAAAAGATTGGAGAGTTTTCAGTATGTACTGTATATCTACTATTCTTCGTCCAGTAAAATCGAACGATTTTTGAGGTTTTTCTACTTCTATGACCAGCTCTGGCAATTCATCAGAAAACTCTTCGGATGTTTCGAGAATGGCTGGTGACTTCTCATTTTCAACAGAAGTAGTATCGACAATATTTTCGCTGACATCTTCGCTGATAGAACAATCACTAACACGATCACTTGAATCTTTTGAATCACTCAACACATCAACCCGTTTTTTTGCGCTTTGCAAAACTCGCCCGTTTTAACTGCATCTTACAACTTTTTGGTTTGGACAAATAGGCATCACGTTTATTTCCCATTTTTTTAAATTTAAAAGTGACAACACAAATTACGAACAATCAAGACTGAACGAAAATTGCTAATGACATCAGGGTTAACAATTTGCGATTTTATACTGAAGTGGTAGGCCTACTAAGCAACTGATAATTTGAGGAGGGGCAAAACAATAACCAGTTGCATAAGCACCTCATTAATTTTATTATTCGACATACTAAACTTTATTATCATTACTCATCCATAAGAGCAACATATTTTCCGTTTCCTGGAAGTTCTAAATAAGATAACTTTTAGGAACGCATTTAGGCAAGCACTGTAAGTAGATAACAGCTTTGCAATAACAATAATGAGCAATTTATAACATCATTACCGATGACTAGCAAGAATGCAAAAATATTGTTGTTGAATTTATATATTTATTATTAGTTTAATGGTCTGTTAATATTTGTTTTGGTTACCGTATAGCTAACCCTACATAACAAATATACCAATAAAAGAGAATTTTGAAAAGTTAGATTATTTTTGAAATACAGAACTGCCTGTGTTCGTTTTATATGCTTTATACAGAAAATAAGTCTGAAATATTTGAGCACCATTATCCAGGTAGATAGTATACGTCGAGCTGTAAGGGTAGGTAATTGGTTGTAATCTGTTGTAATCGGCTTGTCCTGCAAGCATAGCTCTAGCATAGTGAACAAAATTATATTTGGTCGTTAGACAACCCAATATACAAGAATTTGAAGTTCGGTTTAAGTAAACTCCAGTCTTAAAACGCTCGCTCACTCGCGTTTTAACTCTACCGCACCCGTGCCTAAAGAGTAGCTGTACGCACTTGTATCGTAAATTACTATTTTGTCAAGATGCAACATACCAGAATCTTCCCCCTCACGATCGCTGGACATAACACCGAATAAAAATTTAAGTACATGCATTTCTCAGCGTTTCTACTGACAAAGGCAGTGGCCGCAATTAAAATCAATTCTTGCGACGGTCTTAGAAATTCAAACTGAAGCGTGTTTAATTACTTCTTTTAATCAACCAATTTATAACGCTAAAAGAGTGAGTGATTAATCGCTTCCAAATTGCTGAAATACGTTCAAAACTCACTTCCACCGCGTCCTTAGGACGTTGTGCCCACATGTCAAGTGCGATACTCACAGGTAGCGATTCTGAGTTGTAACCCCGAGCTATTAGTTGTATTTTCTGACTTAAATACTTGGAAGTTGATTAATATTTATGATTTATTTAGTTATTTGTCCTACAAATCTAAAGTTGCTGTCACTTTAGCCTTCATAGCTTACGTATATATTTTATATGTTACTGCGATTATTTGGGTTTGATTAAATGCCCGTATTGCTGATAATATTTTTGTGTTCTTTCTGCAACCCTTTCACCTGTACACTTTATATAGGTATGCAGCGAAGCACTAAAGGTAGGTGGTGTGTTATTTATTAGCTAGGCGCCTAAATTACCATAATTCCGCTGTTCAATTTTAAAGCCTGAAGCATACTTTTGCCTAGTCCTTACACCACTCCATATTCTACCCAGAGCTTATGAGCTAGTCCAGACCGTGTCCACCGTTCGTCTAAGGGAGCGGTACATTCATTATAACTAAAAACCAAGTAGCAGTAGAACTTTGTTTAAGTGTTAATTCATCTAAATGCCAAAATTAAGGTAAATCTGCTATTCTGTGTTTAATTCGACTTAAATGGTCATCTACAGTAACGAAGAATATGTAGTGTTATGGTACCTTCTTGAGATTGATAATTAGCAACTAAAAAGTGCAAGAGGGGTATTATGAATTAAAAGTAGCATATAAACATTTGAGATTTGTTAGAGATACAGTTACTGTTAAATTGTGAATAGTTTATTAAAAATGTTCGAGCATATCAGTTGATTTAGTTGGGATAATTGTTAGTAACATCAGAGCTTAATTCTTAATTTGTATTAACTGACAAACGGAATAAGTAAAATGACAGCAAAAGTCAAATGCTTATCTGAATAAGTCAATTGTGAAATGTTATAATAAAGTATATCATATAGAAAGGTATCAGGAGTGTTAGACTGTAAAAAAATTGGTATAATTTTATTGCTAGGGAAAATGATATTAATAGAGAATAACAACTATTTTTTTTTCAAAATATGAAACATGTTTTTTAGTAAACTGAAATTTAAAGAATAAAAACCCTTTAATAAAATGGTAATTATTGTCTGGTTGTTCTGCTAAAGGGTTTGTTTAATAAAATTAACTAAAGAAAGAAATAAAATAAATTTTAAAATATACTGAATAATAAAATGGTTAATAAATGGTACAAAGAGGAATAAAAATATCTAGTAACAATAAAATAGTATACATGGAATAATGTCTTCATGTGAGCTGCTGTAAGGTGAATATATCTACAATTGATCTGGAATTGGATGACACTACATGTGAAAGTACTGTAAAGCTCGGTACTGACGTACGCGGCAACACGCACGAACGCAATCCATCGTTTGTCGGTTTTATAGCTGGGTACTGACTTGAGCATTTTTACGCGCACGAACGGCTTACGCGCACACACGTTCGTGCGCGTAAAAATTCTCAAGTCAGTACCTAGCTTTAGACTTGGAAGGGCTTGTAACCATATGGATTTCTACATCTAAGTTGAATCTTGACGTATGGAGCATCGAGGTCTTGTTTGTATTGTTGTCATTGTTGGGAATAAGGTGATTTCTATAAACACCAAGGAGCTTATATTGGAGGTAAAGGTACTTTGGAAGGCTACCAGATTGGTGGATGGGACAAGGAGGGACGGTTCCTGTGGAGTTGGTTTATGACGGTGCTGTTATCGGCGTTGAAGTTGTAGAGGAGGTGATCAACAACGGTAGCAGTTAGAGGAAGCCTTGTTTTACTGAGGTTTTTGATGGGTCAGGAGGACTGCTTGTGTTGTTGCTACTGACATCCTATGAGAATGATACGTTTTATCGGACTTTTACCAGCTGGTGGTCTAGCGGCAAAAGTGGGGGGGTTCAAATTCCGGGGGAGGTAAAAGTTTACGAATAAAAGCGTACAATATCAGTCCTTCTCAAGACTAATCACGAACACCTGAAGACGGGAGTACATCAAACCTCCCGAAACGTTGTGTGATGTACACCCTAGACAGTGGAAAAAGTCCAATAAAACACATCATAATAGACCACTGCCAAAGAATGATATTCAGAGAACAATCCTATGGGAAGTGCTTCAGTGAACTAACTAACAGGTGTATGTTAAAATTTAAAACAAATAAGTCTTTAATACTTACTTAATCGCTTAATCACGACCCTTTCTACCTGTGCGGTGTAAGGGTTTGGCAGATAGATCTCCACCTTGCTCGGTCTGCAGTCACTTGTCTTGCTTGTCGAAAATCCATCCCTGTTAGTTGTAGGCTGTTTTGGATCACTTCGTTCCACGGTCCAGTCTTGTACACCTCTCAATCTTCCTTAAGAATTTCATTTGTGCGGTTTGTAGCTGTTTTTTCTGCTTCACTGATAGCACCCACGTTTCGTTACTGTACATTAGCGTCGGTAAAAACACTGATTTGTACACTGATATTTTAGTCCGTTTTGAGATTTCCTTTTTATTCATTAATTTATTATGTAGGGCATAAAACAATCTGTTACTAGCACTCAATCTGTTGGTTATTTCGTAGTCGAAGGAGCCATTCGCACTTATCACTGAACACTTGAACTGGTTAACCTGTTCTAAAGCTACACCGTCTAGCGTAATCCGTACTGCATGTGGTTGCCTGGCGATAACCATTGTTTTCGTTTTTGATTTGTTTATTTTGAGTTTTCTATCTTTCAAGGCTTTGTCCCAGGTGTTCAGGTTATTTTGCAGTTCTGTTGCACTATCTGCAATCAGCACTAAATCGTCTGCAAGCGCAAGCTGTGCCACTTTAATGAGTCCCATGTTTAGGTATCCTACTTTAGAATATCTTAAGTAATTTTTACATCCCTTGCTAATGTCGTCTAAAAGTGTAATAAATAGCAACGGGCTCAATATTCCCCCTTGTCGAACGCCACAGTTTGTTTAGAATTTCTCTGATCTTTCATTACCCGTTCTTACGTAGTTCCGGCAGTTTTTATAGAAGCTTCGTGTAGCTTTGATCAGGTTTTCTGGCACTTTTTTCTCTCGTAGGACCTTCCATATTTCTCCCCTATGCGCTTTGTCGAAGGCTTTCTCTAAGTCGATAAAACATAAATACACTGTTCTGTCGCGCGCCACTTCTTTTTCTGAGATCTGCCTGAGGGTGAATATTAGATCTTGTACCCCTCTCCTAGGTCTGAAACCACCCTGCTCTTCCTCTAATTTGGGTTCCAAACGTTCCCTCAGCCTTCTCTCAAGTATTCTTTCATATATTTTGCCCGGGACGCTCATCAATGAAATTCCCCTATAATTATTACAATCCTTATTGTCTCCTTTCTGCTTAAATATCGGAACCAGTATAGCCACTTCCCAAGCCGACGGAATTTCTCCTGCGTTCCAGGCCTTGTTCATAATCTTCAGAAACAGTTCCTGTCCTTCGGCTCCCATGTACTTTAGCATTTCTGCCGTAATTTCATCATGCCCCGCCGCCTTTCCTACCTTCATCTGCTTTAGGGCTTTTCCAAGTTCTGCCTCCGTTATTTCTTTTTCATCTCCGTTTCTATTATGCTGTTCTTCGCTGTTTTCAACGGCCAGTGCTTCTTCGCCAGCATCCCCTTTTAACAGTTCGTCGAAATGTGTTTTCCATCTTTCCATTATATCTTTTTCCAGTTGCAACATCTTGCCGTCTTTATCCATTACACTTTTTAAAGGGCTTTGTTTGTGTGTTCTTAAGTTCTTGAGCATGCTGTAAAATAATTTTATGTTGTCCTTACTCATTTCTTCCATTTTGTGGCCGAAGTCCTCACATGATTTCGCTTTTGCCGCTGTGACTGTCACTTTAACGATTTTTCTTTGGGCTTTATATTCTTCATAATCGTTTTCGTTTTTTGTTGCTAAATACTTCTGCCATCGCTGCTTTTTCTTCTTTACTTCCTCTTTCACCTTTGCAGACCACCATGGCGTTCGTTTCTTCTTTTCTCCTACTTTTGTTTTCCCGCACACCTTCTCGGCTGCGTTTAGTATTGCCGTCTTAAATACACACCACATTCCTTCCAATGACTGGTTTCCTTCCTCATGCCTTTCCGAAATTTCCGTTGCTACTCTTTCGCGGAACCTTACTTGATATTCTTCTTATCTCAGTCTTGTTTTTCTTATTTTCTGCAGGATTCTTTTCGTTCTTCCCTCTTCTGTTTTTGACCTTGTTTCACTACTAATTATTTTAGTTTCTACGAGGTAATGGTCACTGCCTATCTCACTCCCTCTTTTCACTCTTGTATCCATCACTTGTCTCCTCCTGTCCTTTTGAACTATTATATAATCTATGACAGATTTTTGTTTTCTTCCTGGCTCCACCCTGGTGTACTTGTGGATGTCTTTATGGTTAAATAGTGTGTTTGTAATTACTAAGTCGTTCATTAGGCAAAATTCCAGCAACCGTTCTGCATTATTATTTTTCGCTTGTTCTCCATTTTGTCCTATGGCTCTTTCCCATCTTTCTGTGTTGTTGCCCACTCGTCCATTTAAATCTCCCAGTATAATAACCTCGCCCTGCGGTTCTTCGACTATCTCCTGTAAATCTTCGAAGAATACGTCCTTTTCCCCGGCTCTCGCATCCTCGTTGGGCCCGTATACCACAACTAAATTCAGGTCTTCTTTGTTCTCTCTGTCTATATGCACTACAAGAATTCTTTCTGTTATAGCCGTCCATTTCTTCACGTATGTAACTTCTTCTGCTCCCATTACTAATCCTACACCTGCCCTTGCTCTTTCTTTTTCTCGCACTCCACTATATATCAAATAGTATCCCTTTTCAAGCTCCACGCAGCCTTGCCCTTTCCTTTTTGTTTCGGTAATTGCCAGGAACTGGTGTTTTGCTTTCTTGAATTCTTCTATAAGTTCTCTTTCCTTCCCGCTCAGGCTTCTAATATTCCACGTCCCAATTTTCATGTACCTTGTTTCTCGCTTGTATTTCTCTTGTCCAGTTTTAATCGTTTGATTCTCATTTATTTGCCGTTTCGTTGCCAGTGTCGTCTTAGATTTCCCACAGCTTGTTTCGTTTATTCGTTTTTTGGGCTGGTTTTCACCACTTCCTGTAGCTGGGGGTCGCAATCATATCTTTCGTGGTCTATTATTATCTTCTGGTAGCCCACTATCGCTTTCTTGCCTTTATTCCTTTGTACTCTGACGATATTGCGTAGGCTGCCTTGAATCTTCCTTTCATCCACTGTTAAATCATTTTCAATAAATATTTCTGAGCGGCCTAATAGTCTTTTCTTTTCCATGATCTCTTTTTTCATGTTCCAGGTTTGTACCTCTGCCACGATTATTTGGCTGTTCTCTTTTCCTTTGAATGCGTAGCTATCCTTCACCTTTATGTAAATTCCAAGTTTGTCCTGGATGAAATGTTCAACTCCTTCTCTTATCTCATCTTCTCTGATAGTTATTCCTTTTATTACTATTTTGTTTCGGCGTTTTTCTTTTTCCTGCCTTTCCAGTTTATTTTCAAGCTCAGTAGATCTAGATTCTAACTTCTTCTTCTCCTTTTCCCATTTTTTGTCTCCTTCCTTGAGTTCTTCCTTCAAATCTCTAAGTTCTTTCATAAATGTATTTTTTATGTCTTTCATCATGTCTTTTAGTTCGTCCATTTCTTCTTCTCGAGTTTCAACTTTATCTTCCGCTTCCTCTCTTGTGTTCGCCACTCGAGCGCTTCTGTTGCTTACTGGTGACAGAAATATTCTTTTGCTGCGCCCGAAAATTTCGTTTTCTTCTTCACTTCCTCCGTTCCCTCGCCTTCTCTTTTTATCTTGTTCACTATTCTTTCCAACGTCCATATAGGCTACCCAACTCACTTATGCTCCCCTTTAACTTTCTTATTTCTTTTTCTGACCACGCCTGTCCCCTGACTCACTCGGCTTTGCCGCCGCGATTCAAATATCCGCTTCGGTGTAAGCTCGCGCACCTCGCGTAAACTTTACTGTTTTCGGATCGTCGCGCGCCGCGGTGTTCTAATCTACTTGCCCGTGTTATCAGCACTTTGCTTTACACTTGGAATTTGTGTAATTCCGTGATCCTTGTTCAGATATAGATGAATTTACGTGAACTTATACACTTCAACTTTCACTGACACCTAATTTGCACTACAAATCTCGCCTTTTTCTAGTTTAAAAACCGTTTCCACTCTCTGCATGTGACGAAGCCGTTGATTCGGTACTCGCGCCGTCTTTAATACTGAGTGAGTTAAATATTTACTATAGTCAAATTTATACCCATTCGGAGTCACGTGATAATCTAGTAATTTTACGTATGTCGATTCTTAAAAATGCAATTTTAGGGAAATAAATGACATTCCGTTTTGTAGGTTATCCTGACATATGCCAATTTCTAAAACAAGGTTGCTACGAGTTTATTCTCTTATATGAAATCAAACTGAATTTACAGGTTAAAGAAAACATAACATGTCGTAAAATGTAAATATAATAAAGATATGTCACCTGCTACATTTAAAACCTGCTGCGTATAGCAAATTTTAAGTCAATTTCTGTGCATGCATATTCTGTTATAGAACATTGCCATTTGAAGCCTATTTCCTTGCACAATCTATTTAGGGAAGAAACTGAATGTGAAAAATCTCCAGATTCTTCAACCAAGCATTTTTTAGATTTTTTATGGTTAGAAATTCTTTAGCTACATACATTTTATATACAGTGTCTTGACTGCTTCGTAGACTTCCGTTTTTGCATTCTTCACTTTCTGGCTCATATTTTCGGTAAATTGTGCTCTCCGAGATATTTAACGCAAGAGAAGCACGGCGAACAGCGTTGGAGGGTGAAACTGTTGATTTACTATTATTAATATTGTACTCTTCATTAAAAAAAAACGCATAATATTCAAATTAATTGTTGTGACTGCTCGTTATACCGCATGTCCGATGGTTTCTTTTAATTTCCAGTTTTCGGCTCAACAATTTTAGGTTTTATTACCCTTATCTCAATAACTTACACGAAAAATATAATCTGACAGATTAGAAACGTCAAATTTTTAAAATTAATTTTATGAATCGACATGCCTTTTTTTCAAATTTCTTCCATTTCATCTATTTTACTAAAGATGAACAGAGACAGACAAAAGTCACGTGACTCCGAATGGGTATAATTTTGACTATACTTACTTGATAGACAGTCGACAAATGTGTGATAGAAATAATTTATTTGACCTTTTACTTTGACAGTTCTCGAAATGCCATAATTATAAATATTTCCTTTTGTGCTGATTAAATAATATTATTATTGAGTACGAGACGAGCTACGAGTTGGACGCTTGTGCCGCGTGCTCTGTGAGGTTTCAGATTTCTGATATTAAAGTCTACATATTCTCACTATTATGAATGTGAATCAATGTGATAAGTGTTCTGAAATTCTGCCTCCCGATAACGATTTTATATCTTGCAGCAGCTGCAACAAAAAGTGGCACTATGCGTGTGGAAATGTGCGAGAAACAACTTGGCGTAAATTATCAACCGAAAACAAATTGTCTTGGAAATGTTTCGAGTGTAAACAAAAAGTTGCTTCTTTGGAAATAGATAAGAATACATCTAATGCAGATGCTGGGCGTAGCAAAGATATTGCGCAAAATTCAACGTCTAATATAAGTCCGGATCTGGTAACTTTAATAACATCTGTTATTAGGGGCGCAATTAAAGACGAAAATAAAACCGTAGTGCAGAAAATGGAAAGTTTTCAAGCATCAATTGATTTTTACTCGACAAAAATGGACGAATACACAACGTTAATGAAATCTATTCAAGAAGAAAATCGTTCTCTTCGGAAAAACTATGAAGAACTGACTACTAAATACCAGAAATTAGAAAGAGAGTTCCATAAATCTAATATAAATATAGAAGAGGATAGGCAATACTCGCGAAATCGCAACGTGCAGATCGACGGGATCCCAGTAATTGATGGAGAAAATATGTTGCATATTACTACAATTTTGGGAAAACATGTAGGCATTGACATTAGCAAAGCTGATATTCAGGCGGTTCACCGAGTGAAGTCAAAAAATGAAAGAAAACATCCAATAATAATTCAGTTTTCAAATAGATTAGTTCGAGATGAATATTTAAAAAAATGTAAAAGTTGCAAACCAACCACTGCGTTCTTATATAATAACTAGTGAGTCACCCGAACTACGTTTCGGTTCGCAAAATTAAGAGAGATTCATCAATATAAATTTAAAAAAAAAGGTTGCATCGGCGGGATCGAACCCGGGGCCACCCGCGTGATAGGCCAGCACCCTACCGCAGGACCACCTCTCTTGTTTGAATAATGCGCGCACCCGAGCTAATAGCGCACGGCGTAAGGCGCTCCGCCCTGCTGCCTAGAGGTGTTAATTAAATTAAAACATTTTCGCACTTTTTTTGAAAATAAAAACCGGCCTACGATCTAAATCTAAAAATTAGCAAACTTTTAAGCCATCGTACAACTTAATCGGTCCAGTATCTTCGGAGGAGATAGCGAACAAACATAGACGCAAACACGCAAACACGCAAACACGCAAACACGCAAACACACAAAGAGAGCAACGATTTTATGTTATAAGATATAGCGCAGCAGCAGATTTTTGTGAACGAACATCTCATGCCTTTTTATCGTAATCTACTTTATGAAGCAAGAAATTTGAAGGTGAATGGAAAGAGTGCATTTAAATACGTCTGGTTTAAAGATAGTAAACTGTTTGTGCGAAAAAGTGATAATTCTCCTATTATCCGTGTGCTGAGTGTAGAAGATTTGAGTAAATAAAATTGTACAAATATGCAAATCATTTTGATAGGTGATGGATACGTTTCTCGAAGAAAATAATTTTGGATTTAAAACTTTACATGCTCTAAATGCAGACGAATGTTATGATAAGTTAGGTGGTGGGAATGGGATTGCAATATTACATAATAATGTGCGAAGTATAAATAAAAATTTTGATGAAATTCAAATACTTTTAAAAATGTTGAAATGCGATTTTGATATAATTGCGTTAACCGAATCTTGGAGGGTGTTTGACCCAGAAAATTTTAAACTTATTGGCTATGATACTCTTTATAATTATGGCGAAATTAACCAAAACGATGGAGTATTTGTATTTATTAAAAGCTCCTTAAATTATAATTATCAAGTAATTAACATTGGTTTAATAAAATGTTTAAGAATATTATTTAATATTAAATCAAAATTATTTGGGGTAACTGTTCTATATAGACCGCCTTCTACTAATGTTGACGACTTTAACGAAAATTTTAGGAATTATTTAACACAAAATTGTAATCAATCAGAAGAGATAATAGTTGGAGACATGAATATCAACATCCTCCAAAATTCACATTATGTTAATGTTTATCTGAATAATTTGTCTGAATTTGGTTTTTTGTCGTGTGTAAACAGTCATACCAGATTTCAAAACGGCGTTGGAAGTTGTCTAGATCATATTTTCATAAAATCTAAAGCGGATAAATCAAATATAATTCCTATAATATTGGAAACAACTTTTACGGATCATTTTACTACTTTGTTAAAATTGGTTACAAAATCAGAAACTCAAGGAAAAAGAAAAATATTTAAAACAGAAAAGATAAATTATACCAAACTCATATATATAATACACATATATTGCTGGTAGGGCCTGGAAACTTCAGAAAACATTACGGCGCCGACATAGTCTCACTTATAGTATAACGCGTCTCGTGCGCATGCGTGTGAATTCGAACTCCGCCTTTAGAAGCGAATTTTAAACTTGACCACTTCCCCATTGGGCGGGACCACTTCCCCATTGGGCGGACGACGCCGCCGCGCTTGCGCACAGCTCACCGTATACATGAAGGAGTTGGTTGTGTGTCTCACTTCATCGGCCAGTTTCCCACTCATAGCCGCTAGCAATATAGTAAGTATTAGATATATGACCAAACTAAACGAAATTTTAGGTAATAAAAGCTGGCAAACTGTTTTTGCACACGACAACCCTGATATATCAACAGATAACTTTGTTAAAACTTTACAGGTGGCCATTAAATCATCCACAGAAATTTGTGAGCGGAGAGCGAGAGAAGCAGCCAGAAAGCCTTGGATAACCAACGGTTTAATTATATCAATTAAAAAACGAGATAGTCTATTTCAGCAATACAAAAAATACAATGATCAAGATGCATTGCGTGAGTATAAATTTTACCGAAACAAAATAAAATTGCCGAAATCACTAGATTCTAATATTGTATTAACCATTTTGAAATCTTCAGTTTATATTCTTCGTAATCATTTGTTTAATGTTAGCTTTTAATTAATGTATTCTTATTTGATGTGTTGAAATTTTATTACTGTGTTATGTTGGCAAACTGAATGTCAGTCAGTGTATTCTTTGTTGAATAAATATATATAGTAAAGCCAAGAAACTTTATTATGAAGGTAAAATTACAAACTATAAAGATCCAAAACAAATATGGAATGTGATTAATCAGTCAATAAACAAAAATAGAAAACCTTTTGAAATTAAATCAATCAAAGTTGAAAACAGTCTAATAACAAATAAGAAAGAAATTGCAAATGAGTTTAACTTATATTACATAAATGTAGCAGAAAATATGGCAAATAAAATTCTAAATAGTTCTTTCAAAATTAATGAACCCACTGATAAAAATGTTTGTGATAAAACTATTTTTGTACGTCCCACTAACGAAAGTGAAGTCAAAAATTGCATTTTTACTCTTAACGAGAATAAAGCCCCTGGTTTTGATAGGATTGATGCGCAGACACTGCGTAGGATGTCCGAGCACGTGGTACGGCCCCTTGTGCACATTATAAACAACGTATTTGAGACTGGTATTTGTCCAGAACATTTTAAGGTAGCTATTGTGAAACCTTTATATAAATCCGGTAATAAAGAATTAATTTCAAACTACCGTCCGATATCTATTATATCCAATCTTGGAAAAATCTTTGAAAAAAATTTTAAGCAAAGGCTGGTGTCATTCATAGATAGTAATCACCTGCTTTCTGATAAACAATTCGGTTTCCGGCATCACCTCAGTACTCAAAATGCAATATCCTTGTTAACTAAAACACTTTATGAAAATTTAGATAAAAGCAAACCAACTTTAGCTGTTTTTATTGATTTAGCCAAAGCTTTTGATACCATTAGTCATAATAAATTATTAAGTAAATTAAATAATCTAGGTATACGAGGTAAAGCTAATCAATTAATACAGAATTACTTAAGTAATCGAAAGCAGTATGTACAATTGAATGATACAAAAAGTGATACACACATGGTAAAATATGGTGTTCCACAGGGGACCGTGCTGGGTCCGTTGCTATTTATATTGTATTTAAATGATTTATTAATAATGAATAGTGAGGGCTCGTTGATATCCTATGCAGATGATACTGTAGTAGTCTATCAAGCAGAAAACTGGAAAGTTTTAGAAAATATTGTTAGTAGAGACCTTGCTAAGATATGTGAATGGTTTAAGCAAAATTTATTAACAATAAATGTAACCAAAACAAAATTCTTACCTTTTACTTCTTATAAAAACTTTTTACCAACTTTTCAACGAATTAAAATACACGATTATAATTGTGATATTAACAACTGTAAATGTAATATGTATATCCAGAAAGTAGAAGAAATAAAGTATCTGGGAATCATTTTAGATTTTAGTTTAAAATGGGATAAACATATATATGCAGTTGTAAAAAAATTACGTAGTTTTATATACATTTTTAAACAATTAAGAGAATTCTTACCATTTCATATTTTGAAACAGATATATAGTGCGCTTGTTGAACCACATCTTTCATATGGCATAATAGGGTGGGGAGGAATATTAAAAACACACAAATTATATTCAAGAAAAGTAGAAGGTATGATACGAATAAGCTTTATAGTGAAACTAAAATTTTAGATATTAGGCAAATTTTTTCTAAAACTATACTGCAACAAGTGTTTAGAAATAAACATATTCTTACTAAGAATGTCATCGATCACGATTACGCAACTAGACATAAAACATATAATGTAATAAATTTACCTGCGAATAAAAAAAGTATTGGAAAAAGAAGCTTTGAATCTTTTGCCATAAAAATATATAATTTATTGCCATTAAATATTAAAGGTATAAGAACCTACAGAGCCTTTAATGCAAGTGTTTGTGACTGGTTAATACATTATTCTAGACAATTATTACATGAAATATTTAATTAAAATTGAAATGAACTGAACTCCAATGGCGTTCCGGCTGCATCTCTTATCGCCTATCCACTAGCTATTCTTGTTTATGAATTGTATTGTGTAAATTGTGTAAATAAACCTCAAATATATATTATTATTTAGAATGCCCGCACACAAGCTTTTTTTAGCTTTCGCGGGGACATTGTACTATTTTTGATTTTAATTTTTTTATGTTGATCGTAATAGGAATTAAAATATTTATTAAAAGTATGCGGCAGTGCCGATACAACCTACCTCATATATACATATAGTGTGCAGAGTATAAAGTATAAAACAAAATTAAAATTAATGGGTTAAGTACAAAACAAACATCATTAATAAAATTTACAAAATTACTTACAAAATCCACAGATAATCATATATAAAAAGAAGAAAGTCTACAATCAGTTAATAAAATTTACAAAATTATTACAAAATCAAATAGGATACCTAATTATAAAGAAAAAAGACAAAGGTTAACTAGAAAATCAACAAAAAATTAATAAAATTAACAAAATTATTATAAACTAAAATAGGATAATTATAAGGAAACAAAAGTTAACAACAAATATAATAACATTGATTTGAATATGCATGAACCTAACTTGTGGTAAGAGATTTCATGTCTCAAAGGCCTAGAAAAAGAGAAATAACATAAAATAGAAATATTATAAAAAGGCATAGGTATACCTAACATTAACTTATTAAAAAATAAAAGTTATTTCAATACAATAGTAAGATCATATAAGCTTCAATAATTGAAAAACTATCTGATTTAATTAAATTGAGTAAACAAACAGCAAAGAATAAGGAGGTGTATACCATAGCAAAGATATTGGCGCCGCAACGTGGAGCCAGAATAGTAGATATGATTATGTATGGAGCTGCTGAAGAAAACGCTGCACGTGCAAGACGTATGTATTCAGAAAGACTTCCAGAGAGTCAAACGCTTTCCGAAAATAATTTTCTTCGAGTAGTCCTACTCGCCTATCGCCTATTAACATTTTCGGCAGGCAACAAGCAGTGGCTTTGTCTTGGTTTGTACTTGTCTACCTCAAATGTTAATAGGTCCTTACATTCCTTGTTACTTAAATAGCTATTTCTATATTTTTAGAAGGTACCTTATCTTTACTGTGTGTTTTATGTATAATTTAAAATTAAACTATCTTAATAGAAAATTATCAGGTGTTGTAAGAAATATGTATCCACAGAAACGAAAACGCAATAATATTCACTTATAATACCATGAGTAGTCAAAGTTATATCGAATATTTTTGCTGTGGTATCACGAATGTCCATTAAGCTTAGGTTCAGTTAGGACGAGTGCACTAGCACGAGTCCTAATCCTAAGCGCAATGGACATGAGCAGTGATACCACCGCAAAAATATTCTACTTAACTTTGAATAAGAATGGTATTCGAGGGACTATTCAATGAACCAATCTACTTTTTCAAATTAGTTTTCAGTAAATCTATCAACAAACTACGCAATTTCTATAGTAACAGAACACTAATTTATTTATGTACTTATTTATTTATTTATTAACGGTAAACCCAATTGAATTAATTACCTTTGTGTAATAAAAATCACATTTGTATAAAATATTTACTTGAATATCTTCTAGGAAGATATATCCACTGATATTTTTTGATTGGTCAAAAAACGTCAAAATTCTGGATTTTCATTGGTCACTTTTTGACAGATGCCAGGTGAATTGAATAGTCACTTATAATACCATGAGTAGTCAAAATCATGTCGACCATTTTAGCGGTGGTGTCACGAATGTCCATTGCGCTTTGGTACGAGCGCAATTTATGTGAGTAGTGATATCACCGCAAAAATAATCTACTTAACTTTGACTAAAAATGGTATCACGAATGTCCATTGTGCTTTGGTACTATTAGGACGAGTGCGATAGCACGAGTCCTAATCCCAAGCGCAATGGACATGAGTAGTGATACCACCGCAAAAAGATTCTACTTAACTTTGAATAAGAATGGTATTCGAGGGACTATTCAATGAACCAATCTACTTTTTCAAATTAGTTTTGAGTAAATCTATCAACAAACTACGCAATTTCTATAGTAACAGAACACTAATTTATTTATGTACTTATTTATTTATTTATTAACGGTAAACCCAATTGAATTAATTACCTTTGTGTAATAAAAATCACATTTGTATAAAATATTTACTTGAATATCTTCTAGGAAGATATATCCACTGATATTTTTTGATTGGTCAAAAAACGTCAAAATTCTGGATTTTCATTGGTCACTTTTTGACAGATGCCAGGTGAATTGAATAGTCACTTATAATACCATGAGTAGTCAAAATCATGTCGACCATTTTAGCGGTGGTGTCACGAATGTCCATTGCGCTTTGGTACGAGCGCAATTTATGTGAGTAGTGATATCACCGCAAAAATAATCTACTTAACTTTGACTAAGAATGGTATCACGAATGTCCATTGCGCTTTGGTACTATTAGGACGAGTGCGATAGCACGAGTCCTAATCCCAAGCGCAATGGACATGAGTAGTGATACCACCGCATAAATATTCTACTTAACTTTGAATAAGAATGGTATTCGAGGGACTATTCAATGAACCAATCTACTTTTTCAAATTAGTTTTCAGTAAATCTATCAACAAACTACGTGATTTCTATAGTAACAGAACACTAATATTGACTTTTTCTAATAAAAATCACATTTGTTTAAAATAGTCACTTGAATACCTTCTAGGAAGATATATCCGCTGATATTTTTTTGATTGGTCAAGAAACGTAAAAATTCTAGATTTTCATTGGTCACTTTTTGATAGATGACAGGTGAATTGAATAGTCTTTCTAATTTTTCCTTATTAATAGCAGCGGTATTCAATAAGTGAGCATTACTTTAGAAGAACTTTAAACTGCTCTTATTTTTATGTTATTGGGTTTCGGTCAGAAGTTAATTAAGGAAATAATTTTATTTTGGTCCTATCTAGCTACCCTTTCAGTCCCTTCCGTACGTTTTGAAAAACCCTCTATAAACCTAGAAAGTATTCTTCCACTTCTATCTCTCCAGATACTGATAAAAATAGATAATTGTTCTTGGTTGCTAATGTCAGAGGTTTTCATCTACTATTAAACTAAATTCGGCGTTCCTAATTTTAGATAACAATTTGAGGGGAACACGATGCGCCATTTATTACATCATCTCTCTTTGTCTTTGAGGTGATACAAAGTTGTTTTTTTGTTGAATAAAGGTGCACAATTCTGGACAGTCCAAGCTTGCTAATTGAAGCAGTTCCTGGAAATTGTTCTTTACGTCAGAATGTGATTTGATTGCGATTCCTTGTTTTTCAAGGTGTAACAGCAAAGTAAAAAAAAATAAGAGCATTTCGTGCAACATGTTGATCCTGGCGGGAAGCTGCATTTAATTGTGAAGTAATAGACGTTATTCCAAATTGAGAAAATTTTAGAGTAGCTTCTTTGTGAATACTACTACTTTCGTGCATTATAAACCTTTCTACTAATTTCTTCCAATTACTGAATGTTACGATGGGATTGCGAAAAAGTGTCAGATTCAGCACAGTAGCTTTGACACAATGACAAACAACTTTTGATATGCCAGAATGGATAGACGGACATTTTTGAAATTCGTAATTACATTTACATTCTCGTTCTTCGTAATTATGTGGCCAGGCATGTCTCCATGTTGAAAAGGTTTATCAGGCAACTTACTTAAATCTATGAAAGCTGTAGTACTTTTTAGTTCTACGCCACTGGATTTTTAACTTTAGCAAGTAGACTCAGTGTGCCGAAGGCATTGACAAGGCCTCGGATAGCTCTTTTAACTCTCGGCGGAGAATGGTGTAGTGTAAGGATCATGCTAATAAATACTTCGGTCTTTTAAATTGAACAGAAGAATAAATACAAATTGGGCGCCTGGTCGTTACACACAACCTATAAAAACAAAACTAGCTACTTAACAATACTCCACCTACCTTTGGTGTTCCACCGCATGCCAAGATTACTCGTTCTGCTAGAGGGGTTGCAGAAAAAACTCAACAAATATTAGCAATAGGGGCATTTATTTGAACTCAAGTATCTCAATAACACATGAATTACTTGTACTAGCCCTTAGAGAATGCGACATCAAACAAAGTGGTAGGACTATTGCCTATCAAATTAAATAATAAATAATAATCGGAACATTACTTCCAAATATTCAATCCACAAAATGTTAATTATAGCTTAATTCGCACTCCAGAGCAACACCTGTGCAGTACATGAATTACTATGCACATGCTTATGACAGCAATTTTAAATTATTAATTCTCGGTCATTAGCGTTCTTAAGGTTTGAGCCAAAAAGGTTGAATAAACTCGCTCAGTTTGATTTGTTAATATCTTAGAAAGAACTGATATAATTAAGGCAAATGCCTTTGTCGGAAAAAGAGGGCTAATGTGGCATGTACTTACAGTTTAACTTGATGTTAAAGTCCAGCGATCGCAAGTGGAATTATCCTGGTGTGTGTCCATAAAGATAACCCAAGCGGAATCAGAATCGGGGAACTGAATTAGCCGAATTTCTAGCTTTCGGTTGAGCCCAATTAACCCATGCAAGATCAGAAACCACACCAACCTATATTAGCTTTATCTAGCCTGTAACTGCCTGATTTTAGTCATAGCTGCCTGATAACTGCCAGCTTTTGGTCCGTAACTGCCCGCCTAAATGTTAAAAATTAGTTGCGAAAACAAGCCCGCAAAAGTATTCTTACCGGAACGTGTTCTCGGCTTAATTATAGCAGCCCACGCTTCACAGCGATTTCTATCGTCGCATCGCAAGGGCCCACACCAGCCTAAATATTCAAAATCAGCACGTAAAGAATACAATGAGTTGAGCTTTCTTACCTACACATAATGCGACTTACGAAAACAATTAAAACGGTTTTAGCTTAGCTCAGCAATTTAAATCCCCGAGACTCGCGAGAGCGTCTTTCTCGAAACAATCAATACTTTGTCAGCTCCTCCGCTGTTTTAACGCCAACTTAATCGAAATGCTAGACCTGTTCTAACACGAAAACCGTAGGTGCTCATCGTGTCGCACCGCCTGCTGTGATAATCTTGAATACTTTTGCTACAGCCATTAGATATAAGGTGGTCCGAAATGAGGAGACAAATGCATTAACGCGCTACAGAAATAAAATTGAAACGGTGCGTTACATTAGTAGGCTGCATACGTCTCCGGCAAATTCCTCGAATGCAATTGCTCGAAATCAATTGCTCGAAAATAAAATTGCTCGAATGTAACTTTTCTCGAAATACAAGTTCCTCGAACCGCAATTTCTCGAAAATGTTTTGCTCGAATTTATGTGGTCTTAACATCTGGAAATTTATTTCGGCATTAAAGAGGGAGCAGAGTTTGAACGAATTACGGATAGAACAATATGTCAGCGATCAACAACACACCATAAGTCGAAGAATATATCGCGATAGTGCACAGAGACTTTTAAGATTAGTGAATAATTATGGACATAACAGAAATATATATGATTATGTCCGTGGAATAGCACATAACATATATTAAAAACATATAATATTTGGTTTTTATAATTTTTAACTTAATCACATACATATACCTATTTTTTAATAATAAAGGTTATAATTTGTAATTTGTGTTTTTTTAATATTTGATATTAACTGATTTGAGTTAAGGCTATTTCACAACTTTTTTTTTTGAGCAACAGATAATCGAGAAATTGCTGTTCGAGAAGCTTGCAATTCGAGCAAAGTCACAATCGAGCAATTGACTCGTATTCTGGCATGCACTTGTACTACTCGTACTTGCTTCAGAATCATCGTTTAGTTTAATAATTAAGTGAGTTTTAAATATAGAAAGACAGAATTCGCTCATGAAGTTTACCTTTTCTCATTTCATTGGGAATTTGAGTTACAAACTCAAATATCTGCTTCTGTGTCATAATTGATTTCTTTTAAGCTACACATAATGCACTAGTCACTGGTATACTAATGAATTGAGATAAAGCTGGCATCTTTATTAGACGGGTACAGATACAGACCTGGGCACACATGCGAATGACGCAGATCGAGAAGTGACAAAACGTTGTATTGCATTCGAGTGAAGTGGATATCCATTCAAGAAAAT
The DNA here is from genome assembly GCA_940337035.1 of Agriotes lineatus. Classification (NCBI taxonomy): domain Eukaryota; kingdom Metazoa; phylum Arthropoda; class Insecta; order Coleoptera; family Elateridae; genus Agriotes; species Agriotes lineatus. The sequence continues at coordinate 4,153,891 of OW679194.1, read as the reverse complement.
TAAATGGTAAAATCTTATTAGTATCTTATGTAAACAAACCTTGAACTCCCAATATGTGGGAAATACTTGATAAGAAAGGTTTTATTATAGTAGGCCCATTTCATTTATATCCGACCAGACCGATTACTTTCTGGAATAGCGAAAATTTCTATTGCCACTCAGCGACAAAACAATACTTATAAATTATGATGAAACTAGAAAAAGATATTTTTGAGAGGGCCAGGCCCCTCTGTAATATTATTTGAGGGAGCCATCGGCCCCCGTGGCCCCCTCGGCCCCGACACCATACTGCATTAATTTAAATAATGTGATCTTCTTTCAAACTCGGCATTAAAGTTGCTGAGAAGATTGTCGACAACTTTTCTTAATAAACTTTAGATTCTAGTGCCCCTTGTATGGACGCATTTCAGAAAAAAAATTACAGGGGCAATACGTTCATGAATACGTATTTATTTTGTAAAACTGGCTTACTTTTCAAAATCTACGCCACTGAATTGCGGCTGGTTCCCTTGAATGATTCGACATTTGAGTACACTAAATGTATATTCAGTATTTGTTCTAGTTTTTTCCTTAGAAAATTGCAAAATATATTTTTGGCTAAACCATCTCGTTAAGCAAACATTTACAAAACAAACGTTTAAAAGAATTATTGAACATAGAAACTCCAGTTTCTTTTGTAGATAATTGATATTAAACTATACCCTATATCCTGTATATCCATGGTTAAACCGAAGAAACCCTCGATATCTGACTAGCAATAAAACCGTTTATCGGTAACGTGGTTCTGAAAAGCGTTTATGGCTTAGCGATTTGTGCAAACCGAAACATCAAGTGCGTGTCAAGGCCCACGAGCAGGGGCGGACTGGCTAGGGATGCCGGGATGCGATCGCATCCCGGGCCCTTGGGCCGCCCGGGCCCGCAAGCTTTAAACTAAAATGCATCGTTACTAGCGCGTTTACACAGGCACATTTTGGCCCGGGACCCCCGCTCACCAATTAATTTGTAATCCATGTACGATATTATATAAATGTAATTAAAAATAGCTCTTTAGGTTCCCCAAAATCCCATAGTACCGGAAATATCTTATTGGTGTAAATACTTCTTTGTGTATAGCTAAAATATCCAAACCCCACTCGATTAGTATTTGAAACAGCGCGCTCCGCGATTGACAACCAGAAAGCAGGGTACAAGCCCGTTCGTTGGCAGTGAATCCCAGTCTAAATTTTAATAAAAAAAATGATGTTACTATAATTTCATTCATATATATTTATATATTGTTTGTTTATGAAGTATTTTTGATGACTCTATTTCTGTTTTTGGGTCCTAATCATCTTGAGAATGAAAGCCTAGTTCTTCGAAACGTAGAAGATAAGAAAATTAAAAAAGTAGTTGTGTGGTGATTACCATAAACTTAAAAACATTAATACCGATGGATCACGAAAGACTGCAACAAAATATAATTTATACATCAATATATGTACAGTCGTGTGCAAATAAATCTGGGACAGTGTTTTTTTCACATGCAGATTCAGTTAAGAATTTGAAGAATATTTCTATGGATTTCCTCTTATCAGAGAGAGTTACGGGTTTCAGTACATGTTAAAGTTTAATGTAACTCTTTCTGATAGCATGAAATCCATGGAGATATGCTTCAATTCTTAACTGAATCTGCATGTGAAAAAAACACTGTCCCAGATTTATTTGCACACGACTGTACCTATTCAATAAGATGATTATTAAAAAGTTATGCAATGCATGATTCAATCAACATGTTCTTTAATGCAGCATACCGTATGAATGATATATTTAATTTAAATAATATCCAGATCTCTAATGTATATCATGTGATGTAACAGTTGTATGTTTTAACTGGTGGGGTTGTAAGGGCAACCAGAGGGTTGTTTATATTTAGTAGTAACAAAATAACTTAAATTGATAATCTACCAGAAATAATCACGTTAAGGATTAAATTCCTATTAATTTTGAAGAATAATAATTGATGATTTGATAAGTAGTAGCAATATAGTATTATCTACTATCAAATTTGACTGTAAGTCACAAATATTATTCAAATATAAAAATCAAGGTTGTTTGAATTCGTTTAACGTGGTATATTACTACGAAGCCAGTAAAACCAGTAAAAGTGAGTGTTGTCGTATGCTGTTGAACTGTCTATCCAAATAATAGAGGTTTCAAAGAGGTACAACAAGCTTTGATTTGGCGGGGAACAACCCAAGGGGGTGTTTGCTGACTAGAATTTATCCAGTTAGAAGCTGAGATAGAGTATTCAGGTACAAGATAGACAATCGGAAGGTTAGTGCCCATTTCTTACGAAATATTACGAAGTTATACTGCAAGTTTGGTGCGGCAAATCATTAAGATATTGTAATTATATTTAGAAATTAATTTATAAACATTATTTTTTTTTAATTTAATAGTGATTCGAGTACTCGGCGTTTTTCGACCATTATATTTTGAAATTTACATTTTGGAGTTAGGTTATTTTAGAATTTAAATCAAGTTTGGACATATTTAGTATTTGATTAAATTGTTTTTGACAATTTGTATTTTATTTTGTAATGTCAGATCAAACTTCAATGTGCTGCTAACAAACTGAAAGTAAGAATTAAATTTTATGAAGTGCCTAAAACTTATATTTGATTCATAAAGCCAAATAGTTATTATATTTTAAAGGTAATTCTTTAACTACAAGAGAAAGTTATTAGTTGAAGATTAACCCATTCAGCTGGGATTTATGAGTCCCATTGCTTGACTAGTCGAGGCTTTAAAAAACAATAATCAGATGACATAATTTTAAATGTCAAATTGATTTATGATATACGTCAATTACTATTTATTACATTCAGAAGTAAGGTAAGTACATTAGTGAGCTATACCTGATACTGATTCTTTGTGATAATTAGAAAAAGGGTATATTGAATTTGATACGTAATAGTGTTCCAAAGAGAGAGCTATTACATTTTGACTTACAATTGGGGGTTTGATATTAATTGTAATGACACCGCGAGAATGAGTTATAAAGGGTGTTTTTTTAGAGTAATAGAACTTTAAATTGAAATAAAACACAGAAAAATGTTTTTAATGTCCATGAAATTGGCTTTATTTGAAAGATAATTTTATGGAATTTATGTTTGAATATGATTTCGGGCATGTGACCGTCGCGGCTGGAGTGTACATGACGTAATCTGGAGGTCCAGTTTTCACACACTCTTCGCAGTAAATCAGGCTGTATTTCGGTAATAACGCGTCGAATGTTGGATTCCAAGTGCTCAATTGTTTCCGATTTATCGACGTAGACATGCGACTTTACATATCCTCAAAGAAAATAATCTAACGGCGTCAAATTGCACGAAAGAGGTGGCAAATTAACAGATCCACAAAATGGATCCACGAAATGGATCTGTTAACTGGCCACTTCTTTCGTGCGATTTGACGCCGTTAGATAATTTTCTTTGAGGATATGTAAAGCCGCATGTCTCAGTCGATAAACCGGAAACAATTGAGCACTTGGAAGTCAACATTCGACGAGTTATTGCCGAAATACAGCCTGATTTACTGCGAAGAGTGTGTGAAAATTGGACCTCCAGATTACGTCATGTACACGCCAGCCGCGACGGTCACATGCCCGAAATCATATTCAAACATAAATGCCATAAAATTATCTTTCAAATAAAGCCAATTTCATGGATATTAAAAACATAATTCTGTGTTTTATTTCAATTTAAAGTTCTATCACTCTAAAAAAACCCTTTATTACAGTTCAGTACATTGAGACTCGTCGCTGACAGCTACCTTGCCCCTTGCGAAATTCACTCACGAGCTCGCTGGTTGCGAGTGCTAATTTGGTACTGGTGAGTTACATTATTGGTCGTAGGCCTTCCTCAAATATAATTTTAGCAATATTTGTATTGCGCGCTCGGGTAGTGTTACTAGTAGCTGGTTGTTACTAGTTGGCACCTATTAATCGCGTCCTAAAATAGCGTTTTAGGCCATAAAATGTATCGCACCAGCGAAAAAAAATTTCCACTTCGGCGATATTGCCTCCGGCGGCTGGGGTTTCGCCCCAGGACCGAGGTATACCGCACAACCTCGTGCGGCCCCCCCTAGGCACCCAACATCCCGGGCCTATTAGTCCCAGTCCGCCCCTGCCCACGAGGCAGTGGTCGCCACCTTCACGCCTCGACAAAATCCTCACAGCATTTATTGACAACTTCCAGGTATTCACTACTGTAAAATTCATGACCATTGTAAAATGCAAAGGAACAGGCGATTGCGGTAATATCGACAAGGCATGCTTAATAAAGGTTATGAGGACTGTTTTATGAACGTGTGTTTGCGAATAACGACGTTACACATCAGGCCCATATATAAGGTGAGTCAAGGGTCCGAGTTGGTTTGGCGACAGCTTTATACATCTCGTGACGATGGCGAAGATTGCAGCGCTGCTGGTGGTCGTCGCTGCGGTGGCCCCCGTTGCGTACTCGCAGTTCGGTTGGGTAGGTTTTTCATTTTTTTCTGCTTTAGTTCAAATATAAATTGATACTGTGCTGTGTTAAATCGACGACTTGTGCCGAAACCGGCCGCGTATAGAGCAAAATTGATACGTTTATTGGGGACCTGTGCATAATTTTGACATGAAACGAGGTTGGGTCTGCGATCATCCTTTGGGTATTTCGACAAACTAAAACTTAGAAATATTAATGTGCAAACGGTTAGGGAAAAGATCTATTTCTGTTATTAGCGCAACAAACTTGCTCTTACTGCACCTAATAATGAGATGCCATTATTAATTCTACGTCTAGTTGAAATCGATTTCTTAGATCAAATCTGTATCATTCCAATGTATTTTATGACTGTTGTTGTCGAGACATATTCTAAAATTTAAAATTATCTATCTGTTGCATTTTTCCGCACTCCACGGCTGGTTATTCGTTGTTCTAATTTACTGTAAAAATTATTGTGATTTTGAATCTTATCATACCGATATTTTTATTAAAATAAACTGCTAAATATAGTTAAATTTTTTCAAACATAACACATTTAAATGTTCATTCTAACAACTTTGTTTATTATTACGTCAGTAAATGGATTATCACACAGATATCCACTGTTTTTATTGATCTTGTGATTTTTAACTTATGATCATGTTTACTTTCACTGAGAACTGTGGTTTCGTAAGGATAATTATTATTCCGTAGCAAAAATATTTTAAATATTTTAGGTTATATTATTTTCCGTTTTTTTTCAATTTCTTTTAGGTTATGTAATGACAAAGTTAGTGTTTACAAGTTTTTTTTGGCGCTGTTTAGAAATAACCTACTCATATTTATCTTTATAGTCAATGAATAATTAATGGAAAATTAAGGATGATTTATTAGATGAATTTTTGAAATTGTTTATAACCTTTAAATTTATTGGAAGAATAAATAAAATGAAAATCAAGGCATCCTCGTCATTCTACGTCATGGTTTAGGTTTTACAGTGTCACTTTCATTAAAAAAATTATCTTGTAATTTTTTAATTAGACAATTCGTTTGTTTTAAATGCGGATATTACTATCCCTAACCAATAGTAAATAGTCGGGAAGCTGTAACAATAGTAGGAGAAACCGATTCTCAGCAAAATACACCCTACTGATTATTTTAAAATTAAACGCAGTTGGACAAGTTGCATATTATAATTATTTATTTTACAAATTTAGCAATAAAGTAAAGTTAAACTAAATACAATATATTTCGGTATTTTACTCAGCGTAATATTTAATTCTAGGACTTGACTATTTTTTTCTGCATTTATGGATGACAGCCGATATTATGAAACAGATTTTTTTAAATAACTAATTTTATACTTTTAAACAAAAAATTGTCTTGTGTATTAAACATATTTATCTTCATCGGTGTTTTTATAAACTATTAGATAACCAAATTAATATTAGTATCGTTAAGAACTTTATTACCGCAATAACGCATATTACCGCACTCAGTGCTGTAATGGACAGACATTACCGCAGTCAGTGCGGTAATGGACATTAGCGCACTTTTTTAATATAAAAAAAAATACAGTAAACTAGAATAAATTTATTGATTAAGATAAAATATTGAACAATACATGCTTGCATATGGCACTTACGAGACTTGTTTGATTGCCGCAAAACTCGGCTCATCGCCTCGTTTTGGCAATCAAACCCGTTTCGTTAAGATGCTCATAATCAAACTTGTATCGTTAATATCTATTATCTACTTTGCGTTGGTACTGAGGCTATTACGATACTCGTTTGCGTATCGTAATGAACAAAAAGCTATGCTATAATGAAAATACTAAAAACAGAGTAATTATTTTTTTAATGTTAGCAACCATAATTGCTTTGCTTTGTTATTTTTTTTTAGTGGCAAAGTAGATAAGTTACCTCGTTTATAAGACATTTTGTCGCTCTTACTCCATTAGGGCACTCCTCGCTTCGCTCGCCGTATCCTAAACCCGTGCGTGCTACTATTATTACATACGGCACTACTAATTAAATTCTGTAAAAAAAAAATAAAGAACCACCATCTGTTGAATTAGATTGGTAAAATGTAAAGAACGCTATAATCTACATGGTTAGTTTTTCATGCTAATTGGCAACAGTCTAAATTATGACATACTTCTGATTATATGACATTTATTTGATTCAAAATACAATTCCAGTTTCTTCATAATGTTTATTTAGTATCATTAGCACGTTTTAAACGCTAATTTTTATTATGAGCTCATAAGCATTCCCAGAAAAGCTAGAAATTTGTTAACAGCAAGTATGGAAACATCTGTTGGACAGTATTACTAAAAAAATAAACAAACTAATAAATTTAACACGTATCAATCCCTTGACAATAGAATTCTCACCGAATTTTTCACTACACAGCCTTACCGATTGTAATTATCGAGAAGAATGCGACGTTGTGTGTTTTTTGTTTTTAATTTTGAATAGAGTATACTTATTTCTTATGCAGGACGTATCAAAATAACTAGGAAGAATTTTCAGAACTGAAATCTTGTCGAGCATTAAGGGGAGTATCTATATAAACTGTTCTTTTTTCTATCCGCCGAGTTGCACTCACTTAAAGAAGGGGATTAAAATTACGTTCTAATAATTTTACTGAAAATCAGAAGAGGCTATTAAAGTAAATACTTTCCTCAAAACAGTGCAAACAATTTAAGAGTTTTAGCTAATCCGATGCGAATAACATCGTTAATTTAACATTTTTTGAACTAATAAAAATTTCCAATACATTCTGGACTTTATATTTTGGTTAGGTATGTAGGTTAATATTAATGTCTCAAGTATAAAAATAAATATCAACGTTAAAATAACTTTTCATGAAACAGTTTGTCAAATATCCATTGAGCAAATCAAATTGACCAATTTTGTCAGATGCACAGAAGTGCTATGCTATTTAAAAAAAATTTGTTGGCAAATTGGAATGCATTGACAATATGACTTTTGAAAGTTGTCAGATCTGTTTTACCGATGAAATGCTTATTTATGTAAGCCCTACAAATGTTTTTATTGGAATTTTAATATGTCTTGAAAAGCCGTATTTATTAAATATTTGTTTAATTAGTTTACTATTTTGTAAATCGAATAGCTTTTGTACAATAAAAGAAAATATTTTTTTTCAAAAGTCGACGTCTCCTAATTCAAAATTGAATCAATTAGAATAAACATTAAAACTCGAAAGCGATGGTGCTTTTAATTTTTTTACACCAAAACCATTGGATTTCGGAACAAACTAATGAACTGAAAACGTTTATGTATAAATCAAGCTTTCAAGTGCATATTTTTTATGATAAAATTCTTGTCTCTTAGAAAGCTCGAAAAAAGTTTCAAAGGGATTTTTATTGGTAGAAAACATCTGGCAATTTTTAATTTACTACCCCTACTCAGTTTTCCATAAAATGATAAGAAACTAATTTTAATTCTCCAGTCTGGGAATGTCCTCAATATGCTGAAGCCCGGCAACGTTATAGCCTAAAATCAGACCCCAAAGAAGATCTTAACTGTTCCAACAATTTTAGAAACATATAATACATTTCTTACAAAATATTAAAATATATGATCACATTTAAAATATTTTAGACTAAACTTAGCCGTAATCACTTTATATGCATACTGTCAACCTCTATCTGCGTTAATTTAGTTTTTAGTTTATTGTTTGTAAACCTTTTGTACTCGTGCCATTGCCAAAAGTAGTCGAGGCACGTAAAGCTCAAACAAATAAATAATTCTCTAGTGGGAATGTAAGAAAAAAACTTCCCTCTTAATTTTCGACAAGGAGTTACGACTGAAAATGTTTTCCACTTATTTTTATGACTATTTTTTTTTTGTTTTAAAAATATTTTGTGTATTTTTACTGTTTTTCCTTTTTAAAAAAATTTGAAATCGATACAATGCATAACACATCAATTAAGGAAATTGCTATTTTATAGTGGAATGTAGAACGCCACGTAATATAATTAAAATAAAACCTGTCGAATGCTCGGACGAACAGTAAGGTCAGCATTTACAATTATAGATTATAATAGAGTACGATTTTATTATAATTAGTCATTAGTTCCACGCTCCAATATTTCCGTTAGAACTTAATGCCTTCCGTGACATAAGTGTTTATTGAAAACACTACGTACCAAGAGGCCGTGATCGGCCTCTGCAGTCAAAAACCAATTATGTAACCTAATAAAGTAATCTAATTAAGCTCTATCGACCCATTATTATGCATTGATGCATTATTATCTTAACGTCCTAACATATTAAAAACGTGCAATTAAGTTGATCTATACATCAGTACTCGCATTATTACCTACGCATTATTCAGCCGGGCACTTCGAAACGAAGTGAGCTGAATAAACCTGACTTTGACTTAATCGTGTTCTTAAACAAGTTAAAAAGGATATAATTTGCAAGTTATACAGTGTGTCCCCCGATTGAGTTTAACATACGTATGATGAACCAAAGATTTTGGCTTTGGATTTTCATATTTTGAGAGATCGTTCCTGCTTGCCCTGAAACTTACTTTTCCCATCATTTTAATTCAATTGAAATCAAGTGCTCCTTCATAACTCTGCAATAACTTTTCCGGTTTCATGTAAAATACTATAATTATTTAATATATGACAAATGTGTATTAAAGGTAGTTGCTGGAAATGTTCCCAAATACTTGTATCTGAAATTTGATAAAGATTGGTTATGTTTAAGAAAACACAGTGAGCATATGGAAATCGTAAATTATGTATACTGTATTCAAGTTGCTGAGAATATTGCCGACAACTTTTCTTAGTAAACTTCTCCAATATTTTTAATAATTATAGCAGTATGTAGTATGGTAAATTGACAATACGCAGATCACTATTTTTATATGCCTACTGTGTTTTCTCAAACATAACCAATCTTTATCAAATTTTGCATACTATAGCTTTTCAACTTCAAATTGGGACTAATCAATTTTAAAATGGGAATAAATAATTTCAAAATGAAATAAACAATTTCAATTTGAGAATAAACAACTTCAAATTGGGACTACTCAACTTCAAATGGAGAAAAGCTTTTTGTTGACGGTAGTCTTTGGAAACAGACAATTACATGGTTTTGACAGGACGGAACTAATTATTGTTAGTTGCTGCTGGTGTTCTGTTCTGTCACAACCATGTAATTGTCATTTTCCAAAGCCTACGTTAACAAAAAGCTTTTCTCAATTTGAGGTTGATTAGTCCCAATTTGAAGTTGTTTATTCTCAAATTGAAATTGTTTACTGAATTTTGAAGTTGTTTATTCCCATTTTGAAATTGATTAGTCCCAATTTGAAGTTGAAAAGGTATAGTATTTCCAGCAACTTTCTTTAATTCGTTTTTCCATATACTAAATAATTATAGTACTTTACGTAAAACCGAAAAAGTTATTGCAGTTGTCAAAGAGTACTACTTAATTTCAGTGGAATTGAAATTATGGATAAAATAAGTTTCAGGGAAACACGCTTTATAATCTGGTTGCAAATTGCATTATCTAGCAACGATAAAAGACAATTTATAAATGTCTTCACATTGAGACATTGAGACAAAAATTACATATTGGAAAGAACACATTAGAATTATTTTGGCAAGTAGTATTTTCTTAACAAAATAGCATTTAAATGGACATAAATGTTATAAAGGTATTCTCATAAGCAGAAATAATTATTTTTCTAATATAACAATTTACCTTCAAAATATACACGTATTCCTGAAAGAACATCTCAATCGACGCTAAAAGACATGTAGTAATTTAGTAATCATTTTCGTTTGATATTCAGTAATGTTTTTTGGTCTGCTTAAGTAGAATAGCTATTTATATATCTAGTACATAATGTTAAACTTTATTTGACGAGTTTCTTTTTTAGCCAATTGAGTTTTGCGAGCAAGGTCAATACAGCAGACGACTCTTTAAAATCCTATTATGCATGAGTTGCATACAAAGATTTATGTTCGGCTGCGAAAATCGAAAAAAAATAGAGTGTATTACAGTTGATGGACATATAATAAAACTATTCATGTTGAAGGCAAGGTACAAGATGTACCTATGAAACATATTGTAAAATCTTAAATTTGGTTAACGTCAAAAACATAACATCTGGATAAAACACAATAGCAGGTATAAGAGGTTTCCTCATGTTGCTACTACTATGACGGTAAATTTAAAAGCTTTTTAATCTTCTTGAAATTTAAAATTATTGAAATTTATCATCAGTGCGTGTTGCTAAACAATCCCATGGGTACCTCTTAATTAGCTAGGAGTAAATACTATCACATTTAGGTTTTGAATATTTGTGTTGGAATTAATTGATTTTTTATTTTTATTAATGTGAAACTTTACTTGTAATTTCCTTTTGTCATTATTAGGTTCAGTTACCTAACAGGTAATATTTCACTTGCTGTGGTGCAGTTGTTCACCAATATTTCTTTGAACTTAATCAACGAATGAAGAACGGTTCTCAGAAAATTTTTAATAATTAAATTAGACCTTATGTTTAATTTACCATGCAACAAGAAATTAATAATTCTGCACCATTTCTAAATACTTGTTAACAAGGAGCTGTAAAAATCAAATCATATTAGATTGATATATAAAACCAACATATTGTCAAAAGTGTCCAAGCATCCTTTCATTCATAAACGGAACATAGTCATAGGTATGAAACACAGAATAGCGCAAATTGTCCATTGCTCTAAAATTAATAATATAATGATTAACATAGAAGATATAGGAGATTTTTTTATATCAATGAAATTTACTCAAAAATTAAAAAGGTCTGTAATAGAAAACCTCATAATTGCAAGTTATAATAGCAACGCCTTAACCTGATTGTTTACCAAATTATAGGAAAAACAGAACTAAAAACAAATTATCCTGAATTTATTTATCAAAACCCAAGAATGTACTTGTAATAACGTAGGGCAAACAAAACAATGTTACGAAAAACTAATTGTCCACCACAAAAATGATACTAATAATAATAACGTTTTTTATTTCATTTAAAAGAAACACTTCAGAAGTTTAAATTTTCTGACACTAAATGTTCAGACATTCGATTTAATAATGACAAAAGGAAATTTGTAGAATGTTTCGCATTAATAAATATAAAAATTCAATTAATTGTACGAATATCCACAATCTAAGTAGTATTTATTCCTATTTAATGAAGAGGTAGCCCTGGGATAGTTTAGGGTACACAACTAAAGATTATAAGTGGATATGTAGTACATATAATATAGCTGTAATTGGATAGCTTACATAATTCAAAATTAATTTTCAGAAAGAACATTAATAAAAATAAAGATTCAATTAATTTCAATACGGATATTCAAAATCTAACTATGATAGTATTTACTCCTATCTAATTAAGAAGTAGCAATGGGATGGTTTAGCAACACACACTGATAATAAATTTTAATTATTTCAAATTTCAAACGGTTGAAAAAACATTCAAATTTACTGCCAATCTAGTACCAACTTGAGGAGATTTCTTATACCTGATATTGCTTTTCTATGACCTCCACATTTTACGTCTTTGAGTTATTAAAAATTTAGCTTTTACAATTACTTTACTGTATTAATCAGCGGTGTAATGTATGGTGTACGTGTAAAATTTAATTATACGTCCATCAACTGTTTTCTTCAGGTTGTAAGTTTCAGCTCGCTTCTGATGAAGCTCTCAATGCAGGGCGAAATATTCAGATGATTGAATAAAAAAAATGTCTTTAGTGCTATTGACCAACTATTCAAGAAAATTAACCCATTAATTAGTGAAACCAATTCAATTTATTGTAGATGGCAATGAACATTAACTGCCTTCGACAATGAAATTGCAATAATTGTTATTGTTAATGTTCCGAGATAATTCCACTATCCATTTTGGGACTTTAACTTGTATCTACTATCTGCTTCCTGATCCTTAGGTATTAGTGTGGTACTGATACAGGCTTTGGATACATCCATTGGTAAGGGTTGTACAATGTACACGCAATTTCGTACTATAAAAATTTATGCCAATATTAAACAGGGTACACAAACAAAGGCTAAAAATGAATATGTAGTACATACAGTATTGGACAGTTTACATAATGCAAAGTTAATTTTCAGAAAGAACATTGTAGAAAAAATAGAAATATTTCCTTGTTGGTTCCAATCGAATACGAAAACTCAAAATTAATGTAACGTAATGAAAATAAACTTAAATAAATCTTGATAAACTTCCAGTTATAGCATACATTTGTAGATTTAAATTGAATCATGTTTAAAGAAAACAACAGAAATAAGTTTATGTAGGTAAATCGCAAGTTGTAAAACAAAAAATTAAATATACAAATACCATTGGTATGGGTATTAGTAGTAACTTTAATTAATCACAGCTTTAATACTGAGGTGATAATACAGCCAATGGTGTTAACAGTGGTCAAAATATTATTTTACATTTTTTAGCGATATTTCGCCACAATAAACATATAAACAATATTATAGAATGCTACAACGAGGTTTAAAAAATGATTTTATATACCTACACTTCTCACATTCACACCCCTGAATCTTCCCTCTTTACTTCTTTTGGCCGAATAAGCATGTTGGTCAAATATACTACACTTTACAGCGATTATTTTTATAATTTTTATACACTTTTACTGGTAGCCAGTAGTATACTGCGATTAAAAATGGATGCGAAAAATTTAAAAATTATAGTAGGCTTACTTTTATCGAAAAGAGTTGAAATCGACATTGTTATCGATTTTCTTATTGTAAATATATTATAATATCGTTGCGCTAGTAAAGGGTTGCATGGAAAAAATAAATTATCAATTAAGCCTATATTTGGCGTTCCGTAAATTTAAAATAGCAAGTTAAATAAAAGTTGGAATATACCCTATCGTTGCAAAAAGGTAGCCTTTAGGTGGTGAAAATTAAATAATAACGTTTCGAGAAAAATCTGGATTTCAACTACTTTTATGATTCTGGGTAACCCTTGTTGATAAAATTTTGCAATAAAATTAATCCAATGATTTTTCAGTTTTTTTGTATTTATTTTTGATCCCAACAAGCTATCGATTAGCGGTAAAATTATTAAAAAATTGTAAAAATAACCTTTCTAAATTCACCAAATTCTAAAGTCTATCACAAATTAAATGAGGAATAGACAGATGTGGGAAATCAAATACATTATTATATTTTATTTATGTATTGTGATACTCTTTAAAACAAAATAAAACGATAGACCCTAATAAGCCCAAATGCAGCCTTAAGAAATTACGTTCTTGTTACGTTGACTTTTTATTTTTGAATTTTCTTCAGAACACACAAACTACTTAGCGGATCAAGTTTAAACTTGCCATGTTGACATAACTTTTCTCAAATTCTCATATAACCGAAAATATGTAGGAGGCGCTAGCTACCCTACTTGCACTTGACGATGTGTTAAACGATATTTGCCTCTTCCACATAATGTCAGTTATATAACAAATTAAAAAAATAATGAAATTAAAATCCATAAAAATAAAAATTCAACTCTACGGGAACGTAACTTCTTAAGGTTGCAGGCATGTTTGTCTCTATTTGCATCTATTTTGATAAGTATCCCAGCATCCCCTAGAAAGTGTCTTATTTTTCTAAGAACGCTCTGTACAATTTATCAAGCCCATGGCTTGATTAACTAATGTATTCTTCCACTTAGCAACATTACCCTGTTCTATATCTTTTTCACACCATCTTTCCACCTTCTCCTGAGTCTTCCTTTTATTGTTTGCCTACTATACTACTCTCCAAAACCCTTGTGGGTATTGTACTTACCATATATGGATCCTCATAACGTGTCCCATCCATTTTCATCTTTGTTCTTTCGCAGTTCCTACACTATCAAGTTTCTTGTATATTTCTTTCAACTCCTTGCAAGTTTTTCTATTCTAAACGCTTCCAATTTTATTTTTTTTAGTATTTTCTCTCCCACAACCTCAGTAGCTATTATTCTCTTGTATTTAGCCTTAATATGTTTTAAATAATTAATTATCTTTGAAATACATGTTCACTAAAACGTCCAACCATCAATCTCAGTGTTATGTCTTTTTTATTTCTGCTTTTCCGTCAGATTCGGTTCTGAAATACGTAGTGTTCAACATCATCCCCAAAGGTGTGTCTCCTCTTTCTTTGTTAATATTAGCAGTTCTCTTCATTTATCTAATTCTCGGTCTGTTCATGCCATAAATTATGTCTTATTTTTATCTATTTGTGCTGTAAGTTCTATTTGCAACTTCAAAATGACTTCTAATTTGCTCTAACCGTTACTAAATCACCATGAAACTCAAGGTACTGATGTCTCTATTGTAATCCTTATCGATTTAGATTAATTTTTGTCATGACACATCTAAGGCACAGTTGAACAATTTGGATGATAGTGGATCACCCTGCCTTAGTCTATTGTAAACCTCTAACTTCTCTTATAAGTTCCCTTTTCTACTCACCCCATTATTGGTTTCTTTTAATGTTATTTTTATCATATTTACAAGCTTTCTATTGTCTCTTAGTTCTATTAATACTTTATATAATTTAGACCTTTTTATTCGATCATACGTCTGTTTATAATCCATGAAAGCCGTAAATATTTCCATTTTATATTCAGAACTTTGCATAACTTGTATTGCTACGGCAACAAATGGTTGGTGTCTACTACCGATCTGATATTGATATTCGCCTAACTCCTCTATTTTCGTTGTAAGTTTGTTCTACATCTGTGAGGGTAGAATTTTGTAATCAACATTTAGTAGAGCTATTTCTCCATAATTTTCACATTCTGTTTTATTTCACTCTCATATATGGGAAAAACATTGCTTTATTCCAGCTTTTTGGCATTTTTGCTTGTATGCATATTTTTTTGAAATTCTTGTATGCTTTTACATAATTGATCTCCCTCATATTTAAAAAGCAATTCAGCAGCTATCACTCACTTTCTGAACAGTTATCTTTCAGGTTCTTTATTACTTCTTTCGCTGTTTTTAGGATCGGCGGCTTTCGTCTTCTTCGGTGTCATGTCTTTTTTTTGACCTTCCATTCTATTTAATAGATTACTTAAATATTCCTTCCACAATTTTCTCTTTTTTCTCTTGCGATTAATTATTCGTTACTGTTAAGGTAAAATATTGATATTCTCCTTTCAATTCTTTATAAAGGTTTCGTATTTCTTTGGCTTTGCAAATTTTCTTCTATTTCATTGCTTAAGCTCTTGCTTTACTTCTTCTTCATTGGGAGTAGAAGCCTTTTACTTTTCACTATTTGTCCTTTGTATTTTACATATTTGTTTCTATCATTTCCAACTGTGTTCTTTTTCTTTTTTGAATTTTTCCTCTGCTTGCTTCATTCCATGGAATTCAATTTGTTTCTTTCGGTATTCTATTCTGCCATGTTCTTTGTTTAATCTAGTAATTCTTTCACCGCCGCTTTTTTTCTCCTTTGATTTATAGTAATCGGTATTTCTTGTTTAATTCTTATGCCTACCAAAAAGTAGTCAGACTCTGAATCTGTCGCTCTCTAACTTTTAATATTTGTATGCATCTTTCTTCACCCCTTCGCGCCCATCCGGGGTAATCCAGATGCCCTTATGTATTTTTTCAATAAGTGCTTTTTATCAACATATATTTTCCTCTTGCAAGGTCTGTTAAGAACTGCTCATCCTCAATTGCTTTTTTATGTATGTTGTGTGCTACGTTTAAACACGTCCTCTAGTAGAATCTTAGCATTAACATCCTCTAGAATGATTTCCAAGTCATCACTGCCTATAATTTAGTATTATCTAAAAAAGTCCTCTTTTATTTCTCTGTCGCTGCGCATATATTTACAAAGGAGCATTATTCTTTCGATTATCATGTTCTTTTTAGTTGCTTGGTTTGTCATCGCTATCCATCCTTAATTTTCTAAGCTACTCTTTTAATTTTGTTTTGTTCCATTGCCATTCTATTCCACCCACAGTGACTTTATTGTATCCAATTTTAACTCTTTCGCCATTGTTTTAACCATCTGACGCTATTTCCTTAATTTGTCCTTGCACTTTTTTTACTTTGTTTTGTCGCTTTTGATATACATTTTAGCAGATTGATATCCTTTTAGTTTTACTTTATTTTGTATTATTTTCAGATGGCCGTGTTCGTTTTCTAATTCTATTATACTATTCATGCTATTCAGGTTTCTTTTTCTGCTTTACTTCTTTTACATAGATACGGTGTAAGATATTATCTATATTATTAACTTATATACTTTATGCTAAATAGCTATATCCATTGGGTACCACGGGAAATGTGTTTGTTTATAAAACATTTAGCAAGCTATCCTATTCGGTTTCCCCAAATACGGTTGGAACGTTTTTGAACTTTTACATTTCGAGATAGGGAACACGTTTCGAATATACTTTACTAATTCGGTTCAGATTTTGGAAAAACTTAAATTATTTTTAAAAAGTGATTTATCATAAAAAACAACTTACTGCTTCTTATAACGGCAAACGATAGAACAATTGCTGTAGCAACTTTATAGGTTAGTTTATAATCTAAAGTAATGCAAAACTTAGCTTAGTCTGCTATGATCCAAAATTGACCTAAAACAACGAAATACCGTATAGGTTAAAATTATAAGGCTTTCAATGAAATTGAAAGCTGAAATTTAGATTTAATAAATTTTTCCTAAAAATATAAAACAGTAGAATGTAATGTACCTTGTCGAGCTTCAATTTATATTTCTGTACCAGGACGAGGGGTGTGATGATTGTGGTGATGGTGGTGGTTATGACGATTATGATGATGGTGGTAATGACGATGGTGGCGGTTACTACTATGATGCCATCCTTTGCGGGGACTCGTGCGATGACGGAGGAGATTATTCAGATTATGGATGTGGAGACTACGACTGTGTAAGCCCACAACCAAAGCCAACACAACCATCGACTACTCCGTCTGGCAGTAGTGCGGGTAGCACAACCTCTAGGACAACTAGAAAAACAACGACGAAGGGCCGCACTACAACCTCTGCGTCCACTAGTAAATCAACAGGCGGTGGCACCACCACCGTCAAATCAACAACACCAGAAAGTCAAACCACAACTTCCGGACACTCTACTAAGTCGACAACAGGAGGAGAAACCACAGCATCTGGGGAGCCTAGTAAATCAACAACAACGGGAGGTAGCAGTGCGGCGTCTGAGTCTACTTCAACCGCCGCTCATTCAACCGGCAGTCACTCAACTTCGGCTGCTTCAAGTTCAGCTGCCTCAACTACAGCTGCTTCAACCACGGCTAAAACGTGAAATATGTTAGGATTTATATAATCTTCCTTATAAAGATGCATTATTGGGACACCTAAAAAGCTGAAGTTTATGTTATAGGGAGGTAGTGACGAAGTATAAATGATACATTCTAATACCGTGTAAGACTATGGATACTTTTCAACTATTCAGTGGCATTTAGTTGTTGACTGTATTGGTGTACATAACTTACTTATACATTCGCACAATTTTCATCTTTATCGCACCTCTCATTATTTTTTATTTTTTGATATTTGCAAGATATCTCTAATGCTCTTCAGCAAACGAATGTATGCATAAAATAGCTAACTATTTGCAAAAATCTTTTAGTACAATTTTTATTTATATGCTGTTTTCAATAGTGATTTACAGAACCATAATGTATTATTATTATTATTGATATAATCTACAATAGGTAATATAGCTAAAAATGTCACTGCCATCTGGGCAAGTTAGTACTTTTTAAACTCAAATGTAATACAATTCAAATTATATGTTAAGTGCTAATAAACCACTTATTGAAAAACATGTCATTTATTCTAATCTGGCAAGAAAACCCAAGAGTTACTTTTTATTGTTATAATGGTTTAAATTGATTCTAGTGATAATTTTAAAGAATGTCCTACAGTAGTTAAATTCATAGCCAATGTAAATCTTCTCAGACTACCGTCTTAATTACTGAAAATTGGTTACAAAATCATAGCGAATTGCTCTCTGTTCTGAGCTGATCCCAAAAGATTGTTCCTGTTCATATTCATCAACTGCCAAAGGTCCTCCAATTAAAAGCAGATTCCGCCTTCTGCTTTCTTTCCCTATATCTTCTTCTATATAATAAGCCTGAAGGGTCTATAGTTGTCTCCCCTATACGACGTCACCAAGAGTCCCTTACGATCCGAAATCGGTCGTCTTGAATTTTTTTCTTTGTTTACCGCAGATCCACCGATCTCGAGCTCTCTCGCTCGTTCCAAGCCATCTATTCGATATATTAGGCTGTGAGTCAAAAACCTATTTGCGCTTAATACCAAAAATTACCGAAGGTATTGATTTATTTATCATTGCTTGTACTAATTTGTGAATTAATTGCGCACCTTTTGACGCTCACTACCCCGATTTGGTTTGAACTAGTTACTTGATATAATAAAAGTTATGACGTAGCTATCGGGCATTTTCATTAATTTACGCTTTACTTAATATTAGTAGGGAGGCCAAGAGGATTAATAATTATTTTCGTGAGACTGAGTAGGTTTATACCAACAAGTGATACCATCGTAATTAGAGGTGTTTCCTCAGTAGAAAAACTCCTGTTGTCGCTTTCTAAGCCTGTGGCGTGAGGAGCTATTGCGTCACAAAGGTGGTAAAATGGTAGGTTTGTAAATATCTCGTTACCTGTGAAGTTTACTGTAAACTTTACCGTATACAAAATTAATCTACATTTAATTTACAATAAAAATGGTCTTATGCATTTTTGCAGTCCAGTAAAGGATTACGTCGATATGGAGGGGGTAAAAATGTAAATTTTTCTGTTTGGCAAAAATTCAAAAATTACGCCTATGAACTCGTAATATTCGCTCCAAGTGTATTATATAAATAGTTCAAGGAAGTGGGGAGGCGAGATGGTTAGGGTGAAGCACCCAGCACCAAAGATGACATACTCGTACATTTGCGCAGATCATCCACTACTACACATTTTGAAGTGAAAGTGGAAGATGGAATTAATGTCACTATTGGACAAGCAACATTTTTAACTAATACTAAAAACAAGATGCAACTGATTGCTCTAATCACTGTACGCAACAGCAAGCTGGCTGCAAAGTGATTCAGGCAGAAGGTGGTGCTGACATCAAGATCGTTTTACAGCAATTGACGAATCAAAGAAGAAAACAGAGGCTATCGTAATTGGCAATGACACCGATTTATTGGTCTTGTTGGTTGTTCATGCTCCAGCCAACAAACAGTTGAAGATGATTGTACCGAAGAAAGGTAACCAAGACGAAAAATTTTACGGTGCGGTTGCATACAGCGTGCTATCGGGGAAATGAAGGATGTTCTCTTGACAGCTTACACTTTCGCCGGATGTGATACCGTTTCTTCAATTTATAGAAAGATAAAAATAACGCCTTCTGAAAAAGTGCAAAGTGACAAGGAGCTTTACACAAAGCTGTTGACTTTTAACAACCCAAATGCAGACCCAGATGCGCTAACTGATGCTGGAACCATTTCTTCCTTTCGATATTTGCATCAACAAATGCAGATAATTTGTATACTCTGCGCCTTCAATGTTACTTGCAAAGGAGCCTATACACACAAATTTGGGGTTAGCTGTACTTTCCCCCACTTTAGCAGCTGGACCACAACACTCGTATAGAGTTTACCATCAAGTGCAGCAATGGCTCAATGTCAATAAAGATTCACTAAAATGGGGTTGGAAAAGGATTAGTGGTTATTTGCGTCCAGTTGCAACCACAAAGGTAGCTGATCCTGAAAAATTGCTCTCTCTCTCATTGTTTGTACTTGTAATATGGGGTGTGTCAGAAACTGTGAGCTTCGTCAGAGTGGCAAAAAATGCTCAAATATGTGGACGAATTGCTCCGGACATAGGTGCACCAACAGAGATGCACAAATTATTGACGACGGCATCGATGAAGATAATCTTCAACATGAAAAAGAGCTTAACGATTTTTAGGTTACTGATTGCTGTAATTTATTATTATGTAACTACCATGTACGTTGTACATACCACTTTCCATTGAAAAACATTTAATTTACTGAAAAGCATGTATTGTGAAGAAAAAAAATTTTCATTATTTTTTTTAAAGCTTATTAGATAACGTTGGTAGTCAACCTTGTTTCAATACTATCCACATGATTTTATACTTTTAGGAAAATATGACAAAAGATGGAGGTAATTTAAGTAGCTTTAATTATAAAAGCTCAAATGGGAAAGAGGAAAACGATATGATAAATTATCTAAAAGGAAAAATAGGAAAAATGAAGATAAAAACGACAAAGGAGGGGAGCAATGTAGATATATTGTCAGATTCATACACATAGGCGTACACACATACATACACACATACAAATGTTCCTATGCTACTGATGCGTTAATAAGTACCTACTTTTTATAACGAAACATACTCTTTATAACGACACATACTCATTTTCAAGTGATTACGATTAATCCCAAGCTAACTAAAAAATAATGACACCATTGCCCCCTCAATATCTCCGTAACTCTTTTTGTCAAAAGTGCATAAGACCATTTTTATTGTAAATTAAATATAGATTAATTTTGTATAAAATAAAGTTTGAGCTAAACCTCATAGTTAACGAGATATTCGCGAAATACTGTTGAAACCTACTATTTTACCACCTTTCTAGCTTTGCACCCCCCTCCGCCTAAACCCGACGCGCAATGTTGTGCAAATTTTTACCACTTACTAAGAGGAGGGTACTAAACGGTTTGCTGCTGAGTAGAACTTTCTTTTTGGATGTTTGGGTTAAACCCTGGTTTTCTGTACTAAAACCTGGAACCAAGAATGGCCACCTTTGTGACGCCATAGCTCCTCACTCCACAGGCTGAGAAAGTGACAACATAATTTTTCATACTCAGGAAACACCACCGAATAAGAGGATACCACTTGTCGGTATAAACCTACTCAGTCCCACGAAAATCGTTATTTGACGAGTTAATTTAGTTTGGCCCTCTACTTTATTGGTGTAACAAAATTGGTACACTACGTGCAAAGCGCGTAACACATATTTTGCTGTTTGATAGTGGTTAGCAATTCTCGATCTTTGCCCATGCTTCTCAAGTTCTTTTCGTTCATAGTATTTTGAATGTCCGCATTTATACGACCACTGCAGGTACATTTTTGTTTCCGTTCATGGGATCGAGGGGTTGGCACATCTTTGAATTCGGTGTTCAGCAAACGACAACTGGACGTTACTTGAGCTGGATGTGTTTTTAACATTAAATGGTTTACGTACGTAGATCCTCTAGTAAATTCTTCTGGAACTGCAATTTATGTGAAGTATAAAATGCGAGTTTAGCGGACACAATGTCGCGTGACTAGGCGTTCTATAGCTTTGAGTTTATATGAAGCTTTCCTTTAGGATTTATTATTGGACCAGAGTGACTGGTATCTACTACCAACTTTCAGTTCTGTCACCGTCGTGGCTCAACGAATTGCTCTCTTGCAATGCTAGAAGGTTTACCAGCACATATTCAAGCTTAAACAGCAGGTGGCGCCTAACAATGTTTCCTGGAATTTAAATGTACTTTTGTGGAACCCCCATTCCTCCTCACTGAGCTATATGCGCACTTATATTTCTTGTTCCTGTCGATGGAATCTTGAGAATTCTTTGTAGTATCTGCATCTCGAAAGCCTCTATGCGGTTCACACTCCCAAGGTCTACGTTTTTAAGCTGTAGAGCAGTACAGAGCAGTTTCGATAAAACTCTATCGTACTTAGCCTTGCAGCCCTTTTGCTGTGTTTGCTTGACTGCTGTATATTATTGATTAGTATTGCATTTCCTTTTATGCTCCAAGATGCGTTGTAGTTTTATACCTTTGAAACACTTGGTCAAAATCTAAAGTAATTAAACAAAGTGATGATAAAACTCAGCCTGCTTGACGGATCGGTTCTGTAATTTCCCCATTTATTTTGACTGTTGCCAATTGACCTTCAGAAAACTATATTTTGTACCCAAACCCTTATTATATTGCATTTGAATCAACTCGTTAGACTTTTCATAGTCTATTAAACATAAGCACTCTTTATTCTGATCTGGGCATCGGGTTTTCCTTATATTGGTAGCTGACAGTACTCGATGGTCTGCTGCTATGTTCTCCTAGAACTGTTATGTGGTGTAGAGAGTTGAACGTTAACAAAAGAAACAAAGAATAGAATCGAAGTCTTCGAAATGGGGGCAAATACGAAGACAGATCAATCTCAACCAAACACTTTCACTCATTTGCATTAATATTCCACACAAACTGGCAAACCTTATGTCGCTATCGATTTATCATGTTTACATCCATCCGACGTGACATACTCCACTTTACCTAATTTTCTAACACTTCTTTAACGGCAAAGCGGTTGACGTATTTACAAAGGTAATGTGCTTTTCTGAGACCATTCATATAATATTGGGTTGGTCACCATTGTTTGAGCGGTGTCCGTATAAAATATAATGCAGAAAACTGTGCAAATGCATTTGCTAATAATATATATATATATATATATATATATAGTAAAATGTTATTTCTTGACTGGGATAGGGTTTGGAAAAACTCCAATCTCAGTGCTACGCACAGGTACCAAGCTTTAATGGTTAGATTGAATTAAAACCACTTGTATGTTTCGCCTGACGTTTCGTTTTTTATTTTAAAACATTATCAAAAGCTAACACCTTGTGGACCAAAACACATGTTTTATTAAAAGCATGTGAAGATATTCAAATTTGAACAAATTCATAAACAGGGGCAGTAGGCCACCAAGATTACAGACCTGGGCTGCACATGATATAAATACACTTAGTCATACATCTAGTCAGTTACACATTAAAAATTACTAGCACATTTGAAATTTGATTTACAATAATTTTATTAGCTATTTGGCCAACATGGCCGTCAAATTTAGATCTAAATTTGTCTAAATTTGACGGCCATGTTGGCCAAATAGCTAATAAAATTATTGTAAATCAAATTTTAAATGTGCTAGTAACTTTTAATGTGTAACTGACTAGATGTATGACTAAGTGTATTTATATCATGGGCAGCCCAGGTCTGTAATCTTGGTGGCCTACTGCCCCTGTTTATGAATTTGTTCAAATTTGAATATCTTCACATGCTTTTAATAAAACATGTGTTTTGGTCTACAAGGTGTTAGCTTTTGATAATGTTTTAAAATAAAAAACGAAACGTCAGGCGAAACATACAAGTGGTTTTAATTCAATCTAACCATTAAAGCTTGGTACCTGTGCGTAGCACTGAGATTGGAGTTTTTCCAAACCCTATCCCAGTCAAGAAATAACATTTTACTGTGTATGTAACCACACAAGCTCTGAGAGGGACTATCTTTATATATATATATATATATATATATATATATATATATATATATATATTTACGTGGAAATTGCTTTGCACAGATCACTTAGCTCATATTTAAGGAGACAGATGCAAAAAACGCACCACCGCTACATTACCATTATTTTCTTGCGTTTGGTGCGCTGTATCTTGAAAATTATTGGACTAACAGAAAACGCATAGAACATATTTTATGTACAATTTTATGCTCTTCAAATTATTACTTCACTTTTTCGTCGTAGGACCAATAGGAACGGAGATATTTGCAAAAAACTGATTTTGACCTCCATCTCTTCAAGATGGCGGTGCGAGCGGTCTTCTCCCAAGGTCGCAAACTCAGAGCTATAATCAGGACAGTAAATTTTACGATCTTACCAAATTTCATTTGGTTACGACCTTTTGCGTGGTAGACCCCTTATTTTTGCCCCATTGCTTGGACTATAATACAAATATTGCAAATTTGTAAATATGGCCCAAGTCAAAAACAATACTTCAGCAGTTAGGGCCAAAGTAAAAACTTAATATCTATCTAAGTAAAAATTAAATGAGAAAAAGTTTAGCATAACAGAGTTTACTTCGAGAATTATCTTTGATAACATAGAAGGAACAGGGTGTTCTATTTTTAATTGTAACCCTTCGGGTGCAATAGAAAGTGGTTTAAGTTCATAGAGAAATTAATTTTTATTTTAAGCAATTATCGTGAAAACAGTAGCACGTCTATTTGATTTTATAGCTGCTATATCAGTGCAACGTAATTTGGGTGTCTTATAATAGTTATTTGTATAATAATAGTATACTAGTTATTTGTACAACTAGTTTTAAAAGTCATAGTTTTTTCAAAAATTTGCTGTGCAGCAAATGAGGGAAAAAGAGACTTTTAAAACGTGTTCTACACGTACTTTTTTGCATAGTGATCCTAACAAGCCGAAAGTGAAAAAGAACAACAATCCGGCAATTCGAAAAACAATGTTGCACAATATGTAAATATTGTTAAAATGAAATCGTTAAAAAAGTAACAATAGTGAAAAAAGTGGTACTTTCAATACGATTTTTGACAAAAAAACCCGAGTAATTTGATCACTATACAAAAAAAATAGTTTTAAAGAAGCTATTCTCTGTTGTTTATATATGTTGGTCTAGATAAGTTTGATAAGTCTGTATTTCTGTACCAGGACGAAGGAGGTGATGATTATAATGGTGGTGGGGGCGATTATGGTGATTATGGTAATGGTGGTGGTAATGACGATTATGGTAATAATGGTGGTGACGACGACGGTGGTAACGATGACGGTGGTGAAAGCGATGGAGGTGATGGCGATGGAGGTGATGGCGATGAAGGTGATGGCGATGGAAGTGATGGCTATGGAGGGGATGACGATGGTGGTGATGGTGATGATGTCGATGAGGGTGAAGGCGATGGTACTGATGGCGATGGTGGAGATGCCGATGGTGATGATGGCGATGGTGGTAATGGAGATGGTGATAATGGCGGTTGTGCTGATGGCGGTTGTGGTAATGGCGGCGATGGTGATGGCAATGGTGGTGATAGCGATGATGATGACGATGGAGGCGGTGGTGGCGATGGAGGTGACGATGGGGGTAATGGAGATGGTAATGATAGTGATTGTGACGATGGCAGTTGTAGTGACGGCGATAGTGGTGATGGTGGTGGCGATTGTGGTGATAGCGGTTGCGGTGGTTACGAAGTCGGTTATGGCGATGGTGGCGATAACTCTTGCGGCGGGTCGTGTGGCGACGGAGGAGATAATGGATGTGGAAACAACAATGGAAACTGTATAAGTCCACAACCAAACCCGACACCGCAACCATTGACTACTCCTTTTGGCAGCAGTACAGGTAGCACAACCTCTGGGTCCACTAATAAAACAACAACGAATAAAGGTGGCACTACGACACCTGTGTCTACTGCTAAAACAGCAACGACAGGAAATGGCACCACCGCTTCCGGAGCCGCAAGCAAAGCAACAACGCCAGGAGGTGAAACAAACACTTCTGGGTCGGCTAGCAAATCAACAACAACAGGAGGTGTGACCACAACCTCCGGAGAAGCTGCTAAATCAACTACAGCAGGAGGTGGCTCTACGGCCTCCGGTGCTGCTTCTACGGGCGGCCATTCAACCGACGGCCAATCAACGGGCGCTCATACAACCGGTGGCGCTTCAACTGGTGGTGCTTCAACCGGTGGTGCTTCGACCGGTGGTGCTTCAACCGGTGGTGCTTCAACTCCGGCTGCTTCAACTGCGGCGCCTTCGACCAAGTCTTAAGTAAAATACGTTAATGAAACAAATGGGAAATTTGTATCTAAACATTTATGTATTTTTTTCTTTGTAAGAACTGCAATTCTTGAAAAGTAAAATGTTATGGAGAGGCAATATCAAGTAGCAGCTCTTTGTGATGTACTGTAATACACTTTCCAACTATTTAAGGGCATTTACTTAGTGACTATTTACATTGATATATGGAACTCATAGATACATTAGCACAATCTCTACATTCTCATTAGTTCCCATCATTTGTTACCTTTTGGTATTTTAAAAGCGACTTTATTGTTAAGGCTTTACACTGATTTTGTCTATTCCTCGATATGTAGACCCCGAAGAATCGCGAATTAGATGGATTCGTTAGAAACATATGTATGAATAAGAAATAAGTATGTCAAGATATTTGCAAACATATTTTATGTATTATTTTTATTTGCATACTGTCTTCCACCCTGATTTGCAGAATCAGAATTGTAATTATTACTATTATTAAAATCATATTGGCAAATAAATAGTTTTTAATGTTAAATGTAATATAATACCAACTTCCTGCACAATAACAAATCGTGTCAGTTTGACAAAATAATCCTTCCGCTGACTCGGGCGGACTATTTAACCTGTCAAACTGACACAGTTTTATTATTGTGCAACAAGTTACCTACATATAACCCGATAATATCGAAGTACTTATAGTATTACTTCTGATTATTCAGCACTATAATAAACAAACCAATTAAATTGATCAATTTGTCAGAAACCTCCAATGAAAATTGACAATGTTTGAAAACACCTCATATCACAGTGTTTTTACGCATTCACGATTGATTTGAATGCATTCAATTTAGTAAGTAGCCTTTGACTGACATTTCGCTAAAACGTCAAAGTGAAGTTTACAAATCGGGGTCGTTCTAAAAATTAATAATGATCGTTTAGGAAACTGCATTAAATTAATAGTGGACAGCGTTAAAAAGCTTTGCTGTCGAACACAGTAATATCAAAGTCAGATATTTATGTCGTTGAATAATCTTTCCAAATATCACTCAAGGTAAAATTTATAAAGAGATTGTTTTCGTTTATATAAAATTTATTGCAAATTTCTCTCAAGAAAAACTGCTCAAATTTCACTCGACCGGAATGTAGTTTTGGTTTCGAGAAATGTAAACGTGATAATTTGGATGTAAACTGGAAAAATCTCAAAAAAATTTTACCTTTTGTGGTATTGCCCTTGATAATTTTAAAGAATGTTTTCTATACTTTCTTCGCCGAATCGAGTAACCCAAGTTACAACTTTTTTTTTTTAATTGAAACTACCAGATCGACAATTGCTGTCATACATGGTTATGGTATGAGATAATTAATAGCTTAGAATAACTAATATGGACTATTACAATAACAGAAAAAAAAAAATATTTTAAATATGATGCCACATACTAACTATACATAACTAGAATCTAACATGGACTAATACAATAACAAAATAATAGCAACATTTGAAATATGATGCCGTATACTAACTATATATATAACTAATCATGATAGTATTTATTAGGTTTACTCATCCTCATCATCACTTGAACTGTCATTATCCAAGTAAATATCTTGAGGCAAACGACGTTTAAGGCGTTTATGTATGTTTTTCATTCCTAGTGAGTAGTTACGGGTGCCCGGGCATTTATGCAAATCAGCGAAAAACTTTTTAGTGGTTTTACTAATAAATTCATCCATTGTTGGGAAGTCGAGCTCTTGGTGTATTTGGGCGTTTCCTACAAACCACGGCGCACTGATAGCCATTCGAAGCACTTTATTTTGGATCACTTGCAACTTGTTTTTATTAGTTTTACTTGTAGCTCCCCAAACTGGACAAGCATACGTCACTATTGGCCGTAAAATACTCTTATAAAGTAATAAAGTGCACTCTCTCAAAAACATTTTACCTTTTGTGGTATTGCCCTTGATAATTTTATAGTTATATAAGATACAAGTGCAAAAAGGCATTCTTTATTGCACGAATAGGTTAAATTCTAAGACCTATGAGTGCGATAAAGAGCCTTTTTGCAAGAGTGTCTTACAACGTTTTATCTACGATCATTATCTTTTACGAAAGTATGCATTTCATTTTGTGTTTTTTAAATTTACATGCAATAAAATTTTTAGAACACTAGTGTAATAAAAGTTAACTTTTTGCACTAAAATTAGTGTATCATAGATTTCTTATTGACATTAGCGTGCAATAAAATTTTTATAACACTAGTGTAATAAAAGTTAACTTTTTGTACTAAAATCGGTGTAGAAAGTAGACACTTTTTACATGATCGTAGATAAAAGAATGTTTTCTATACTTTCTTCTCCGAAGCGAGTAACCCAAGTTACAACTATCAGCTGCAATTAGCTTGCTATTACGACTTAAGAGAAAAATTGAATCAGAGAGACATCTTTCCTTGTTTTCATAAATGTCATAATCAATGTATCAAGTTTATAATATAAATATTTACTTTTAAGCCACACAGTGTACCTTTTGCCAGAGGGCGAAGTTATTTTTAGATGAGAACTTGCAGAATTGTTAATTAAACATCGTATGGTTTTACAATTTCAAGCAGAAACAGTTGTCAAATGTGACCTCTATAATAACCTCTACATTAAATCCTATGACCTAAAGTTTAAGGGCCGGTTGCAGAAAGCAACGTTAAGTCTGGTGTTAGCTAACGCGACGTCAAAGTGAACAAAAACGAATCAAATCTCAAATGCTTATGGTAACTAATACATTAGTAAACAAAATTTGATGCGGTTTTGTTCACTTTGACGCGATGTTAGCTAACACCAGACTAAAATCATATTAGTCAACTTGATTTGCACATTTTACTGATTTGCTTCGGTGTATGAAGTATACTCGTAGTAGTTAAATTTATAATCAACGTAAACCCTCTTCTCGGCGTACGATCTCCATTGCTGACGACTGATTACAATCATAGCGAATTGCTAGATGTTCTGAGATGACCTTGAGTCTGTGTACGTATTTATATTCGCCCAGTCTTTCACCTTCTCAATAATGAGCCTTATGAGTTTATATTTGTCTTTCCTATATACGTATATAATTACCAGCACAGACCGTCTTTTTCGTAGTGATTAACAATTCTCGATTTCTTGCCCCCATGTTTTGTCTTCCCGATGAGGTGCGTGCGTAATGAAATCCAGTGGCGTAACTTCAAATTTTGGCCCGGGGGCCGTGATCTTCACCAGGTCCCTTAACTGCCAAGTGTAAGTCCTACTCTTGCCAAAGCATTTTTGGTTATCATTTTTTAATTATTTTTTTTTAAATTCATAAACAGAAACATCAAAGCAAAATGAACAATAGCGAGTGTTTTTTCTCGAACTCATTGAAACTTTATACGGGACCGAGTTTGGACCTGCCGGGCTTTAAACTTCAGGAGGCCCGTTGGGCCCCTGATGTTCAGGGCCCGGGGGTCGCTGCCCCCCGTGCCCCCTCGGTAGTTACGCCACTGATGAAATCTCTCAGTCTTCAGCAGTTTACAGCTAGGCATTACATGGTCGTCGAAATAGTTTTAATGCAGAATTCAATTATTCCACTCAGATGCTAATTTGAACGCCTAGTAGGTAGGCAACTGTTGATCCGGAAGTTGCAATCGACAGCCGCTACATGGCGTTAAAAAAATATTCGTTTCGGATAATAGTTGCTCGAATATGTCTGAACAATTTCGGTGCTTGATTTTATTCTGAGTACATCGTGCTGAAGAGGCACCTTTATGCTACAGCTCGTGTGTGTAGCTTGACCTTTTATTAGAATGTGAATGCGTTAGACGGGGTTGCTCAGTCAAAAATCTCCCAAAGTCGATTTCATAGAATCCTAACCCCAAAAGCACATGGCAAATGCTATGATCTTTTTCTGAGTGAATAAAGGCAGATTTGGTAAAAGAACATATTGTGTGGGCTCGTTTCCTAATTTTTGTGTATGCCTTAATTAGCCTTTGATTCTAGGCGGCTAGCGAATTAGGCGGTTAGTGAACGCTTTGTGGACGCGGTGACACAGAGCCACATATTTAAGCCGTGCCTTATCCCGAGTGGATAATATAATTCGTAATCGTAGAAGAATTTAGTGATTGTCACACCTATTTAGCCTTGTAGCCGGTGAGTACCTCTCGTTCCCTCTACTGCAGTCTGCCTGCACGTCTTGGTTTTCGGACGCATCGAGTATTTTGGTGATTTCGAAGTACACTCCTTTGATTGCACATTTTGAGTTTCAAGTGCTATAGTTTGAGCTTCAGACTTAATTGATATATCTAAAAACTGTATTCTGTATGTAACACTATAAATAATTTTCTTTCGCTAACTGTTGCTGAATGAGAATTTCAGGCACAAATTTAACACTTTAGTTATGCGACTTTCAAGGTTGAGTGGTAACTAAATAATTTATACAAACGTTCCCACATTAGTTCGCTAGTTTAGATATTTGTAGGCTGGATTACTATGCAGACCTTTATGTGTTGATATTAAAAGCAACATGCAGGCTCCTGAATGCTAAGCTAATCGTGTTGCATTACACAGATATCTGGGAAGTTGTATGTGACTGATATTCGTCCAGCAAACGGGTTTCCAAATTAATCGAGTTTGGATATTGTTTAGCTTTGTTAATAAATAATCAGTACAGCATTATTAATTCAGCGAATTTATGTAAACATCGATTTCTGACACACTATTTTGCATGATCTCTGATATGTTTTCTTGTAATATAAATGTGTGATATTTAGTTGTTCAAAACTAACATTTAGTTGTTAGAGGTTGTAAGCTAGTAATTACAATTTGTTATTTATCCCTATTATTCACTATCTATGAATGCGTAATTATTATACCATTTTCTTAGACTTGGGTTTCACTATTATAATTCTTTTGTTAGGGTTTGAGCCACTTAGTAATTTGTTAGTTCAGGAAATATTTATGAACATCGCTAGTTGGAACCACTTGGCGCCCAAAAATGTAATTCTATTTCTTTTCGAAGGTAAGTCGAACCCGCCGTTCCCCCGAGCTAGTCGGTGGCACGTTACCGGTTCATTAACGATAAAAACTAATGTACAGTCGCGGAATTAAAAATCCGGACAAGTCTTATAGCGCATTTTTGCAATTTTTGGGTAATGTAATTACTTGCATTTCTTGTTCGACTCTTAAATGAGGCATGCTGTCATATACGAGTAATTATTTTGACTTTGACTAATTTCACCACGTAACGTGATAAGTAAAGTAAAGTAAGACATACACTGAATTAGTTTAAGTGTCCGGATTTTTAATTCCGCGACTGTACATCGCGTTTGTAGATCCTTCTTTTGTAATTTCGACTTATGTTAGATATAAAACCCAATTCAACGGACACAATGTCGAGAGCCTTCTACTTCGGAATTGAAGGCCTCCAAGAGGTTGATAAACCGCACTCCCGAAGTTCTCGTTTATAACGCCGTAGATCAGTGCAGAATGGTTCAACAAAACTGTATTCTGAGTTCAAATGAAAGCGTAGAATTTGCTTGTGGGCTCTTCAAGTTGAGGAGCGTAGTTCAGGCCATCTCTACATAAATTTGAATTGCAATTAAGTGATATGTAAGTTTTCAATTAATTTCAAGTTACCGTGACTACAGAGGCATATCTGACGTCATACTGAAGAAGGAGTGGGCTCTTTAACAAAAGCTTACAGCAAATAAAATATAAAAGAGCTTTCAATGCAAAGAGTACTCCCACGACAGTAAACAGAACTCAAAATGGGATTATCCGGTGCATAGCTACTAACTCTAAATTAATACTGCTATAAACCAGCAATAATCGTCCAATAAAACTGTAAACGTAGGTAACAAATTAAATCGATAAAAGTAATTAATAACGGTAAATGACGCTTAAGTAGGCTGATAAAAAGTCAATGGGGTAATTCGGTAAAATTAAGTTAGTCGCCGACATCGAGAAAAGTATCCTTAATATGATCACAAGGCAAAGTTTCATGTTCTTTATAATTAGCAGAAATCGAACTTTGTTCGAAGGCTAAAAGACTAGATTATCTCGTGTAAATGGTCGTAAAGCACCGGCAGTGGCTGCGAAACGCAACCTTCAATAGATATCAATTGAACCGAGCCTCATAACTCTTAATTCCAAGTGCATAATGTAGTCACGGCACATGAAAGCGACATAAAACTTATTGCAGACGTCCAGCGCGCCACGAACGGCTCAAAGTCAAAGTACTGCGTAGTCCCCCGAGAAGTGAGGTTATATTACCAAATTACGGGAACAAAAAGCCTTAACACTAGAAACACAGCTGATATTTCTTCGAGCATTAAAACGACCGGCAAAGCGACTTCCAGATACGCAGATAAACTAATTCCTCATCATAACGTGGAAATAATCTTCCAATAAATCAAATTTGAACGAGGCACGCAAATATCATACCAATAAAAATTATTACTCAGCGCGTTTCGACCATTAAAGAATCGGAAACGAAAGTAGGTGCGAAACCAATAAGCTGTGGAAAATGTGGGGTACGGACGTTTCGCCCCGTTTCGCCCCCGACCGTTTCGTCCCCGCCGTTTCGCCCCCAGCCGTTTCGCCCCCGAACCGTTTTGCCCCCAAACCGTTTCGCCCCCGAACCGTTTCGCCCCCGAAGTTTTACCGTGGACGTCAAATTCTAAATTTTCCAACTCAGATTTGGAATGTCTATCAGCGCACTCTTAACGACCAACATCGCACAAATAATGACGTGGAAGGATGGCACCGCGCTTTTCAAGAAACATGTGGATCGCAATTTCCAAATATTTTTTGTTTTATTGAATGTTTGCAGAAGCAGCAAGGTATTCACCACTACGAAATAGTACAACTGATTGCTGGAAATCAAGGAAATCCAAGAAATAAAAAGTATGTCGCAATATCAGCTCGTGTGAAAAGAATCGTTGAAGATTTTGAAAATCGTCAAGTTATTGATTACTTGCGTGGGATTGCATACAACTTTGAATTTTGAATTTATTCCGGTTGCACGTCGGAATATAGATTTCTTTTTTTTAATTGTATCTACTAAAAAACTCTAAAATTAAAACACAAACACCAACAAATAAAAATTTAAAAAAAAATAAAAATAAATAAATTTAAAACATAAACACAAAAAATTTTTTTAAAGAAAATAAAATAAAAAATAACGGTTACAGAAATCCTACTAGCTACCTCCTCGTGGTGCAACTGGAAACAGCTGAAGCTGGCTAAAGCTAGAGGTTAAACTTCGGGGGCGAAACGGTTCGGGGGCGAAGCGGTTCGGGGGCGAAACGGCTGGGGCGAAACGTCCGTAAACCGGAAAATGTATCGGCAAGCGTTCAGCAGGTAAAGAACGGTTCAGATAAGGTCTGAGTACAACGTGGTCTCACGAGAGATGAGGTTGTATTACCAAATTACTGTGAAGCATTGATCTAAGAGAACCAGCTGATATTTCTTCGAACGACCAACAAGGAAATTTCCAAATACGCAGATAAAGTAATCCGCCATAACATGTAAATAGTTTTCCAATAACGTCGCCTTTAAAGGCACGATGAACGCAAACACCATTCCAATAAAAGCGACGGCTCAGCGCTTCCTAACCATCAAAAATCGGCAGGCGAAATTACTTGGGCGCCTGCAATGTGCCGTCACGGTCGAGACTAAAATCGCGAGTAATTTCTAAAATACCTGAACGGAAACTCTAACCGGTAACAAAACTTTCGGTGATTCAACTTCGGAGATTACACAGTGAGTATTGCGAATACCTCTTATCGAGAAGCATCATCTAGTAAGATTTTATTCTCTTTTCGCAGTGTCTGCAAGATGAGTGTGTCATTGGTATGTCGTACATTATGGATAAGAATTATATTGACTTCCATAGAATACAAATTAACTAGAAGGACGATAGAACGCAGCTCTGTCGAATTGTAGCTTGGTATCTTATTTTGACTGCTGCCAGTTAGTCCCAATTAAGGTTTTTATGATGCTAACATCATTTAGCTGAAAGTTCAGATTGTGTAGCATTTGAATGAGGTAATTACGTTTTATTTAAAAGATTATGAAATACATAGACCTCCTTGTTCATTTCTACATTTTTTAAGTTATACTGACAAGCAGAAATTTCTGTCAAAAAATTTTCCCGGATATGGCTTCCAATCTTGGCCGGTCTGGCTGTCAATACGAGAGTTGCCACATGTAGTAGCAGTGGTATATAGAATGTAATAGAATTCTGGTGGACTTATCCAATATGAAGGAAATCATGAATAGCACAAATCCGAATAAAATTTCAGAAGAACGGTCTCAAATTATTTCAGTGCAAGGGATGCTTTACATGCTACCTACACATTGTAGTAACATGGGATCAAAATAGATCTTTATAAAGTTACAGTCCAGATGTAATCCAGTTGGCAGAATTAGAAGAATATAAATTATTGGTAGTAAAGTGGTCTTTCTGGTAAATTTAGGCGAAATATTAATAACATAAAATATTTTAAATTAAAAATTATAGTGATTGTAACACGGTCTTTTGCCTAGCCCTACATACTACTGAATTATTACGTTACCATGCCCTGGTTCTCTAGCTTATTCAGTCGGTGAGTTGTGAGGCTCTACCAGCATCATCAGTGCGGCTATGGGAGAGCTAATAATGTTTGAGGTTAGCTCGTTCTCACCTGAAACGTTGTACTTACATAAGTAAACACCAATGGTAATAAAAACTCAACAGTTTACATGAATACATATAATCTGTAAGAAAACATAGACACACACAAAAAATACATAAGAACAAGTACATAAAGCAGTTGTGCGCTGCGCATAGGAAAATGCATTAACTGCATCCTAAAAGCAGTAGTTCATACCCAGCCAAAGTCCATGAGCGCAAGGTTTAAAATAATTCCGCACACACGAATAGCTTGAACGCGAAGTTGTCGATTCTTTAGGGCGCGTCGCTGTTTGAAGCCCCTGGGTGCCGAGTCAGCAACTGACGTGATGCCTATGTGATAGCGGCCGGTACTTTCCCGTTATCTGTACCGCATAGACATTGCCGCCAGTTGTGCAATTATTTACTACAATTGCTAACTGCTTATTTCGTAGCGCGATTTCAAGCAAAACTAACCTTATTTCAAGGCGTCCACCAAGGATTCGGGACCAGCGCAGTGTGTCTCCTGTCAAAATTGCAAGTTCTGGCGATGTCGTATTGGAATAGCGCGGCCCCACTATTTCACTTGAATAGCTAGCACCTAGGCTAAGGATGTAGGTTTTCGGCGGTTTGCACGCACAAACACTCAAAAACACTTTTAACAGGTTGACCCGCGCCGTTCACCAACTTGGTAGCGAATCAGTCGATCCGCGCCCTTCACAAAGTTGAGCGCGAATAAGTTGACTTGCGGGCTACACCGTCGTTTCGAATCCGTTGTTCTTTGTTGCCTGAATTATATTTCAGGGTTTGCAACATTTCCGCACGTTGCACTAATGAATTCACCTGCGAAAACCTTATAGTACGAGGCCGCCTACACAGCGTTTCTTACTTATAATGCGCTGCTACTTGAATAGGACATAATAACATGTACTTTCAGGCTTTATTACTAATCGTGTATATAATAAAAAGATATGAAATAGGTAAATACAGGTGTCACGAATTGGCCCGTTTATGATCTATCGAGTTCCCTTACATTTTGATTACAAAAATTGAATATTAAAAATTAAAGTACACATCCCTTAAATAATAATGAACAGTTTTAATTAAACTCAAAAACTAACGATGTATTCAAATAGTGCCCCACTTAAACTAGCACATAATTTCGGATAACTTCAAATTTGTATTTTTTTAAGTTGAAGGGTAACATTTCACTATTTTATAAAACTCAGCGTATTGCTATTTGCAATATTATTATCTACTACTAATAATATCTTATATTTTAATAAAAATTTTGCGTAAAGTTAACAGAAAAACTACTTTTACCTTCAATGATTTACATCTTCTAAACTAACTCGGTCTACTGAATCCAATCTGTAATTTTGTAAAAATTATTATACACCAAGCAGGCCTAAACTGAAAAAGACGAAGCCGCACTGAAACATTTTTGATTCATTATACCTATCACACAGTCAATCCGGGTGCACACTGTATATTATAAATGTTATACGTGGTTCACCATTACAAAACACTTAGTAATCTTTATTAAGGTAGAAAAGAAAATAGTCACTGTGGTTGTTATCTGCATTGGTGAAATGAGTCCTAAATTCAAATTCATTGGCAACTTTTGTCAACAACAGAAGTTTATTTGCTTTCACATCCACTATCTCAATGAACAATATAACTTCGGCTTTTCGGAAAATACAGAGAGTTTATTATATTATGTGTAAATGCGTTTATTTTAAAATGCAATATGGAAACGTTACTGAGTATGTAAAAACATAATACGGGGGAAGGAATTCTGTTAATCAAATAGTATAAAGACTTCAGTTTACAGCAAGTATGTTTGTTTAACATGCCCTGTTGTTCTTTCTGATGCTTCTTTTTCAATAAAATTGCGGTTCATATATTGCATCTTAAAATAAACGCATTTACACATGGCGTGGCGTACCTTTAGAAACCAATAGTAACAATCAAGTCCTTATGGAAACGGGAATGCCACATTGGGCGTTATAATAAATTCACTGTATAGTTTTAAAAAGTCATTCTCAGTTTTCAATATAAGAAGTGGTGTATGTTATCTAAAGCTTAATAAATTTGAATTTCTGCACCAGGGCGATGTGTGTGATTATTGTAATGGTGATGACGACGACGAGGATGATGACGACTATGGTGGTGATTACTTCCTTAGTGCCCTATTCTGCGGGGTGTTATGCGACGATTACGGAGACGACTGTCCGGAACCAGAACCGTCAAGTACTCCTTCTGACAGCAGTGCCACTCCAGTAACGACCAGTGAAGCGACAACGAAAGAAGATAGCACTACGACCTCTGCGTCCACTAGTGAATCAGCAGCAACTACAGGAGGTGACACTACGACTTCTGCAGGTTCTAGTACAACAGCAGGAGGCGAAAGTACGACTTCTGCAGACGCCAGTAAATCAACAACAGCTGGAGGTGAAACCACAGCGTCTGAGGCTGCTTCAACCAGTGCTGCTTCAACTGAGGCTTCTACAACTGCGGCTGCGTCTACCACGGCTAAGTAATATATTTTAGTACAGTAAATGCGTAACTTGTATGTAAACGTAATTTATATAATATGTTGTTTGTTAAAATAACAATTGTTAATAGTTTTATATTAAGAATTTATATAAACTTTGTAATACGTATACTTTATAAAAATACATTAATGGCATTCTGAAAAATGAAATGTTGTAGAAACATAGTGAGAAGAAAAAGTTACTATTTACATTGTCATATGTTTTGAGCTTTTATGGATACTTTGCAACCAAGTAGCGATATTTTTGTGATAACTATATGTATTAAAATACAAAACTAATACATTTGCACAATATATCATCTCAATAAGTACTACGGGGTATTCGTCCTTACATTTAAATATTTTTTACATCTAGCTAACTAAATGCCCAACGAAGTACAAACTTTAAATCTAGGTAGACGAAACGCTGAATTCTTCTATCTTAACGATGTTAGGGTTCAGTCTTGAAGTCGTTCGTTACATACGGCAGCGTAAGTCTCCGAAATTAAAAATTTCAATTCCATACAAACGAATGTATGAACAAAATATTTAGATATTTTCAAGACGTTCCTAGTATAATTGTTACTTTTATATTTTACAATCTTGGACTGCTTTGCTCTTAATGACCAAATATTTCATCTTGTACACCAGATCCTGCTGGCCTCACCCTCAGCCAGACGTTCCACTTGATAGCTAGGAGTCTGTTCTCTAGGCTTTTTAAATACTCGTCTAGTCTCATCGTGCGGATACTGTAAGTTGAATCTGAGATGGTCTTGTATGGTAAACAAAACTTAGAAGATGG
This sequence comes from Agriotes lineatus, assembly GCA_940337035.1. Lineage (NCBI taxonomy): Eukaryota > Metazoa > Arthropoda > Insecta > Coleoptera > Elateridae > Agriotes > Agriotes lineatus. The sequence continues at coordinate 4,115,681 of OW679194.1, read as the reverse complement.
TAAGCTGAACATAAATTTGCAGAAGACCCTCCAAGCATCGGCATACATGTAGCAAGCTTAAGAATCACCAAAGGGCAACTGATACTCGACTACAAGAGCCAACAACAGATGTACTGATTAAACGCATTCAACGTACAGCAATGGACGCGTAGTCACCGAGATACCGAAAGCTTGACAGAATAATAAACAAAAACGTTATACATAGCAACACGTAAACCACTAGTAAACAAGTAAAAACCACAAAGGTAAAAGTCGTCTTAGGAAAACGAATTGTGGAGCAAATCTTGATATATTTCAAAACGTTTCAGAAGTTATTTTAAATCAATTTTCAATAAAATCGAAAGACAAGTACAAAAGGTGTTATGAAATCTTTAATCTGTGGAACAAAAAACAAGGTTAAAAGGGGCTGTTGAATAGATGCTGGCTTACTTCTATAAATAGGTTGATTATTTACGATTAGTTTTTAATAATTATTTATTGTCATACTTAGGCCTAGAACCTACAAGCGTCAAAACAACTCGATATTAGAAAGTATGTTGGAAATTGTTTGAAGTATTAATATATCTGGATATAAATAACTGAAATGCAAAAACGATAAGTATGAACCAAACAAGTCAAAAGTTTTGGCATTTGACAATTATGCGAAGTATCTAACTACAGCCCCTAATGCTATCTTCCCGTGTTAGTTTTTGGATTAAGTTAACTAACTGCGTCAGTCATCTTTTAATGTTTTCCAATGTAAATAATTGCACATTTGCCTTTTTTAGAATAAAGTTCATGAACAAAGAATGTTTTTGTCGTTGATAACGTTGCTAACTAGAAATGCGGTTACTAACTGGAAAAATGATAGCTAACTAGAAATGTGGTGGCTAACTAAAGAAGTATTGCTAACGATAATTTTTCTTTACTCTTTTCTACCGATCAAAGTTGCTCTCTTCTATTAAGTACACGAAAAATATATACACACCACTATCGATTTATACCTTTGATAACTCTTTTAACATTTACGTAAGTGTGAATATTCGTAATTTCCTTTTGCCTCTTTTGTACATTTCTGCAAATATTACGTTAGGTTTTGGAGTGATTTGTAAAAAGTGTAAATAAACATTGAGTTACCGCTGTTTTGGATATTAATTTGCTGCTGTTGTCGCGATACGCCTAAAGTCGGGGTAACTGGCAATCTTTTAGTTAAAATACACTTGTACACGAATACTAAAGCTACTGTTGCGAGATTAATAAGAACACTTAAGTGCAAATACTTGCATTTATTTTCTGCCGTTTACAGAATTCTTAAGTTTAATACCGTCACTTTTGAACTATTTTTATTAACTATTCTTTATTAACTAACAAAATTCTAAATCCAGTTTGACCAAGAAAACTGGGTTGGCGTTTTTAAAAATCCAAATAAGCCTATAAGAGCAGTTCTAAATTTTTGACTTTTGGCACGTACATACGGACGTGACAGATAATAGTTCTATGAATTCGAGAATTTTGAAGCTTTTTCATGCTAAAATTTGTCAAGCGGCGACACCTCACAAATGATCGCTAATTAAGTTTTACAATTCTCCTAAAGGAATTTGCTCCAGCCGGCACGTAATTTTTATGACCGAGTTGCAACAGTTGCACTTTTGACCAAGCACTAACCATATACTTTCGCCCAATATTTCGGCTTACGAAATAAACCCTGCATAAATTTACTCTAATCTATTCCGGGAGATTTGAATATCTTCATATTCCCAGAGAAAGGCACGTTTCTAAACATCGGCTAAATATTTCCCTGTTGTAATTGAATAGAGAGTAGAGTTCATTTCATTAAAGAACGTAAATCGTAACACTGTATGGAAACGATTATATGCTTTGGGAAATTACAATAGCAGCTGTAGGTTTGTTATTTGAACCGACTGGAACCAGTTGCTGTTTTGAACAACCACCCCATCCTGCTCAGCAACCAGCTGGTCGAACTTTGCCACACCGCACGATAATTTCTGAATCACATCGCCTTGTTTTCATAAAGAGATTATTGAGCATTACTAAGCAGTGATTTTTAATTTAAAGAACTTTTTCGCGTAGCCGTCTCCAGCGCTAACTCGAGTTGATTGTCACCAAATCGTCGAATCTGACAGTCACTACGGGAACACCAAAAGCCACTAAGCTATCATTACAAAAACAGGTGCCCGCAACAATCACTGCTGCCGACATTTTTCTCCTAACAATCTACAAGAAATCATCACAGCGTTCCGTCAGTAAAAACCGTTTACAATAAAGAAATATCATTCACACGAGCTATATTTTATAGTTCGGCGTTTTCGTCACCCACAAACCAACTAGACTATGAAGGGGATCGCAAAGAGGCTACCTGGAAATGTGGATAAACTGCCCAAACAGCATGGTTGAGTTGTGCGTGATTTTCTCCAGTTGGCGAGGTGCAGTCGTATGAGAAAGAGGCGAGCTCGATCACTTCGTAAAGAGATGAGTGTTAGCCTAGCCTGACAGGATACCCAAAAAACGCTTACAAATCCATCCTTCAGGTACCTTCCGTAGTGGCAGCAGAGCTCTCAAGGTAAAAATTCTGAACATGGTAATAAGACTCCTAACACGATACCAAAGCGTAACGCAAGGTGCAAATGCGAAATCAGATTGACCTACCGAAAGTTGGTCAACGGCTGGAGGTGAGTTTTGCTTCTGAAATACTTCTGAATCATAGCATAACTAGACCAATGCATATAAAATAGAGCAAAACTTTCCAAAATATTAAATTATTTTAAATCCACATTTAGTAAGCTTTTAGAGAATTCCATACAAGCATCAGAGGCAATCTATCTATCAATCTGCTCAAGATAGTCACAGTAAATCGCAGGCAATCTTTCCAAAAAGCGCGATAATTTTCTTAGGTCTCGAAAATCTTTGAAATTTGTAAAGAAATTGTTACGGTCTTAAACTGACTTTACGACACCGCACTGGCTCATATAAAAACGAAACGGCCTGCGCGGGCGATATTTGACAAAATCGGGTCGAAAGTTCTCCTAGGCCGCTACCCATGCCGCAACAAGATAGGCCGGCTAAGGCATCAGTGGAGCTGGGCGGGTCCTTAACAAGATTACCAAAAGGGCAACGGCCAGAGGGTCGGTAGGTATCGATAAAAGTAAATAGGGCGCCACCAAGTCTGTCTTACAACATTCCCGTAAAACCGGACCTGGACGGTTAGACGGGGCGAGAAGTACACAAATAACTATTTAGAGAAAGCCGACGACTCCCAAACTGTAGCGACGAGTGTACCGACTTACCTTTGATGGCTCTAAACTGCTTTCCAGGTTCCACCTTACATTTATATGCACAAAGTATATCATAACCCTGAAAATTAGCATGCAAACGGCACAAAGAAAACAACAGGCAATTTAAACAAACCGGTATATTGGTCTGCGCACACATAAACAAACTTGGTAAACAAAAGGTCGAAAGGGTTTCCACAACAAACATTATTAAATACGTAAAAAGGGCTTTCACAGCAAACATTATTATTCAAATCGTAAACAAAGGTTTTCATAACTAAACGTCACGCACAAAACTGTAAATCAAGCGACACTGAGCAGTAATATTACGTTAACAACAATTCTTAAATGAAATGCTTAATTAGCACCCGGATTAGTGATTGAATTGGTGCATCATAACTGTACTAAAGCAACTGCATAAACGAGAATCTGAATCGGTACGTTACTGTTACATTAATAGGAAATTGGTATCGAAAATTATCTAATTAAATCTACACAAATACTCTAACATTGCCTGATATATTGCGCTACAATGTAAATTGCTAAATAAGTCGGTAACTTTTAAATAGTAACGATAAAGCGGTAACTACATACAACACACACTGAATGATCTGACCTGTATTAGTTTCACTTGGCTCTACACTTCGGTACTGCAATGGGCTCGTCTCACAGGGTAGGAAAGGTCGCAAAGCTCACGGCTGCAGGTGCAGACGACACTACCAAGGAATCCCTCTCAGGACACGATATGCGGCCCAAAGGGGCGGCGAGGACTTGCATGAAGACGGTAAACAAGGCACGCTCTCTTTATAATCCCACCATAGCTATGGTAAAGACGCCGACAAGGCACACGGTACTCGAAAGCGTCCGTCAACAATCGGGTCAAATAACACCTACAATTTTCTCGCGGCCGAAACTGAAGTCTCTGCGAACTGCCTGACCGCGGGAGCACTTGATACGAAGATAGCCTTCTCGGCAACGGGACAAAGTCAAAGGCAGGCGTCCCCCAAGCGTCCAGGACGCCCGAGGACGCCATCCACGGCAACACAAATAACAAACGCTCTACTCGGCGATCTGATCTCAACTGCCACGAAGCAAATATAGTTCAATGGATTCCGGAAAACACTGTTACAGCACAAATGGACAAAAAACACGCCGCCATAACGGCACAAAAGAAAGGGACAGCGCCCCGCAAAAGGCGAGACGCCGGCCACCTTGGAATTACTCTGCAACGACTGACTTCTTCGACCACCCGAGATCGAATGCCCGAAACGACCGTTAAAAATCCCGCATCTTCCGATTTAACCGCCAAACGGGTGACTACGACGGCCAATCGCGATGCGACCAATAAAACAAAAACGTTCCGGGGACAAAGAGAGCGCGAGGCCTCGCAGTCGCACCAACAGCGTAATTTCTAGAAGGTTCGAAAATCTTGCGAGCGTTAACACACGGCTGTCAAAGTACCAACAAAGGGGTGCCCCAGATGACGAGAAATACTGCGCTTGAGGCCAAATATGTGCAAAATCACTATTATGCAACTAGGCGATGAAGCCAAATAAGTAACTAAAAGGGTTTAACATACTGGCACGCCACCCTAAAGCCTAAGTGGCTAATTAAAATGCAAACTGACCTGACAAAATGCAAGAAAAGATTAGTCAACCGAAACACACCAACGACAAAGTGGCGGCCTAACCCACATTATGGCAATAATGGAAAATAGCTGAAAACTCAAAACAATTTTTGAATACATAATTTAGTTTTAACTAGTACATCACAATTTACACGTAATACTAAATGTTCTAAAGTAGAAGAAAGCTATTTACAAAACAGCAATTCTATTATCAGGTTTTCGTATTCTTGTAAATGCAGTTTTAGAAAGCTGCAACTTTTAGTAACACGTTTTTATCTAAGAAAACAGTGTAATATATCAACTAGGTATAACTTTTCCTTAAATTTAATTACGCAACAATAACTGCACTTCAAAATAGTAGTAGTATCATTTAGTATCTATTATGAAAAAAAGATATCGATAGTTTCTGGAAGAAATTAACACAGTTGCAAATTCATAATGCCTCTAAGAAGTCTATAAAAACAAAAATTGTTTTTATTCGAACATTTGCTCACCTACCAAAAACCATCAATGCCTATTGGCTAACCCTGTATTTTTTTAGATGCTATGGATTATGGACTGTCTTATTCACTATTGAATTAAGTAAAATTTATTCATTCTCATTATTAAAATGTTACTGTGCCATAGAAATTTCAGTAGATAAGAAGAGTAAAAAATCTATTTATGTCATAGAAATCGGTACTTAAGAATTGATGATAAACAATCAGAGGTGCTGACGCTAGAGTTTGAATTTCCTCAATCGTCTATTTTGAGATCGCTTCTTTTTACAATTCATACGACAAACATTGCTTTCTTCTTAAAACATTGTTCTTTTAGTAATTATGCAAATATTATGTATGTTTCGCTGATGGTGCCAATATTCTTGTCTAAAACTTTATGACGACCTTAGCTCACTTCTTCATTAAGGTTATTTAGTACCCCTGCTGTTTGATTGTTGGCAGTATACATATTTACATTGACCATATTTATTTCCAAGTATATCTTGCAATAATAATAATAATTAATAATAATGCTGTAAAATGCAATTTGTGCTTATACATAGATACAAATTTGTTATTTCAAAACCATGTATAGGCCGGTGCACCAAAACAGCATTTTCTAAAATAAAAATCTTATGTTTTAACAGACATATATCTGATCATAAATTCGATGGCCATTGCATTGACATCATCACATCTGCAAGAATTTAACGAATTCAAAATGGATGCGGTTAACATTTTAATTAGAAGAAGGTATCATATTCCACACATGCCTATAAAAATTAATTAGTTCAATATATCTAACTGTGGCTTGCTTCATTCGCCTGCAGTATACCATAAAATTGTTACTTATTTAAATACCTCCTGCTGTACGTACCATAAAATAAAAATAAACGAAACAGAGAGTAAATTGCTGTAAGTTTTTTCGTAGTTGCATACTAGTACCCGTATTCCAACCTTAATGAAAGCCGTCCGAACACGGACTACGGATGCTAACACTCGCACATGAAGTTAGTTTAATTTAGGAACACAGTTTAGTACAGAAAACCTTTACATCCGAATATCTGTACTACACTTAAAACTGTGTGCTAACTGTTCACTAGCACAGGCGAAGCGTCAGTACTCTCTCGCAAATATCATAATTGAGTAGAATAGTTGTTGTTAATCGTGTTAAGTAGCTGAACGCCACTAAAAATCATCTAACTTGACGGCCACTTCAAAAATACTAACAATAACTAGAACTAATTCGCCGTACACAAGCAATATTCAACAAGTGTAAGGCTGTAGCCTGTTTGTTTTTTAACAATTTACTTAGAATCGTACTGCAATCCGTGACTGAGTTCAGCATATGCGTGAGAAGTATTTTTCGAGTTCTACACCTCCACGCTCTCGACATGACTTGACCACGACAAGAATCGTAAAGGAGAATACCTTACGTGCACAACCAACTGCCCCAAAGAACTGCACGATCGGAGTCCATTCCAGTTTGCGGTGTGATGTCGCAGGAGCGAACAGTCTCAAATACAGATAGGTATTTAGCCAGCATATCTGAACGGCACAGTCGAAGCTGCCTATTAATTATTTTTTAGGTTTTCCTCGTGATGGCATCAGAGCCCCAAGACAGAAATATTAAGCGGGGTAATAAGGGGCCTGAAATTCCTCAACATCATCAGGCGATTAGCGAAAGCACCAATAGAGTAACCTACCAGAAAATGAAGGGCGGCCACGGTTTAGCTGCTTTTAAATTATTTGTGAATCCTAGCATTGCTAAATACATTTCAGCGGCTGCATATTCAACACACCAATGCTGATAGTAAATTTACAAGCTATCGTTGTTTAAATCCAGAGAAGAGAATCGTCGAAACAAACCACTCAATCTTTCCAAGATGGCTACCGGAAATCGCTCTCTCTATGCATGCAATATTACCCAAATATTGCCAATATTATCTTATATTTAAACATTTGCACCAAGGTAGCCTATGGGCAAGCAACGAACAAGTGGCTACATAACCCACGTCATACCAATTAATGGAAAATACCTGAAAATTTAAAAAAACTTAGCATAAATATCTTAATTTTTACTAAAACACTTGCAAGAAGCGTTAAATTTGTATGAAAGAATTTTTTTTTGCTAATATTATGTATTAACTTAGATACAAAAGACCACAAAAGAAGATTCGACGTACTTTAAATTAAAATTATCTTTCTCGACGACATAACGTATCAGTCTTAATACAGGCCACTATAGTGGAGTACTGGAAAAATGGCCCACGATTTCGTCCATGATTTGTTTTTAATTTTTTTTATATATACTTCGGGTCTGTATTTATGTCTGGAGGTGAATGTGACCGCACTATTTAATGGATGGGGGGATAAATTGGCCCGAAAAATGTGCAAAAATGGGTTTTTCACGATGCCTTCGACAATTCAATTCGAAATAAAAAAACGTTCGAATAAAAAATGGAGCAATTCTGAATACAAACAATTTGAGCTTAGATTTACGAAAATCGGTTAACCGGTGCGAAAGTTACAGCCCTTTGACCGACCTCGCCCATTGGACTTGTTTCTCAGGGATTTCCTACTCAGGGCGGTCGGTCGGATGCTGTTTTTGGGGGGATGGCATGCAATTCGAGCGTCCGTTTTTTTTAAATTTATATATTCACGGGCATACGAGAAGATGTGCCACGGGTAAGGTGTTTGGTCTAAAGGGAGCAGAGGGGGAGGGGGGCCGCGAAAACCCATTCAAACCCGCCTAATTGCCTCTGTAAGTGGCCTATTTCAAAAATCTTAACGCCAAAAAATCTCGCGCTGTGCCTCCTTTAACCAACACAAAGGATTTTAAAAATGCGCGGTAAATATAAAAATTATAGCAAAAAAAGCTTTTTTTATTATTTTTTTTTAATTAAAATAGATTTTTTGGGGGTAAGAAAAAGTGAAGGGTGTAAGAAAACTACATGATAGGATGGAGATTCTTTTCCTCACAATCTGGACTCAGGCACATTTTTGTCCGGTGGTTAGGAGGGGAGGGGTGGGGGGTCAAAGTTTCCGGCCCCTAGCAGGGAGACGGAAAGGGTTACAGTGTTTAAACTTGGTTCATAATGAAGATCTATCGTTCCTCTTCATAATATATTTTTCTCAATTTCCTACGTTAATTAGGGCCTGCAGGAGTCCGAGATACAAATTAGAATCTGCAATGCATTTTATGCCGAGTAGCAGCGGGATGCCGGGGCGTGGCTTACGCTCATTGTTCTACTGTCTTATTGGTTGTAAAATAAAAAATTCATCGATTACGAGGTAAATTAAGGGATATCCGGCCCATATGAGGTGAAAAAGTCATAATCAACAACGGATAATCGACGACAGTCGGCAGCTCTTCGAGCACTCAAAAATCTGTATAACATAATCAAGCTAAATGACCAACAATAACAAAACAAAGCTATTACAGTCGCCCCGTTTTTTATTTTCCGCTGTGTGTGGCAAGAGCATACTCGGGAAATACGCGAATAATAACAAAAAAAAGGTAAGCGATTCCGACAAAAATTGAGGAAATAAGGTTGAAAATTTTGAATCGTAATTTACCGCGCTCCTACACACACAGACACTAAAAGTCTTTCAATGCTTAGTGAGGTAGAGCAGTGTACAAAAGTCGGGAGTGGGAGCGTAAGCCACGCCCCCGGCATCCCGCTGCTACGCGGCATAAAATGCATTGCAGATTCTAATTTGTATCTCGGGCTCCTGCAGGACCTAATTAACGTAGGAAATTGAGACAACTTTTGAGTTTTGCATTCAATAGATTAAACCTTTCTGCCCAGGCTTTAGAATGCAAATTCCAGGTATTGAATATAATTTGACGTTGACTAATTATGGAATAGCCTGTCCAAAATTAACTTGGAGGCCTGGAAACTATCTACTTTCAATGCAATAACCACCACAAAAGCTACACTAACCTTGATTTTCCAACGCCCATTACTTGCTGACAGGTAAAAATGTTGGTCAAGGGTTGCGATACCAAATGGCCAGGGGTTGCTACACCACGGGGTAAAAGCACCTTGGATGCGCTCGTGATCGAAGCAGAACAACGTTTCCAATGGCAGAAGTTAGGTAGAGCATTAGCCGGTGTGGATGATTAAAACAGGACGGCGGCCTTGTTTTCCAGGTCAAATTCTTGGGTTAAAACTATTATTTAAGAGATAA
>OW679194.1:3990348-4106012 GCA_940337035.1 Agriotes lineatus | reverse complement strand
TTCTCTTTCGAGAAAATAAGCCAAGGGAACCAACCTTTATAAATCGGCTCAAAAATAACTGTGGCACCACATAGGATTAGAGATGGGCGCGTGAGTGAATTTTCGCTCACGTCACGCACGTTTCACGCTTGCTTTAAACCGTCACGTTCACGCACGTTCACGCTCACGTTCACTCACGTTCACGGCGTGACACGCCACTCACGACGTGACACGCAGCTTTTATTTCAAAATTTAAATTCAGATAGAACAGAATGTTCAAATTTAAAACCAATGAAAAAACCCTAAAGAGAACTAAAAATATGTTTTGCACCTGACATAATTTACGTGATATGTTGTAATCAGAATAGTTGACATAAAAATAAAAAAAAAATAAAATTGACTACAATAACTTCGACAAGGGATGAATACTGATTTCTCGCAAATATATTTCTTGCAGCTGTCTTCAAAGACATTACTTTTAATACCAAAAGCTGTTATTGGAATTGACGTTTCCCTTACTGGTATGAGTACAGAAGGTATATGTTGCTAGAGAACACTTTTAATTCGTAGGTTTGAAAGTACTTTTACGTACAAGGATCAACATTTTCAGCGTTAAGGCGAGTATAAAAAAACATTACTTTTATTAGAATAATAAGTTTATCTACACAAGTACACAATAAATTGGTTTCAAAATAAAACGTAATCAACATTTTTAGTGTTAAGTCGAGTATACAAAACCAAACATTAGGTACTTTTCTAAAAATAGGTGCATCTACACATTTACACAATGCATTTTTGATTTAATAATAAAACATAATTAACATTTTCAGCGTTAGCCGAGTATAAAAAACAAACCATTACTTTTATTAGAATAATAAGTTCATCTACACAAGTACAGAATAAATAGTTTTAAAAATAAAACGTAATCAACATTTTTAGTGTTAAGTCGAGTATACAAAACAAAACATTAGGTACTTTTCTAAAAATAGGTGCATCTACACATTTACACAATGCATTTTTGATGTAATAATAAAACATAATTAACATTTTCAGCGTTAGCCGAGTATAAAAAACAAACCATTACTTTTATTAGAATAATAAGTTCATCTACACAAGTACACAATAAATAAGTTTAAAAATAAAACGTAATCAACATTTTCAGTGTTAAGTCGAGTATACAAAACAAAACATTAGGTACTTTTCTAAAAATAGGTTCATGTACACATTTACACAATGCATTTTTGATTTAATAATAAAACATAATTAACATTTTCAGCGTTAGCCGAGTATAAAAAACAAACCATTACTTTTATTAGAATAATAAGTTCATCTACACAAGTACACAATAAATAAGTTTAAAAATAAAACGTAATCAACATTTTCAGTGTTAAGTCGAGTATACAAAACAAAACATTAGGTACTTTTCTAAAAATAGGTTCATGTACACATTTACACAATGCATTTTTGATTTAATAATAAAACATAATTAACATTTTCAGCGTTAGCCGAGTATAAAAAACAAACCATTACTTTTATTAGAATAATAAGTTCATCTACACAAGTACACAATAAATAAGTTTAAAAATAAAACGTAATCAACATTTTCAGTGTTAAGTCGAGTATACAAAACAAAACATTAGGTACTTTTCTAAAAATAGGTTCATGTACACATTTACACAATGCATTTTTGATTTAATAATAAAACATAATTAACATTTTCAGCGTTAGCCGAGTATAAAAAACAAACCATTACTTTTATTAGAATAATAAGTTTATCTACACATCTACACATTAAAATGTTGATTTAAAAATAATATGTAATCAACATTTTCAGCGTTAAGTCGAATTCTGCGCTCTTCTAAAGTTCGCCCAGCCGTAGAAAATACTCTATCGCTTGTAGCGGAACTTGCCGGTATGTTTAAAATTTCTCAAGCTTTTTTAACAGTGGCGTATTTACACTGTTTTTCCAAAATCCTAAAATGTCATCTATATTTCCCAATTTTAATTTAACATACTAATTTAGTTCTGTTTCAACATCATCCTAATTACATGTGTCATCGTCAGAGCTACCTTTAAGTGTAGAAACATAAGAATCTGATGCTGATGTACCAGTTTTGAGTCGTTTGCTGTGTATGTCATCATTATCATCTATAGTTTTATTTGCATTATAATCTTCTCTTTTATGTGAAGGTATGAACTTTAATAATTTATAATTAGGGTCCAAAAATAAAGCCACTTAATGTAACTTGTTTGGCACAATTTGTGATTTAATGAATTTAAAAGTTGCTGCCCCCTGTAGTTTTTTATTGATTACTAAATATTTAACGTGAAATTAACGTGAAACGTGAATCACGCCTTGGAAATTTTCACTCACGTTCACTCACGTTCACGTCACGATTTTCAAATATTAGTCACGTTCACGACGTGACACGCCGTGACACGACGTGACACGACTGTTTTCACGTCACGCGCCCATCCCTACATAGGATACCACCATAGAAAATAAACGTTCTTTCTAAACCGGGCAGAAGCCTAAAAAACTGCTAAACACAGCAAAAACGACTGCATCACGTAGGACACAATCCACCCTCCTACAAACATCCGAAACTACAAACATTCGAAAAACTCGAACCGCATCATCATCACTCACTCCAAATCTAAAATAACCCAATATCAAAAAAGTATATAGAGGAAAATTATCTTGAAAAATTAGAAAACAAGCAATAAAAATAATCATTAAATCGGTAGTGTTGACCCGACACTCTAAAGATATCTCGTGAAGCGAGATGGGACAGGAAATAGATAAATATTTGATGAAAGTGTTCCCAAAAACAGACCGACCCTGCATTCCCAACCAACCACCCTAGACATGGCTAGAGAGAGAACAAGATGACGTTGTTTCTCAATGGTGACCTTTCCTGCATACCCAACCAACCACCCAAGACATTGCTAGAGAGAGAACAAGATGACATTGCTCCTCAATAGTCACCTTCCCTGCATGCCCAGCCAACCACCATAAATAAATCGTGCAGGTCTGGAAACTCAAAGTTAAAGTATACTGCTAATTCCATCGTCAGAAAGACACACCTTGAAAAAGTAAAGAAGACTCACACTCACATCATGAAAGCAATTCACCTAAACACTTGTTTCAACATCAACTTCCTTGGTTCAGTACGTACTTACCTACATAACGCATTGTTCAGAAGCCTTGCGCTTCGAGCGTATTGGTAATTCTCCCATTAATATATCGTGTAATTTGCCGAAAGCCGCCCACCCTAAACTGATTAGATGTTGAATTTGACATCAAGGCACCTTTCCTACCTCTACCTAATCTTATTTCATGATCTAGATATTGAAACAATTCTTTGGCTCCGCTTGCTTGTGGCGCCATTTACTCATCTATTTCAGGCCAACCTGTATATTTTTACTTGAGTTATAATCCATTGTATTTCGAATTATTTCAAATGTTTAGTCCGCTCATTTTGTACCGATTCTGGAAAGCCCGAATTGCTCGTTATCGCGAAGCTTCAGCCTTCAGCTGTTTTTCACTTGCTGGCCGATCTGCGGGCATTCTTTTCCTGGATTTCGACCAAGCAACTCGCTTCTAAGAAGGCGTTGTGTGTGCTTATTTCGCCACGACAATTAATTTCGTTTTCAAGGGCTGATAATCCGAATCAGGTACGATGGCGCTTTTCTGTTTGTTATTCCCATATTGATTACATTTTCTTTATCTCTTAAATAATAGTTTTAACCCAAGAATTTGACCTGGAAAACAAGGCCGCCGTCCTGTTTTAATCATCCACACCGGCTAATGCTCTACCTAACTTCTGCCATTGGAAACGTTGTTCTGCCTCTATCACGAGCGCATCCAACGTGCTTCTACCCCGTGATGTAGCAACCCCTGACCATTTGGTATCGCAACCCTTGACCAACATTTTTCCCTGTCAGCAAGTAATGGGCTTTGGAAAATCAAGGTTAGTGCCGCTTTTGTAGTGGTTATTGCATTGAAAGTAGATAGTTTCCCGGCCTGCAAGTTAATTCAACGTCAAATTATATTCAATACCCGGAATTTGCATTCTAAAACTATCAATCGTTAAGATTTGCATTTACGCTTATCATTATTGTTATCTTGTAAAGCTCAATTTAATACATGCTTTTGTTTTAATATTTAACCATTTATTGCATATATTTAATTATGATTAATATTAAAGCTACGATTTTGGTGTGTAATTGAAGCTTTTGTAAAAAGGAGCATTCACGCTTTTTTGCATTCAATAGCCTGGGCAGAAAGATTTAATGATATGAGAGTGATGAGCTTATGCCTTGATTTATTTTGTGGTTACTATTAATTTAATAACCCGAAAGGGGTTTTTGATCTTTGTGCGTGTCGCAACCTTCGATATATTTACACCACTTTATTATGACATTTTGTTTGTGATCAAATTACTTTTAATGGTTACTGTTGACTTTACCAGACGATTTTTTTTTATTATTAAATAAACGCTAGTCACTTGTAATTTTTATTTTTAATGATTTGAAATCTTTGGATTTCTGGCGCCCATTTTTTTGAATATATTGCAGGGATACAACTGATGATTAGAATCCACGACCATATCGCCGAAATTGAGCTAGCTCGGCCATCGCGGTAAGTGAAGAGTTTTCAGAGCTGCCGTGGTGGACAAACTGTAGGGGGGTTGATCTGCGATGTTTTACTACCATCGATTATTTTAATTAATCAATCGCAGGTCGGCTTCTTTATCGTTTTAATATACCGGGTGACAATGAGAACAGGCCCATGCTTTTATTTTCTTTATTTATTAATTGATTTAGATAAAATTTTACACAAAGATACTAGAGGTAATTTCTGATTTATCGTTAAATATAGTAAAAATGGCCGACTTCCGGTTTTAGCGAAAATGATACCAACTTTGGTTTTTTAAATGGATCACTTTATATATTTTATATTTGTCGGAATCTACAAGTCAAATTACATAAACTAGTCTTGCCAAATTTTCATTTTTTCAAACAAAAAAATATTTTTTTTAACTTTTAGTTTTGCGATAGAAGGCTGTGACTTGAAAAAATATGTTTCAATTGACTCTAGCAATTAATAATAATAGCTATTTTGTAACGTTTCGCCCTGAGATTAATTCTTAGGGATGCTGAAAAAGCATTTGAATTAAATTCAGCGCGCTTTTTAAACGTTTCGGATGCAACCGATGATAAGCCGATCGACATCCGATGCCGCAAGTTGCGATAAGGCGGCGCGCAAGCGAAACTCCCCTTCTACTCTAATCGCCACCGGAAGCAGCAGATAAGGGACCCCGATACTATAAATACGAAGACCGCCCGACTGCCGCTCTCTCTGACCGATCCTTATCCTATGAGAAGATACCTGACCTGATCCGCTATCTGATCTGGCTGCATTTCCTACCGCCATTTTGTCGTTACGAACTGTTTGCAAGATTAAGATAGTTCACACCCGTTATAAATAACCTGTACTGAACGCTATTCTATCATGTCGGTAAATTCTGGTTAGTAGTGTAGCGTTTGAATCCGATATATTACAAGATCCAGCACACGTTGTTGAGATCTTGGAATATTTTATAATCTCCTTACCCGTACGTTCCCGTGCCCTCATCAACTGCGAAATCCTGTTTATTCGCAGTGCACAAAAGGCCAACAAATTGTCCGATTTCCGCGAAGATTAATTTTGTGTGATTCACAGCGTATGACTTTGCCGGAAGCCACCGCCTAATCTGCGAGGCCCGAAGGCACCGTTCCCCGTCCAAAAGCCATATCAAACATAAATAAAGTCGAAGCAACGACCTGGAGCCGATAGCGCACTATCTCGCCAGCCGAACCTTCCGATAAGGCGCTCCGTTCTACCTGCGAGAGGCGAAAAACTATTTACGCACCTGGAAATTGCGAGCTACCGGTTTGCCTGCTGAGCCCGTCCGGAGGGAACACCAACTTCCAGGGAGGCATCGCACATTAAACACTAAACGAACAAACATTTCTCCAGGTAAAGCTCGCCATGTATTTTAATTCGTAAAATCCGCAGAAGGACAGCGTCTGCAAACAAAACTTTTGGGATTTTCGACATCGATCGGCTTCGAGCGGAGAATTTTCGCAAATCGGCGCGGAAGGGAACACTCGCTGCCCGCCCGAGGAAGGACACCTCCAAAGCTCGTGATCTCCTCCGCAGAGGCGCCTTGTGGGCTGCCTACACCGCCAACAGAATTTCAACGTGAAATCGATAGTAGTTGTAATTTTCGTATTTTATGATATACAGTTCAGTTCGTATTTTGTAACACAGTTAAATACATTATAAAGATTTATTACTAACATATCGTTGTTGCTGTATTTATTTATACTCGAGTGTACCGAACCCTCTTCGACAGTGAGTTATCCCGCGGCTAAATTTAATATACCCTTACGAGAAGGGTGGAATATTATTAAATGAAATCAATAGCAAACCCTTAATAAAGGAACAAAGTTTGCTAAACACGTTTCATTCAAACATGTTTCAGAAAAAGTCACTTTTTTTAAATGGCAGCTACCAAGGGCCATCTTGCCATGAAACAGAAAATTTAATTACCAATCTAATGATATGCATCATACACTACTTTATCTTTATCTAAAATCGAAGAATAATTAATTAATTAATTTTTTAAATATTTTTGTGTAATACCTAAGCAAATTTGGCAGCACTGTTGTGTGTAATTTGTGTCGTAGATTGCGAAAAAGATAAAATATATAGAATGATCCATTTAAAAATCTAAATTAGTGTTATTTCCGGTAAAACCGGAAGTCAGCCATTTTGATTCTACTTGTATGTCAATCCGAAATTATGTCTAGTATCCTTGTATCAAATTTCATCTAAATTCATTTATAAGTCAAGGAGATAGAGGCATGGCCCTGTCTCATTGTCACCCGGTATATACTTTTATAATTCCTATATTTTGTTTCCGTTTATCGTTATATTATTACTTGGAAGTTCGTTTCAAATTTAATTTTGTTTAGGTTTAGATTTAAACCTACAGGTGATGCGACTTTTATCAGCTCTAGGATTTAAGAGACTCTCAGTTATAATAGTAATGTCGTTTGCAGAACGGAGGCGTTTAAGATATTTACGGTCAATATTAATTTATTTCTGATCCTAGTCAACTTGTATAAATGCATTTTCTTCTTTGGTTGCTTGTCCAGTCCAATACAAGAATATAGCCTGCGATTGCCTTCACCATATGAGAGAGGGAGGGTTTGACATGAATTGCTTGAAAGGTCGGACGTTATCAGCATTCCAATCCTGCCTACAGCTTTAGGTGTCTTTTAGCAGTTTCACAAATTTTAAGCCACTGTTACCGGCCATTTACTGTAGTTACCCAATTGTCAACTTTTAACACTTTTATGCGATTAAGCACACAGCCTCGTCCCTTGGTTCTGATTTTCCTTTGTACCTTATATTGTGTAGGTTTCCATAAAATTAATGTGTTGAGGCATTTTTTATTGTTTCGCTCTCTTTAAGTGTTCTCACCCTTTCAATCTATATCTCTTAATATATCTTTCCTACTCTCGAATAGAAAGCTGGCTCTTTTATAACATTTCGAAGCTTAGAAACGGTTACATTTCATTTATATAAGGACAGTTAATAATATTTGACAAAAGAACCTTGCTTTGGATTATTTTTGAAGTATTAAATTATGTACTGCTAAATAGTTTATAAACTTATCTAATGAAACTTGTAGAAAAAGTCATTTGTATAATGCGCATAGAAAGTTATTTGCTGACCTCGTGATCGCAAACGATTCTACTTTCTATGATTATTATACAAATAACTATAGTACATATGATCAAGAAGTATTTTCATCTAGTATAGCTATGGAATAGTTTCTATTTTATGAATGCAACTACAAGTCACCTAATAGACCAAGAGCCCATAACACCTGAATTACTAGTCATAGCGGCAAGCTCGATAGGTAGTAAACCTTTTTATATTGCCCAGGTAGGTGTCAAAGACGCAAGTATGGCAGCCGAACTGCGGTTAGAAATATTAACGGCGGCTTTGAAAAATTGTTTATAAATTTAAATATACTTTTTTAAAGCGGCAAGGCTAATTTTCGTTGTAATCGATAGATAAGGTTCCTAACCCCAGACCTTGTCTGTCGATTACAACGAAAATTAGCCTTGCCGCTTTAAAAAAATATATTTAAATTTATAAACAATTTTCGAAAGCCGCGCTTAATATTTCTAACCGCAGTTCGGCTGCCATACTTGCGTTTTTGACACCTACTTGGGCAATATAAAAAGATTTACTACCTACCGAGCTTGCCGCTATGACTTGTAATTTAGGTGTTATGTGCTCTTGGTCTATAAGAATCAAATGTAAAATTTGACATTTAAATATAAACCTAGTCGCATTCATAACTTAGGAACCATTCCATAGCCATACTATATGGAAATAATTTCATACTTTTTTGGACGACAGAACGATTTTACTTAGTTACCGTAAGTTATGTTTACCGTTCTAGAACGGCAAGTAAAAATTCGAGGTTAACAGGTTGGGTTTTGCGTCAGTTTTGACACCGACTGACGCAAAAGCTAACCTGCTAACCTCGAATTTGACATAGACTTACAATGCCACCAACATATTCTGTGGTATAATGTCACATTTTACTGACGTTTGAAGAAAAATACTTTTCTATCGTGCAGAAAACGTCATAAGCATTACGAACGTTAAGGATTTTCCTATCTCAAACAATTGTCTTCAATCGGTAAAATGTCATTACCGTTCTAAATACTTAATATACTATATTTGATGTTATAGGAAAGGTAATTAAGCCATACATCCATAGATACAAAAAATAAAAATGGCCAACATTCGTTTACTTTTTGCCCTTGACTACGCAAATTAATAGAGTCATTTGCATTCCTAAGATAAAAATGAAAGCAACAAGGTACAGATTCCAATACAAGAAATTTATTTTAATAGTTAACATAAGCGTTTCGTTTCTATGCCACCATTTAATCATACAGGTCATTTCCATAGTTACAAATGAGACCAATAGATTAGAGCGTGTATTTTACGAGTTAACATAGGAATTATTACTTGTCAAAAAGACAATTAAAAGTTATCCTAATGTATACCACTAAAGAAATGATACAACACACAAGTTGTTCCTACGTACCTACTTTTTAGTTGCATACCTACATTCCGGTAACAAAATTAAAGTTTTTAGCAAGTACCTAATTCAAATTCGTATGTTAACTCGTAAAATAAACGCTCTAATATATTCATTTCATTGGTAACTATGAAAGGGATCTATATGATTAAATGCTGGTATAGAAACGAAACTACTATGTTAACCATTAACATAGATTAACTGTATTTTATTTCGAACAGAAGACTAAACTGCACATTTCTTAATAATAAATTATGAACTTTTATGCAAGTTGAACACTACCGTACGATTTGAAGTGTTTATCTTCCAATAAATTAACTTCTGCTTTTCTGCAGAGTTTGCGGAGATGATGGACAAGGTGCTGGTTGAGATGTAGAAGGCATTTCAATTGCGGTCGAAATCATGATATTACTGTTCTTAGAATTATCAGTATTTTTATTATACAATATTTTATTGGCAACATCTAACTTATTCTCGACGGACTCCGCCACTGTCAGCGACGCTAGCCGATTTCTACACACGTATCTTTTTAAGCCAAACATATCTGTTTGAGGGTTAACAAATAACGTAGGTGGAGAACGTTTGAAGCAATGTCCTGTATACCAATATAAATTCGGTAAATTTAAAAATTTCGCAACTGCTGCTGGCATCTTAGCAAAAGTGTGTATCCTCATGGGCTTGTTGACCCACTTTGCACATTGATAACGTTAGAAGAAACAAGAATGGTTAGCGATCTGCTTCATATCCTTATTTGGGTATTTCGCCACTCTGAAAATTAAAAATATTAAATAATAAACGTTTCGAGGGACAATCTGTCCTCGTTATCAACGATTGACAATTAAAAAAGAACAAGAAACTTAGCTTTTTCACTAGGATGGAAAAACGGCCAACCCCCAATCAATTGCTGGACACTGATGTTTGTTGATTACCTATACCTACTTGATCTGATCTTTAAGAATCGATAGCCAACTATTGTGTAAAAATATTAAGAAAGTTTAGTAAAATATACAGATTGCGACAGGCTACTAGGACCATAGCAATAGCAAGGGCACACTACATGTGGCGGTAATTGTATTTAAAAAATTTAAAAGTCGAATATATACCTTGAATCTATAATGATCCTAATGACCTGCCGCTATCGTACATTGATTGTTCGTTTGTTAAACACCAGCACCGCCACATGCATATTCTCCTCGCTTTTGCAATGGTCCTAGTAGCCTGCCGCAATCTGTATCTCGTTTCCTTAATTTTACGTTTAGTTGACATCTATTCTTTAGGCAAGATCTTTGTGTTACGCCATTGTATTTTATGGTTGTTATCCTAAACATGTTTTGCCAGCTTAGACTTATTGAATTAATATGTTTTCATCAAATTTTTATGTTCTTTAACTTTAACTGCTAAAGGTCTGGAAGTGTCACCGATACAATATTTCCGACATTCACAGGAAATTCTATATTGTGATAAAATGGGTCTATAAGCTCCACGTTGCGAGCCAATAGATGTAATGAAATGGGTCTATAAGCTCCACGTTTTGGGCCAATAAATGTAATGATTGCTCGGCTCCTACCACTTATCTTTTGTCTATTAAATGTAATGATTACCTGTTTGTGAATTTTAAATAAAATTCAATAAGTCAAATTGTGGCTGGTGAAAAGCGAAATGTAATTAATGATTATACAAATAAATGGTGGTATGCCCCTTTTATATTTTATCTAATCCGCAACACTGATTTGGCTAACTACAAGACAAGCATGAAACTCAAATCTCATTGGGGTGGGATCATAAACGGACTTTATTTTATTTGTGAACTCAGTAGTTCGAATGCGCGGTTCTTGGTAGATCAAAAAATTCTTGATTTGACAAATGACACAAAATATCGCTAATGGTGATAGCGTATTTGAATGTTTTAAAAGTGAAATTACTGTGAGAAACGCTTCAGGTAATTATTGAAATTTTCGCGCTTATAACAATTAGCCCTGTTTTTTGAGTTCACCATGTTCGCGTTATTATCTTCTCTCTTCTGTTGCCTTCTAGCATTGCTCTTTTGCTTTTGACTTAACAAACTACGTTACTTTTATCATGCAGCCAACAACCTTTTGTGTCAAATACATTTTATAAATTGGTCTGGCTTTACATGTGCACAAACCTTATTTAAATTATATTAATTTAGTCACAAGCCAATCTAAACCCTTTGAAATTTGCTTTGCTTTTGCGTACCTTTTTCCAATTAATTTAATCTTTCTCGCATGTCATTATCAATGCATTTACTGTTTTATTTTAGTTTGTTTTAAAATTTGCAATTAGATAAAACATCTATACTCTGTGCTTATTGAATCGGTCAATTATCTTGCACTGCAAACAGAGCCAAGTCGTGGGCCTCATACCAGCTCAGTATATACAATTCTTTGAATGCTGTTTTTCATTGAAAGGTTTAGTTTGTGTAAGAACTGACTGCAAGGTATTCATCGTTTTAAAATCGTCATAACATTGAATCTACTTCTAATTCGTCTAATTTTGTCAGATATGCCTGGAATATATGGTATAATTAGAGTATTATATTTTTGAGTGTTATTTCTTTGTATGTGTGTGGCATTATTTCGTGTATTGAAAATGTTCCGAACAAGAGTCTCTGGATTGCCATTATCTTGTAAAACAATTCTTTCCCTCTTTTTTTTTACCATTAGAGCAAACACCTTTGGCTCTGTTGTAGAGATTTTGTACAACACCTGTATTTATGTTTTTGTGATGGTTGAAGTTAAAATGTAAGTATCTATGAGTGTTGGTTTTCTTACGGTATATTGATGTTTCAAAACTTTTAGTGGACTTAATGATTACATTATCAATTTTTTTATCCGAAGTTTCGTCTTTGAGAAACCATCATCAACTTCATTTTTTTAAATACGGTTCTGGTTTTTTTATGCCAAATTTGCAAAGCCCTTGTTACTCTAAATTCAACAGTGTACTACATATTAATGTTTAATTACGTTTCGAGTTTTTTTCTGATCATCATCAGAAAATTTTTTAGATACGGACCTGCATTTCTCATAATTCTGTAAAAATAAGTTCATACAGTAAGTTAGGCCTTTTTACATGCCGTTAAAATATTAAAATGCACTTCATAATGTCATAATTCTGATACATTAATTTAATAACCAACCAATAACTATTAACAATAAACAAAAAAGAAATGAACAAAAGATAGACAGAAAGAATAACAAAACGAACATCGAAACCATTTAATAGGTATTAAATTTACAGAAGGTATTCAAAAAGGTTGCCATCATTCTCTATGCATAAATAACATCTAACTGTAGAATCTAAAACATTATTCAGCAATACTGGCGTTATACTTTGAAAGGCTTCAAGAACCAATCTTCTAAGTTCTTCTTCTATTTCAAAAGGCTCGTTTTCTCATTCTTTCTGCCTATCTTTTGTTCATTTATTTGTTGTTTATTGTTAATAGTTATTGGTTGCTTATTAAATTAATGTATCAGAATTATGACATTATGATTTGCATTTTAATATTTTAACGGCATGTAAAAAGGCCTAACTTACTGTATGAACTTATTTTTACAAAATTATGAGAAATGCAGGTCCGTATCTAAAAAATTTTCTGATGATGATCAGAAAAAAGCTCGAAACGTAATTAAACCATAATATGTGGTACATTGTTGAATTTAGAGTAACAAGGGCTATCCAAATTTGGCATCAAAAAACCAGAACCGTATTTAAAAAAATGAAGTTGATGATGGTTTCTCGAAGACGAAACGTCGGATAATAAAATTGATAACGTAATCATTAAGTCCACTAAAAGTTGCTATAAAGAAGTTTAATCAGTTTCGCTCTAACTTTAATATTAACGCCAGAAAAAAAAATCAAAAAATTAGGGTTTTTTGAGATATCTCAAAAACGAAAAATCATATCAAGGATTTCTAAACGTCATTTTTTTAGTCCTTTAATTGCGCAACTTTCTTCCCATTTAACCAAATTTGTATCTCTTACCATTACCGAGATCCCCATACTAGCCCTCCTTATCTTGGACACACTGTATAAGTGGAATTTTAACGTAGACCACGAGACGTTTTAGGAAAATAAATAAATATCTTATCTTCAATTTCACAAAAACTCACAAACTCAATAAAACTGTTGCGTGATGATGGACGCGCCGTGATGTAATTGCCAATAATTTTTGACAGCTCCAGAAAAATGACGAATTACAATAATAATCAGGTAGCCATGGCGGTGCGTAAAGTAAAATGAAGTCAAGTGATTATTTCATTAAGACATTGTTTACTTGGTTGCGATGTTAAAATGGTTACTAGGGAAACAATGTGTGAATCGCTAACTTTTCGCATTGGCAGTGAGCTTTTAATAGTCAAATTTTTTATTTAAAAAAAATCGACTATAACTCAGAAACAGTTGACTAAGACTCTTTTTTCTGTTTTCATCAGTACTGTAATTGGGTAAAA
Organism: Agriotes lineatus; assembly: GCA_940337035.1. NCBI lineage: Eukaryota > Metazoa > Arthropoda > Insecta > Coleoptera > Elateridae > Agriotes > Agriotes lineatus. The sequence continues at coordinate 4,092,382 of OW679194.1, read as the reverse complement.
TATCCGACACACTTTTTTAACACCCTGTATACAGGGTGTTCTAGAACTGCCCCCCACCGATTAGACATAGATTCCTTAGGTTATAATAAATCTATTAAACCTAATACCTTAGTACAAAGTCCCCCTAGTAAGAAGTTATAGGGCCTTGAACTTAAATTTTTTATTTTTTCTTTTTGGTCATTTCCGCAAACGTAAAGGTACCGATTTTAATTTTGGTATACATGCGCACTATTATGTACTGCGCTAGTAAAAAATGTTTGATACACCAGACTTCCCTGTAAGAGGCACTTTTTAGGTATAACTTTGTTACTTATAACATTTATTTAAATTGTAAGTTATTATCCGTCACACGTGATTTATTATGGTTGTTTACTAGATCACAATCATTACCCATTGTTTTTGTGACATGGCTACTTGATAATTGCAGGTCTTAATGACAACCAAAAACCTTTGATGGGAATTTTAAGTTTTAAGGTAAACGGTTGCTCTTACGCTTATGAACTGGCGTACTTTATTTTTACGCTTTTCAATTTTCCTTCGGATAGTAAAGTATAAATAAATGTTATAGTCCAGTCACTGTCATTTTTGCTTGAAATTCCTGTTTTGGGTTGTTGGGAGGGTCCAGCAAAGCTTAACTTCAAGTTGTCGTCCCACATTTCCTATGTGTTATTTCCGCCATCTTAAAAAAAGGATCGTTTGATTTTGTTGCGATAACTTGGTTCCTGTTAACGATACGCTTATACTTCGTTTCTCGACCTATTTATCGAAAAAGTAGTTATCATAAAACTTGTACGAGGGTTGCGCTGAAAATTGTGAGTTATTAAAAAACCGTTGCATTTTTTAACAAAAAATCTTTTTTTTTTTTTAAATATTCTTCATTCAGACTAATACACTTGTGCATTCTTTGAACCTATTTTTTCAAACATTCGGAAAATTCATTTTCTGAAAGATCCTCAAAAATTCTTTGAAATTCTGTAACTGCTGCATCTGCGCTGGAAAATCTTTTACTTCGCATCATTTTTTTAACAGTTGGAAACAAAAAAAATCGCACAGCGCCAGATCTGGGCTATACGGAGGATGAGTTACCAACTGAACTCCCGAATCTTTAAAAAAATGCAATGTTCTAGCAGCAGTGTGGGAGGATGCGTTGTTATGATGGACTAAGATGTTACGCAAACCGGTCCTTTGGCGACCTGTCTGTAATTTTCTAAACATCTGTGGTAAAGCCACTTCGCAGTACCATTAAGAATTAACAGTTCTGCGATCTTCAAGTGGAATAACAGCAACAGGACCACTTCGGCGGGAAAAAAACAGCAATAATTTTGTTATTGACGCCCCTGCCACGAACTACTTTTGTGTGCAAGTCTTCATCTTCGAATACTCAAACACTAAACTGCTGTTTAATTTCAGGGTCGTAACTGTATACCCAAGATTCGTCACCTGTTACAATGTATGCCACTTGCTTGGAAGCTCCTCCGTCAAATTTTTGCAACATAACTATACACCAGTTTACTCGATAGTGTTTTTGACTTTTTGAGAGCAAATGCGGTATCCAACGGCTTGCTAGCTTTCTTACCCCAAGATGTTTATGCAAAATGGTATTCACCGCCGAGGATCAAATCTTCACTTCCTTCTGAATCTCCCTATAAGTAATATTTCAATGGGACTCAATCAAGCTTGTCACACGATCAACATTTTCTGAACAGGTCTTGCTTCGTCTTCTAGCAGCTCTCGCCCTCGTCGAAATTCGCGGAAACAATGACTAACAGCGGCTAATGAAGGGGCAGCATCGCCAAAAGGTGCTATCAACTTTTCATGGCTTTGCTGGTATCCTAACTGTCTTTTATAGTCATAGAAAATCATAGCTCTAAAGGCAGTTCGCGGAATGCTCATTTTAACTGAATTAAAAATGCATAACTACTTAACTTACAAAATTAACTACATTTCACAAGGAAATCGGAACGTTTGACAATTGTGGGTAAAGAATGCCAACTAATGCGACATTCAGTTGTTGCAATTGTTTCTAGCCAGTTGAGCTTCTATGGCCTGCTACTACCTATTAACAGAGCATCCCTCGTAGAGCTTGAAAATACCTCAAATTTGACATATTATAAATTAAAATACGACTAAAATTACAACTTGTAGAGCGGACGAAAGTCGTCAAGTCGGCGCGTAATTTTGATTTCATGTATCGTTCTATTGCAGAAATTACATAATAAACATTGCATTATTGGAATCATTGTATTTCATAAATCTTAGTGGACAACTTGAAATTCATCTTTCCTGGATCTTCAACATCCCAAATAAGGAGCTTAAACTTTTGTTTCTTAAGAATATTTACTATTAAACGTTGTTCAAAGTCCGTACACTTACAGTACGAGCCTCAAATTCATATGTGACTTTTGCAGGATATAACATGTTATTTTATGTATTCGGAAATATAACAAATATGCTTCATTAAGTATGCGGTATATAACATTATATGATTGCATATTACTAAAAATTTTCTAATTACTTTAACTATTTGGAATGATAATTGAGCAATACATAAACTATCTTTTTCTCTCGTCATTATATCATGATTGATGTGTTGTGGTCCATTACGCATTCAGCATTTCAACCCAACTGAAGGTGGTTCGTCTAGTACCGCCCGCGTGATATCAAGCCATCGCTTATAGGATCTGCCTCTTCGTTGTTTGCCATGTAGTTTTCCTTAAAATATGGCCCAAGAATTGAAGTATCTTTGTGCAAACGGCGTTTGAGAGGCGTTTGTTTGGCTTTGTTTCCCCTGAAACCGACGCTTGGTTCTATGCGCAGTCCATGCGATCCGTAAACATTTCGAAGGAGTCAGTTCTTCTCATAAACTATACAAAACATCAAAAATATATAATTTAGAAATGTCTACTCCAAAGACTGAGGTGATAGCTTTTAAATGCCAAGATCACTTTTGACGAAAATTATTTATTAATGATACGCCAATCGCACGAGTCAATTGCTTCAGTTATCTAGGATACAAAATTAGATATGGAGAACAAAGAGACATCAACACAAAAATATCGACTACATGTGTGGAACAATAAAAAGATACCTTAAAAACACAAGGACAGAAACACGCCTTAAGTTTTATAAAGTTATGGTTGTTCCCGTACTACTATACAAATGTGAAAAATGAACGCTTACTCAAAGTCAAGCAAGAAGAATATTGGACCATAAACAGTGAGGAAATTAGATAAAACTTAGGTATCTCCAATCTAAATGAACATCTTTATAGGATAGATGACTCCCGAATATCGAAACAACTGCTTTATTACCAGACTGCAGACGGATGAAGAAACCACGGATGACCAAAAAGACGCTGGAAAAACCAGCTTTAATCTGTGAGATCGGAACAAACCAAAAGGTTTAATCCGTGACGCTGATGATAATGAATGATAAACTTTATCGGTTTTGTGTACAAAAGTGAAGCTAAGTTTTCGCAATTGTAAATACCTATTTTTTCGAAATCGTAGTTTTCTACATTTTTACAATTCAGAAAACATAAAATAATATGTTACAAGTCACATATGAACTTGAGGATCAGATTGTAAGCGTACGTAGTACTTTGAACAATTTTTATAGTCAAAATGTTTAGGAACCACAATTTTATACTCCTATTTTGTAACATTAGAGATCCAGGAAAGTTGAATTTCAAGTTTTCCACTAAGATGTTCTATGAAATATAATGATTCTAATAGTGTAATGACGTTTATGTAATAGTACGATATATGAAATCAAAATTACGCGCTAACTTGACGACTTTGGTCCGCTCTACAAGTCGCATTTTAATTTATAATAGGTCAAATTGCAGGTATTTTCAGCCGCTGAAAGTTTTATAATAACTACTTTTTCGCTAAATAGGTCGAGAAGCGAAATACAAGTGAAGAAGTGCGAAAAAAAAATCTCGACCCTTTCACGCTTTCCTTTCGCGTTCGATATCTCGACTAATATCGCTCGTACGTGAAAAAGTAATTGAACATAAATTATAGAGCACAAAAATTCTAAATAAAAGTTTTGCACGTACCGTTAACGGGAACTGAGTTATCGCAAAAAATCAAACGCACGTTTTTTAAAAGATGGCGGAAATAGCACATAGAAAATCTGGGTCGACAACTTGAAGTTAAGCTTTGCTGGGCCTCCCTAACACCCCAAAAAGGAAATTTCAAATTTCGGTTCACTTTCCAGCAAAGGCCTTATTTTTGTACATAGTGACTGGACTATTGTTAAGTAACAAAGTTATAGCTAAAACGAGTTCTCAGATATAGGTAAAGTGCCACTTACAGTGAAGTCTAGTATATAAGTATATACTAGTGCAGTACAAAATAGTGCGTATGTATACAAAAACTGAAATCGGTATCTTTACATTTGTGGAAGTTAACATATATATATATATATATAATTGCGAGTAAATAATTCTACATAAAATTATTCAATACATCATTGTTGACGTTTCTCGCATGCCCTTTCCCATACAGCTCGGTCTCGCCAATCTCCTTCATGTAATCCTCTACTTTCCATAGCTTCTGTCACGCCTTGCATCCATGTTGTCTTTGGTCGCCCACGTTTCCTTCTTCGGTTTGGAATCCATTCCAGCATCTTCTTTGGCCACCTTTCATCCGGCATTCTTTTTAAGTGACCATACCATTTCAGTCTTTTTCGTTCTGTTGTGTCTACCAAGGTTTCTTCCACTTTCATCCTTCTTATAATCTCGACATTTGGAATCCGGTCCATCTTCGTTAAACTACAGCTGCGTCTCCAGTATTCCATTTCAGTAGCGCTAATAGTTTTAGCTTGTCTTTTTGTTACTTCCCATACCTCTGCATTATACCGGGTGCTGACTTGCGCGACGCACCATAGGAATTTGCATAGTAAATTCTTTATGTTCAATTATTTGCTCCCCTAATTATTTTAGAGCTAAAGTGTAAATACATTTTTTGTAGAGAAAAAAATACTGCATCCATTCATACTGTTGCTAACAATTTTTCATTTTCCAGAACCAAAGGAATGCAAAAAACCAAACTAGCATTTTTACAAAAATCAGTGATTCCTTGGAATTGTTGAAACAAGCCAATGCCAACGCAAGTGCGTGCGGGGCGATCATCCAGTCACTGCCGTCAAAAGATTGGACGTAATATCGTTTTTGTAATACCTACTTGTTAAATATTTCTTTAGGGACTGTTTAGTACTACGTAAGAAACCTCTTTACGGCCCGGCCGTAAAAAGTGTCCGTAAAGACCACGGCCTGCTAAATTGTGTGCCAAACGTCAAAGTGACGTTTGTCATCTCCTTACAGCCATACACAGAATTGGAAATAAATGACATTTATAAACAACAGTTGCAACGTCCTACGCACTCTCAATCATTCTAAAACTTCATTACACAAATCTAGCGTTTTTATTAAAATAAATTTAAAAAGATAAGTATGACCGAATTGTATATAGGTATTACAAAAGCTATTGTACAATACACGTCCGTTAGGGCCTTTACTGCCTCGCCAGTATTATTCGACTCGCTCTTCGAGCTCGTCTCACAAATTCTCTGGCTCGGCAGTAAAGGCTATCGTAACTGACTTCTACTGTAAAATACTATTTTCTCGTTTTGGTGTTAGTTATGAACCTCATTATTGCACCTGCAATTATTTAATAACGTGCCTGTAGTTTTAAACTTAGTATGTATCAGTCGATTAATAGTTGTACGGTTTGGAATTTGCCGATACGGATATTTTACAATAAACTACGAGCTTACTTAACCAACGTCCACTATAAAACCATTTTTGTTATGGACAAGGTCCAGGTACCTTAGATAGATTAAGCAGAACATAATTAATAATGAATTATTACAAACGTCAAACATTAATGACAAACAAACAACACATATTGTCGCTCCGCAAGCACGTGCGTTGGCATTGGCTTGTTTCAATAATTCCATGGCATCACTGATTTTTGTAAAAATGCTAGTTTGGTTTTTTGCATTCCTTCGGTTCCGAAAAAAGAAAAATTGATAGCAACAGTATGAATGGATGCACTATTTTTTTCTCTACAAAAAATGTATTTACACTTTAGCTCTAAAATAATTCGGTGAGCAAATAATTTAATATAAAGAATTTACTATGCAAATCCCTATGGTGCGTCCCGCAAGTCAGCACCCGGTATGTAGCAATACTTTGGAGAATTGTGTTGTTAACATAAAAAGAAAAAAGAAAAAAATGAACTTCAAGGCACTATAACTTCTTACTGGAGGACTTTGTACTAAGGTATATTAGGTTTAATCGATTTATTATAACCTAAGCAATACATGACTAATCGGTGGGGAGGCAGTTCTGCTACACCCTGAATTTATCTATCTGCTTCGCTTCCGGCACTTTTACATATTTTATAGGCATCATGCTTCGTTTACGTAATTTCGTTTATTCCGGCATTAGACCATGGTGACCTGTTCCTTTGCTTTGGTATATTTATATCAATGAAAAGTGAAATATAATCTCTTTTAAACAGCGTTATAGCAATCGTTGTAGTTTTTTTAAATAATAAACTTAATACCATTATTTCGAAACTAATGACACTAAACCATATGTGAATAATTCTTAAACAATTTCTTAATAGAATTTAGAAGGCAACATATTAATTGACTTACAGCTAAGACTAAGACTTGTTTTACATATTATTCAGCATTGTGCAACTTTGCATTAATTTAACCTTCTTCGTATTCTCGCAGTTTTCGAAATTGAGCAACGCTGTAAATTTACTTCCAGACACCAATACAGCAAGTCCACAAAAATATTGTATTTCTGAAGGCACCAACCGGAACTAGATGGCCACGCTGCATAATTGCTTTGCATTGGCCGCACTGCAACCGCCCTGGACTACCGTTTTATGCGATCGGTTTATAAGGGTAACAAGGTATGTAAGATACCATATATTATAATAACAAGTCGAGAAACCAGAAGGTTAGAGTGACCACAAAGCAGTAACCAACTTGTCAAGTGCAAAGTAGAATAGCTCGTGACATGAGTCAGTCTTCGTGTGGCCATGATCCTCACCGGGTTGGTGGCGTGTCTCGTGCTCGAGCTTGTACACCTGGACATCGTCTACGGGAAGCACCGCCAGCTTTATGACCAGTACGACGCCCTCTTCGTGGCCCGATGCGAAGCTCGGTGCTGGGGTTTCAAAACTCGAAATAAGGTAAGACCTTTTATGCGATTTTAATGTACTTAATAAATTGCTTGTTCACTATTTGGGTTGTTATCATTCTATGTTAGTTTTCGACATTTTCTTAGAAATGTAAAAAATGAAAATCAATATCTACTAAAGTTTAAAATTCCACAAACGTAATAAATGTATTATTTACTATGCAGAAATGGTAAATATTTGTTGATAAGTGTTTCTCAAATTTGAATAAAATAGTGAGTATATGTTTATACACCTACAACAAGAAACACCATCAACTATTAATTTTTAGCATGTCACGATATTTAATATCTCAAATATTTTCTTATTATTTCTTTTAAATGCCAAACAATGAACTCACTTAGATACAATTTAAGTTATATCCCCATGTATGCAACGAATGCACTTCGAGCCAAAAATTACGGCAACATAAAAATTAACTTTATTATCAGGTTATTGTGTCTGCTTGATATGGTCAATTGGTATGTAAATAAACGAAAAATGACTTCAATCCCGATAATATATATTTACAATAAGTATAAATAACAACAAAGAAAAATTATGCTGGGTCGAAGTTGAATCTATTCGAGGATTTCTTTAATTCGAACGCTTTCCTTCTATAAAACCTTAACAAAACCATGAAAATTGTGATAGTTTTTGGCTATTTTGTAGCATTTAAATTCTTCTGAATTATCATTCCAGAGAAGAAAAAATACTCTAAAGTTCGAATAGTTCGGTTTCGATTATATCATCACGATAAGAAGTAATTAACATCAGTAGCTTAAATATGGAAAACACTTAAGGCATTTATCCGTGACCTTTCAGCAATTAGCAGTTATACAGTCTTAACTTGCAATTATAAAATTTTTCCAGCAGTTTATGATTATGTACGTATTAATTCAATATCACAAGGTACAAGGTCACGATTTTATACCAAAGTTAACTCTGAAAAAGGCACTTCTTCTTTTCGGTTGAAGACAGCGTAACTTAGTAGTACTGTTAGGAATGTGCAACAATAATTAATTGCGACATGGAAGAAATATCATAAACGGAAAGACAAGTTCTAAGTAAATTATACAGGTTCGTCTCCTTTCAGCTGGTTTATAAATCGCTAATAAATCTTCGCGAAACACATACGAGCTGCACTCGGCATTTCTACAATTAAACGTCGTATTTTAGCTAAGAATCCAATTATGCAGTTATGCATAAAAAGCAATTACAAAGTGAACCAGTTTGCTCATGTGCGTAGAGGTGCAAATACAGCTGTTGCGAAAATATTAATGGATGAGTGATCAATGCACGTTAGCAACGAAATGATATGTCTAAATTAAGAGGTCTTCATTCATTAATTATGTATGTTATGCCAATTAATGAGCGCAATATCTTGGCGGATTTTGCGAAAAAGCACGTGCATCATCGACCGTGGGGATTAAACGAACAGGAATGGAGATAACGTACCGTAATACTACTAAGCTCCGTTAAATGATCGGTTTGGAATCATATTAAGTCGATGTCAAACATATTGATAGTTCTACTGGAAATACTATTTATAATACATCAGTGGGCCAACAAAATTCTAAAGTACCTCGTATAATTTCATTAATGTTGATTAAAAGTCATAAATAACATAGAAATAACTTTGCTTTAAGAAGAACTCAAAATTCCTTTCGCTAAATCTTGCCAACTCAAATAAAATATATTTCTACCCAATTTATAACAAGTCTGAGGACTAGGCAGGGGTCGAATTTGAAACATTGGTGGTATGCATTCTCCGAAAATCAGCTAGAAGCAACTGAATTTGCGTAATCCTGCAACAAATTAATTTTAGGGCTCTTAGCCACAACACCCATATGTTTATGTCATGAATCATGCAATGTAACCTCCTATTTCGAGAGCTCTTAATTGTAACGTTATGTGGTCAGTGCGAACAATATGATCATCTAGCGTAGTGCAACGAACTTAGAAGTGCTCAATCCTTTTGTAACACCTATAAAATACTTTTGAAAGCTTTGACTGGTTATATTTGTGGCGATTTGAAGGCCATCGGCATAATAAAATAGGTGTTACATAGCGGACCCGTATTGTGCTATTGTTGAACTACAGATGGAGTACATGCACGATTGCCTGCTTTTAGTGTCGTTTCAGGTTATGTGCAACGCATTGCATGAAGGTTGTGTTTATTTCTTAATACACAAACAGATATTGGCGTTTTTAAGAACATATTTATGCTAGCAATCGGATATTAATATATACGCAGCGAAAATTGCTTCAGATAAATAATAGTACGTGGTTGAGTCAGCTGTTTAAGATCACTAAAAGTTCAACTAATCATCTCTATCAATTATACATGGTATATCCTATTTTGCGGACTGTTTTAGATTGGTTAAACAAATCATATTTATCGGCAAAAGTAGCACTTTGACCATAAGACCAAAGCAGTCGGTGCCTAGTTATAGTACTCTGTCCGTTAAAAATACACAAATAATAGAATAAAATACTATTAAAAACAAATTTATAAAATTTAACAGTATAAGTTAAATGAAATAACACTAACGAAGTCAACACTAATAATACATTCCTAAAAAAATCAACAAGTAACAGTTTCCTGTACACATAACTAAGTAAATTGATTTTCTTTGGAATAATGAAAATGAAATGTACAATTTTGAGCACTTTGGAAACTGTTACCTGCAAACGAAATGCCGCTTCATTTGCATTAGCTATTTTGCTATTTATATTTTCAAAGTAAGAATGGTTAAATGCGGGTGGCAATTGCAGCGGCGTTGATGTCAAAGCAATCTGAGTATTAGATAAACCAGTGACTGACGACGTACTAGATGATGGATCCGTTCAAATTTTTACTTCTGTTTTCTTTTCTTATTCAAAATATTGATATACTAGTTTCCAAACCCCTTGGCCTTTCAACGATGTCAAATCCACTTCAGCATCAGCAGTAAGAGTAGCAAAACTTCGTCTGAAACAATTCCGTGTATTTATTCCTCAGCTTCAAAAATTCTGCAACAGTCGAAAGCAATTCCCGAATGAATAAATGTCGACCCGTTGTACATGAAAGAAAAGCTCAAATCACGCACAGGTAGCAGTAACAAATAATAACACCAATATGCTAATATCACAGTATATAATTGTTCCTAATTCGGTAGAATTCAGTAGAAATATCAAATGATTTAGGCAACGTGCCGCTGAATGACAGGTGAAGCTCATATAAAATCGGCCAACTAGGCGAAAATCTTCCGCAGAACTGCACGGGCTACAACAATCGGCAACTTCTGCGGGGGCTACGATCCAAAACAACCACATTCTGTAATCCCGTAAAGCCGCAGGGTTATTTAAAAAGCGCTACAACCAAGTCACCATCACAGAGTGTTGACTTCACACCGCTTACTCTTGGGGGGGGGGGGGGGATAAAACGTCTGGTTTTTTTTACCTATTCCTGCGCAAACCACCCATTCTTTTATAGATAAAAAGACATGAATATGAAGTGGCAATGTTTCCGGCGGGGAATTATGTACTGCCCGGGGGGGAATTTCCCCCCGGTCACCCCCTAGATTCAACACTGCCATCACAGCGTTCCAGAGAAAAGAGACGGGTTCAAACAAAAGCCAACATTCGAGTCGTTTGGCGGCGCAGATAAGAATCGAGGAACGCCGTGAATGAGTGAACGTACAAAAACCTGCACCACAGACGAACTAGCTTTGAAGATAGTAGAAGAACTATCTAAATGTAACAAATGTTAAAAGAAGGCATTGGCACAATGTACAAAAAATATCCGGAGTACCACTTTCATAACTTAACCTCTAAGAATTGTAATTATTTTAAGATGTAAACTTTAACCTTTCTTTTCTGTTTTCTGTTTCGAGGAATAATTTAAATAGTTTTAACGCTTGAACAGTAATCTGCACGGAGCTGCAAACAAATTGAATCATACGTGTGAACTCCAATTGTTCAAAAATTGGAAAAAATTCGGAAATAAATGAAATCTCATTCTGCTTAAATGCCCCAGCGTAAATAAGAATTACACTATATTAGCAAACAAGCAGCAGGAGGAACTGTACGACTACAAATAGTAAATATAAACACTTTCCTATAGAACTTTTACAAGAATGAATAGAACGAGATTTCTATAATGCACGAAAAGCTACTAAGAGGAAGGAACTTGTAGTAATTTAATTAAATAACAATGACCCAGCCGATGACAAAGATTACTAGGAACAAGCAAAAAATGACATGAAAACTATTATTTCAAAAGAAAAATAGCAGAAGCAGTTAAAAAGCTTAAAGATTATTTAACAACTGTTGTTGAAATAAAGCTTTTGCTCGACCTCTTAGGTGGGCGCCAAACTGTAATGATACTTTTGTTAACCCTTAACGTAGTAACTCGTTTCACACACCTTACTATTTGAATAATTATTTGGCACGCTTGTCCGGTTACCTAGCTCAGTGAACGTCAAACTCTTCTAATACCCCCGTTCGCAGATAGGAAGTATCAATATTTGCCAATGTAAAAAGCTGGTTCCCCTGTAGTGTTCTCGGGCTGAAACTTACTTACTTCAAATAATGATCAAGAAAAGCAACTTTGTTTACACAATCTATTGACTTCAAAACACAAATAAAAAAAAAAGTCAAAGAAGACTAGGTTTAATTTCTAAAAAACCTATCTGCGAAATAGCTAGATCTACTCGCATACAACAAACACCAATCAATATTACCACTTGCATCCCAGTTGTTTTCAAGCCTAAAACAAATTAAGTTAGCCATTTTTCTTTATTGTGAGAACACTTGGCTGTTATTGACATCTAGTGAGACCAATATGTGCTATGGATAGAACTTTATTTAGCAAAACTATCAAAAACAGTAATTTATTACGAAGTTAACGTTTATTCCTCATTTCAATTTTACAAATACATTTTTGTGGAATGTTCAGTAGAAACAACATTTTTGCAGGGAGTACATAGTTGCCTCGTTTTTCTGTCACGTTCTCTATCGCTCGCAGAGATGACAACGGTATTGTACTTTCGTTGCTGTGCTCATAGTGGGGTGGTTACTTTGTACTTCTGGCACAAATTTTCCCATATGTTCTTTTAATTGATGTTGTATATAATTCTTCTTCTTAGTCGTTTGCTCGATTTCGAGCAGCGTGATTTCATGAGTTGTTTTGTGTTAGTAACTTCCACTCCTCTCGGTTTTCGGCCCTCTTAATGGATTGCGTTAAGCTTTTGCCAGTTAAGTTTACTATCAGGTCCGTGTACCGTGTAGGGGATCTTCCACGCAACCTCTTGCCGACAACTGTGCCCTCCAGAATAAGTCTTTCCAGCCCTTTTCTTCGGACTACGTGGCCGAAAAATTTTGTTATTTTTTCAACTACTACGGTGCGGAGCCTTTTCCTTATTTGTAGATGTTCTAGGATGGATTGATTAGTGTAGGATGGATTGATTGTATATAATTATTGTTGTTGTAATGACAAATGGTGTTTTCTTTTACTAGGCCCTTTCTCAACTGGAGCAGACATTTTCTTCGTGCATCATTATCATTTCCTTCCCAATCGGGATTAGCGAACATCCAGACCTTGAATGTATTAATGGTAGTGATATCCAGTATATGATAAAATATTAACCTGGGCCATCTGCTGGTCTTCCTTTGTGTTGAATATTGTTGAGCAAGATGATCACCTACATCAACAGCTTCTTTGGTTTTATTGTATGACAATATTATTTCTGGCTTGTAGTCTTAATTTTCTCCTTAACCTTATCATCAGTGTGTTGGATTGGTAGCAGTATTACCCTTCAGCTGAAGTTTATCAGATAATTCTAGACTGAAACAATCACCAGTGGTTATTTCATTCCCTGCTGGTAAGTGGTCTACTAAACCTAGGACGACTCTCTCTCTCCTTTCTTCTTTTCTGGTCGGTTATCCTTTTTTTCTTAAAAAGAAATGAGTAGAATTCATACTCAGACATTTTACCTAATGGCTTTCAGAACCTTACTCACATAAACCTGCATATTTGTTATGTATGCAGAATCGCAGTCTGCTACGGTCCGGCGGGTTTGCTCTTCGTATACACACGGAATGGAGCTTTACCTCTAAAGGGAACAAGTTGTTTATCCACGCATATATGAGCAACTGTTATCCAGCTCATTATACATTTTGCGACAAATATACCCAATACCTCTCTAATCGGAGCCAATCTGTCATTTTCTTTTTTCTTCCTGGTTTCGAAATTATCAAAACGAAGTAATCGCGTAAGTTCGTTGTAGCAACTACCAGACATAATAGCTGGAATGATAGCCCTACAGTAGGCAGGGTCCCTCCACTATAACATCTCGACAGTTCTTTATTACTTTTGTAAGTAAAAGCCCAATGTAGGCCAATATTTCAGTATTATTTGTTGGAACAATATGTTCTTGGTTTCGGAGGATTGGCAGCATTAAATTGTTCATAGAAGTTAGTAGCCTTACAGTTTGTCTCGGTTACAATAATATCTATGATTTCTGGCGTAATAAACAACAAAAATTAGTCTTTGACGCTAGAATTCCTGAACTGTAGGCCGTTAAACCTTGAGAAACATTCAATATATTGGTTCGGGATCTCCTAACTCTTAACATTTTTTAATGTTTTGACCATGCAGTGCTTTCTTTGGCTATATAAGTAGGTAAACCTCAAGGCGTCATAAATTTCATAATTACTTTCATCTAAACTATTACTAGAAAATCCACCATTCTTGTCTTCAACAGCTGCCACATGATCACTTTCCTGGTCACGACCTTCTTCTTACAAAAAATAGTCGATTTATGAATCATAATCCAGCAGATTCAACATATGCCCTTCGGTAAGGTTCTTTGGATCATGTATTTTTGGGACAGCGCTCATGGCTTTCAACACAAAAGGCACTAATAAAATTACACAATCGAAGTACGGCAGCTAAACTGAAGTAAATACGTGGTCAAGTAGAATATCAGAACTGTATAAGAAAGGTTATTCCCCGGAAGTAAACAGGGAATTCCATAAAAGGGTGATTACAGTTTCATACGATTAGAGAACGACTCGACTAGCACATGCACACCCTTGTAACATATAAAATTGAATAGTAGTTAACTACCGCCTGGAGTGTGCGTGCACCTGGTTCTACATTTTTTTTTAATTACTCATGCTTTAAGAATGATTACATTAATTAAATAAAGCTACTTAGGGGCTCAGGTTAAAAAAAAATCTAAAACATTTTATTCTAGAAATATCAAGTCTGGAGGGCATGTGCACCTCGGTTGGTAATATATGAGTTAAAAATTGCGTTAAAATCATTGTCTTCAATAAACTCAAAAGTGAAAAATGTCTTAAAAGCTTCCCCTTGCATGCACGGAAATCTGGCGGGATTGGCATAACTGAAACACATTCTTCCGCCCTCACAAAAGAGTCTCACAACTGAACGCAACCTTTCCCTATTTCGAATTACCTTAGCTTGATACAACCACATCGTTGCTCGCAGGCCATCAAGGACTGCTGAAGTTGCCTCTCCCAAAATGGATACGCCTAATGCACTTTTGAATATGGCGCTAATTTGCGCTTCTATTCGACTTTCATTTAGACAATTTTTGTATAAAGCACTTTTGGAGTAGCAGATACGTACAGCCTCCGGCTGGAGCTGTTTCTACTTTGCGAAATCTGCATGAGTTGAAACTCCTCGCATCCCGCAAGCAGGATTGATGTGCATTTTTCGCTACACACGCGTAATCAACCTCACAATTCGTTCACCGTACAGATCCGGTTTTAAGCGCTTTTGTAATTCTAGGTACATTACTTAAATCTAATTTACACTAAGAAAACATCAGCAATTCAAGTTGGCTATATTTTTAAGTATGAAATTAGGCACCACAGGCGAGGTATACCAAATCCGTTCCATTGTACGTCCAAGGTACTAGTACTAGTATTATTGTTTCTATTTATAACAACAGAAATAAAAAGGTCTCATGTAATTAAACCTTTACCAAACATCTTAAAGAAAAAAATGGCGTTTATAGCGATTAGTAAAGTACATTAAAAGGTTTGCCAAATAGACGAATCATGGATATAATGTTTATCATGCCACAGATCAATACAAAAAATATTTTAATTCTGTTTTCCAGACTCAGACAGGCTCTGTTTCATCTATATAAACTAGGTATTGTTACAATACAAAATTTTACTTCTTATATCAGCTCGCTGTTACTGTGGGTTCGGCAACTTTAAAAGTTGTCGTGTACGTCAAATTGCCTAAATAGTTATTTCCATTCTTTAAAAAATCCACTATGCAGTTTCAGGGTTGAGCCATTTCTTTTTTTTAAATGTCTAGGTGTCATGCTTTTACTTCCACAACTGCTGATTTACTAGCCCTAGGCAGTTGTAAAATTATATTTTTTGCATAGTGATCATGAAATTCGTCTTTTTTTTAACGAAAAACCGTATTGAAAGGACCACTCTTTAACCTAAATTCATGAAAAAACGTACACTTTTTACTGAAATGTCAATTTGATGGCTGTGTAAAAAAACTACGTGTGCAACACGTTTTGAAAGTCTTTTTTTTTCTTTCATTTGCTTCGCCCTCGTTAATCAAACTTCAAATTCATGAAGAAAAGTATGGCTTTCAAAACTCGCAAAAAATAATATCTCTTCCCTTCTATGGGCGGAAGGACATGATGGCAACTACGGTAATGAAAAAGCCGATAAGACTGCTAAACTGAACCCGTAATCTTTATATCCCTGACAACATTAAGCGCTATGCTATATAAAAAAACCTTAACCAGCTGTATACGAAGATGGGTTAACATGTAAAGCTGTCGGTAAGCAAGGGCTGCTATTACAGGGCCCTAGCCAAAGATTGTCAAATGTTGCTGCAACTGTCCCCAAGGAACCTTCGTTGGGGAACTTCTAGCCCGATATCAGAATCAGCAACACTCCAGTTGCGGTCTTCCTTAAGTACATTCAAAGGATTGGAAGGCTTGAGTGATACCCAACTTGAAGAGCTGCTGGAAGATAGCACAATAAGCCCACTTAGTGCGGTCTAAGTGAGTGTGAGGCAACTTACCCTCCATATATTATTCAGAATGCAGACTTCTGGGCCCTGTAACACAAAGCTAACAATTGTAACAAGTGTAACACTTGTAGGAAATTTGCTTGTAGTTGCAAGTCGTGCTTAATTCTGCAACACAAACTTAACTGAGTGACTTCTTATAACGGGGAAAAATCTTACAAGTGTAGTTCTACACTTGTAGACTGATCGAAGATAGAAATAACATATAAACTAATTGACAGTATCCTCTACTCCAGCGATTTTATATGTTTATCGGTTGCAGGATATAAATCCCTTGTTTTCATATACAAAAGTAGACTGGTAACTAAGTGATAACTTACTGTACATGGCAACCATTACCGTACATGGCAACCGATAACTATTGAACAAACCACGGATGCTATGAATCATAATAGCCTTAACAGTTTGAAATACTCGCTCTGCGAGCTCAGATTTCAATACAACATCTGCGGTAGTTATAATACTCATAACATTCCGAGATATGTTAATAGCTATTACCTATGAATTTGTCTGGTATCCAAGTGTAATCAAAATAAATCCCTGTCATGTTCACTTGTTTGTCCAGTTGTGGAATACAAAAAGGTTGAAATTCGTTTATTGTTCTAATTGCACTATTTATAAATAATGGCTTAGAAAAAAAAATTCTGCAAGGAAAGTTGCAATTTTTAAATAAGGTTATAGAGAACAAAGATGTTCTCTTTGGAGCTTTCTCTAATACGCCACGGAAAGAGCATAAAGTCGACAAATGGAAGGAGTTGGCCAATCCGGTGATTCCGGTGCATCATCCACTGGACTTTCGTCCCCTTAAGTGAGTTGTCCATTGGACGTTCGTCATTGACTTGATTCTCATGATTGCATAAAATTGTGCAACATTTAAAAATATTTCCCACAAATACCGGATTGACTTGCAAATGGTTTAAACAAGGAAACTTCCCTTTTAGTATTTCAAATGCGTTTTCTATAATTGTTTATGAGCCCTATTAAAACCATTTTGAGCTTAATTCAAGGAATCTTCATATGTTGGTGGAATCTGCCACTGCTTTAAAGGATATGCTGAATCCCCTAAAATTATTGTATTGGGATGCGGTCTGCAACTGTTTTCAACTAATGCGGAGTACCCTGGCAGCTTGTACGCTTCTGGGCCAATTACCACTCACATACTAGAATTTCATATCTGGTCCACAAAGAGCCATACAGTTGTTACCGCACGAAAACGTTACAACGGCATAGCAATCTAGCCCCACAAGCGTGCAAAACAAAATAATACGCTCGAGAGCCGGACTTGCTATCCACGACACTATAAGACGACATGATCGATAAATAAACCGAAAATACAAGGCCCCAACCCTGTTAAGATGGCGACAGCAGGAAGGGTTACTCCAGCTAAAACTCAGCCGTGTGGGCGGGTTCTTTACGACCTTCGAGTTAGGGCTGTACTCCGATACGAGAGGTAAATGATGTTACAAAAAGGTACGCCACCATTTTCTTGGCTAAATCGGGAAACAGCAACCGCAACACAGGTGAGATTACTTTGAAAATGGAAGTACATAGAGTCACCTTGCTACTTTTTCTTGGCAGAGTTCGGTTGGCGAGTTACATTCAGTATAGACTTGCCTTACAACAATAACTTAATGAAGCAGCTGTTCAACTCTTTACAACTGAAACAGTACACACAAAAAAACGCATACAAGTAACAAGAACACAAATGAAAAACATAAGTACTTGACAATGAACTCTATTGAGATAAATAAAATATATGTAGGTGACAATGAATATGATATTGACTAGTTAAATTTAAAAATGCTCAAAAGGATTAGTTGGGTTAGATTGCGCAACACGTTAACTTAATTACAAACATTAAACTTGACTACAAATACATTAATGTGGCTCAAGGCAAACGAAACTGCCACAAGTTACGTTACACAAACAAACAAAAATACGGCAATTCATCAAATTTAGCAAATAGCAAAATAACATAGTTAACAACAAAGACGTTGAACTGTTCCAACACTCGACGGGAGCGCTCACTGTACATATTACACTATAAAAGCTAATTTAAAATAACTTGTTACCTGAAGAAGATTAGCTGACTTCATAATTACGTGCGGCACTGTAAGTAATCACCTTTCCAAACGACTGCCTCAAGGTGCCTGAAGAAATGGAACGACGGCGAAATCACAAGGGTGGACGCGGTACAGAACATAACCTCGATGGTGTACGCGATAAGGGGTTGTCCAGATGAATTAGAATCCCCCGAAGGGTGAATAGACGACGTAACGACACTTCCATACAGGAACCACAAGGCAACGTGCGAGATTTAAACAACACGACGTCGTACTTAAATTAGCGTTGGTTCTATGAAGAGCTCGTTAAAATCCGCGACAGCGATAATTTTGGAGTCTCGCAACCCCACGAAAAGAACTCTCGACCACACTAACTTAACTTGCTTCAGCTGCACCCCAAACGGTTAATGTTCACAGCACGAAGAACGCCTAGGATTGCTCACGTAACGAGACAGTTCTATTCCTTCAAACGGGCACTAGTGGTTCACGGAACCCACAGAATTATTCAAAGCGGAATTACAAGACTCATTGCAAGTGTCCCCCCCCCCCCCGGCCGCAAAGCAATGCGAACCGGGGGCTAGAAATAAAATACGTTTGTTCTAATTCAAGCACCGGTAGGAAGTGACACTTAAGTCACAGATTCGAAATGCAACTCCGTGACGCAAGCGCGTAACTACGCTCCGTCCTTGTTCCACTCGTTAGGTTTAAGAATATGACGGATCGAAATGATGAAACAACTACTTAACCAGGGGGTTTACACGTAAAATTACAACCGTCTGTTCGGCGTCAAGAACCACTTAATACGTGATAATGGCAAGATGGCATCATTCATGCAGAATTCAACGGCCGGACAAAGGTCCTTTGTCAAGCGGCTTACTGAGAATTTACGAACAAAGAAACTGTACTGCTTGCAGCAGGTCAAGTTTTAATAACATTGCCAAGCTAAAGATTTAGACTTAAATGAATCGGAAACAACTTTCGTATGGGAAATAGATATTGAATACATTACTAAATTGCGAATTTTTACTACATGATTCGGACAAGATACTAAAATCTGAGAAAATAGCTAAGCTTGACAAATAGTTCTAACACAGTTTATTGAGTGTTTTCTTTGATCTACGTAAGTCGATTGATTAACAGTAGGGGCATCTATTCCGTTAATTGCCCCACACACCTCAGGCATACCTGCCATTTCATGAAATTGCTGCACCACGCTTAATGTGTCAGCGGGCCATGCTACTATTTCATTAAATTTAATTTGGTTGACAACATCCACAAAATCATGAACGCATCTACAGTCATTTTTGAAATCCCATGCATATCGAAAATACTATGGTATTGTCCACCATTTCCCAGCCAGTGTAGTGCAACTGACATTTTCTGCTTAGGGTATAGCCCATACCAACGGTTGAAATTATTTTCCAGTGTTGGTGAAAGATCTCGAAGAAGATTTGTGAATTGTGTCTTATTCAACCTGAATCTTTATAAATTGCGCATTAGGGAGAAAGTCAAAATCAGTTATTGCTCTAAATCGATATTTTGCTCAGACAGCAACATCTTCTCACTAGAATCACTTGCACTTGAACTTGACCACATATTGGGCAATAAGTGCACCAAGAAGAATTTATTGATATTGACACATGAGAAGCTCAAATCCACAGTTTAGGATAGGTAGAAATTTTTCTACAATTGTAGTAAAATCCGTAACACAAACTTACAAGTGTTGGCGTTGAGTTACAGAACAGACCTACAAGTGTAGAATATCTGCCGTAATTACAAGTGCGGCACAGGTTATTACAAGTTCCGTTGTGTTACAGAATCTCAACAAGTTTACAAAGTAGAAGTCTACAATTATTACACTTGTGTTACAGGCACCAGGAATTACAAGACGTGTTTTTGGGCCTTTTTTGGTGATGCTCTACAAAAGGATTTTATCCAACAAAATCGGCGATAACCTGCATCACGTTTGGTCTAATTAGTTTCCTGAATAGTTGCCCAGGATTTACTAATATTTTGGAAGTAAAATATAGTTCGGTTACCCGACATGTAAGTTATGATATGGTTATCTCTGCTTTCACGTGGTCTAACGCCCAGTATTTCTCTTCTTTTTTCCTGTTCGCTGTGTTATTTCTTTTGCTTTATTCTTGGATGTTTCTATAAGTGATCTCAAGATTTAACGTGATATCTGTCGAATATCGGTAGATGTCGCATTACGTTTCTGTGTTACCCGCCTGTTCAATTGCAAATTTGTCACTTGAGAAAACTCGAAACACCTGCAATTACAAATCTATTCCAACCTTTCGCACACCTGGACTTTGTTATTGATTGGCCCTTTTGCCTGCGACCCCTCTCTGGAATTATGTGGCGAGCAAGTTGTTTTGAATATTAGCAAGTTACGACGTAAATATTTGGCACTTTTGTATTGTTATATTTTACACAAAACTATTGTAATAATCCCCTTATAGAAGTAAAATAAGTACTTACCTTGTAAAATCTTAAGTGATATACAAAATTTTTACATAAATCGGAGTGCTCCTAGAAAATATCAGAAACGTTAGGAATCCATGGTAAATTTAAAAATACATCAAAATATCACAGACAAGCTATAGAACAGGTATATGAAAAATACACGTCGTATGTCCCATCTTGAACTCATTTTAAATAAATTCCAAAGACCAGCAAAGTGGTGCAGCCTAGGCCGCCTTCCCTTGGTTGTGAAGGGGTGTGGTTGCTGAGGGCTGTTTCAGCGAACCTAACCCCTGTTCGAAGTTAAGGGTAAAAAACAAAATCAGGGTAAAATTAAAGTAATATAATGAAGAATGAATTAAAATACTATGTACAATTATTACAGTTGGCATAAACTAAGATAACAACCTGATTACAATGAAACCTGCATTTTCTGTTGGTTAAAAGTAATTACTGTACTAAAACCATTTTTCACCCCTAAGGGATGAACCTGATAGTCAATTACTTTGTAGAGCAAACACTCTGCTGTATAAACGTTAGTATAATAAAAAATAACTGACCTTTTCCAGTTGCTCTCGAAAGCCTAAAATGTTGGAAACTTGGGTTTTACGCGGTTTTACTCCAAAAAATGTTTAAATTCAAAAAGTAATGCTGAGTTTCTCTGCAACTAGAACCCGAACGCACCTTTCTTCTTTGGGAGGACGAAGTTTGGCACTCAATCACATAATTAAGCCGCATTTGTTGCCCGGGAAGTTCCTGTTTCAATCCCCGCAACGACTGACCGTTTTCCGGTGGCGTACTTCTAGAACATTTTTGAAAACTCTCCATCGCATTCGCGGTTAATCATTTTACCAGAGGGACAGTTTGCATCTTACCTGCGTCCTATCTGGGATTGCAGTTCCCAGACTTTAGGAATGCACAAATGCAGGCCCGTCTGAATGTTGCGTGTTTTTTGCCACGTACACCTCTTCGTGAATCGCTAGCGTGGCCGAGCGGTTAGAAAACTCGACTGCGGTGCTACGGTGCGGGGTTCAATTCCCACATTTGGCAACTGGTGGGCGGCCAACCCAGTCGCTTTAAAAATTGGGTACCGAAACCACTGTTGTAGTAATAGGGAAAGTAAGGCCGTTGTCTAATGCGTGATGCTAACCACATTACCCAGTAACCCGTTAACGGTGTGCCAAAGAATTGAGTTTCGAAAAAAGATATTTGGGCGACCTTGACTCGCCGAGTTTAAGGCCATATTTCTACGTGTGGAATAAAACGCCTTGAACTTTACACCTCTTTGTGGGACTGAGCATTTATGCTGACGCGTTTTCCGGTGTTTGCTTTATAAATATTTTCAACCTTACATTGTATTATAGAACATATAATTTTTAGTACTTTAATATGAACAATTTGAGAAATCCTCTTGTGATTTCTTTAAAATCTATGGCGGTTTGTCAAGAGGTATGAAACGAGTTCCTCGACAAGGAGCCTTTCCGTACCTATGGAGCAGCATCTAAATATACAAGCTAGTGATTAAACTGTATGTCGCAACAATGAAAAGTCAAACGAGTGAAGTAGTGGAAATATCTACAAACATGAAGTATATCATCATTTGGAAAAGCAAAATATAAACATAGAAAGTCATGTTCTACACGACAGAAGTTGGTACAAAGAGAACCTGCTAGGAACAAACAAGATGAAAATACTCAAAATCAAGGCAGGACAATTTTCCAAGCTTAAGAAACAAAGCAATAGGAGAAACATGCTTTCATTGGTTTATAGTGATTTTATTGTACATCTAAAACTAAAAATTTTGGTATTTGTTTACCGAATATTCGATAATATGAACAAATATCATGGGTTTATGCAAAGTTGCCATTTTTACCTATACCAATACAGTGTATGCGCTTGCTGTTTATTTTGTCGATACGGGAATTGTTTTTGGAGACATGTACAAAAGTAGATGTCACAATCGACGAACTAGTTGGGTTTCGAGGTAGATGTGTATTTATACACTACATGCCCATCAAGCCCACTAAATATGGCTTGAAGTTTATTTTCTGATATGGGATATGCCATAGATGGTTCCGTTTACGTTGGCAAACAACTAGGAGCTGAAGTCCAAAGAAATGTAGTTTTCAGACTGTTTAAAACTTGACCAAGATCATTCGTCAGACATCAGACAGGAATGTAACAGTCAACCATTTTTCTGTAGTGTAACGGTGTTACTTCTAGGGGAAGGTACACTTGGGAAGAATAAAAGGGAGATCCCAAAGAAAATGGAACCCAACAAAGAAAGGCAGGTACATTCTTCAATATTTGAGCATAAAGAAGACATAACAATGGGGAGTTATGGTCCCTAAAAAAAAGAAATCCGTTATTTTGATCAGTTCACATAATAATAGCGCTGTAGTTGACGGTAACAAAAAGAATCCGAAATTATCACCTTGTACAATAAAATAAAGGGTGGGGTGGATGTAATCGATCAAAAAGTACACCATTTCACATGCAAAAGATAAATGCAGAGATGGCCAATGGTTGTATGGTGTAATATAATGGATATTTTAATCTTCAGTGAAGAACATCGAAATCGTCATTAAAATACGAGAAATTGGCAGTGTAGTAGAAGTAATTAATTGTTTTAAGACTTTTTGTAAGTGGCAGGGCGACAGATAACTGTCTCATTAACTAGGTAGACTTAGATGTATACTCTTAAAATATTTGTATATACAACACTTTTTGAACTTTGTGTAGTAAATTTAAATTCACAAAGCACAAATTCTTTAATGTACACGACTGTACATACGTTACTGCGAAAGTATATACAAGGTAGTACGTATATTATAGATATTATGTAAACTTTTAAAAAAGCAAATACATAACAAATCAAGAAGACTTAAAATCAACAGAGAAAGTAAAAGTATTTGAAACAAATAGAGAAAGAGCATCAGGGGCTGGAAACTAACTTGAGCCTCCTATGGTAAAATGTGGAAAGTCATAAAAATTTATATACCCCAGCCACCCGTTTTAAAATCACAATTATACAGTGATTCACGAAGAACGCTACTCTTTAGACAACCAATTATGATCTGCCATAAGGTTTATTATGGGTGTCTGTAAATTGGGTTGTCTATCAAAACCTTTAAGGGGCGGAATTCTTTGTGAATCGCCCTACACGATGAGTACATACCACCATTGGCATGATATGAGGAAACATGAGTCTTCATTAAATTGATTTTGAATAAACTTGAGAATCAATCAGAAAGCGATAGAAAAGAAAATATGGAAATATCTCGGAGAGATCAGGAGAGAAATGAATGGGTACTATACTAATCAACATCAGATATCTTTCGCACTATGAAATAAAATAATAAGAATAATCTTGGTGTAGATATTGTAATGGCTTTAGTATGAAGGTTTGATATTATATTATTAAAATGATTTAAAAAAATTATTATAAAATAAAAAAAATGGATTTATGTATTTAAAAAGAAAATCAGAATTATTAACATATGTATTTGGAAAATAACAAATTAAAATACAAATCTAGTTGAACATTGTAATAAAAGAAACAGAAAATGTCTATAATGTGATGTAAAGATTATTTGAACTAAAGCTTAAGAAAATTAATATTAAATACTTATTTGGGAGAAGTCATTTAAAATACCGGGTATTAAAATAAGTGGAATAATAGTAATTTACGATACAAGTGCGTAAAGCAGTCTTTAGTAACGAGTGGGGTAGAGCTAAAACGCGAGTGAACGAGCGTTTTAAGCCCCGCGAGTGACCAAAGATGCTTTACGCATGTGTATCGTACAATATTTTATCTACGATATAATCTAGAAAACACGGTAAATATAAAAAGATATTTAAATGTAAATTAAGATTAGTAGCAACCGGTCATCATTTTGCGTAGTTAAAAATTTTAAAACACGTTGCTACGGACGACGTCCTAATTAAATCTTTTAAGTACGTTGCTACTATGACGTAAAGTAATGAAAGCATGTTATTAAACAGACGTTTTACAAATTTAAAGCCAATTAAAAGTCAATTTTACACACTGTCGTAGATAAAATTATTATATAGAGCGTTAAACCTTTAAAAATAATCATAAAGCATATTACTACGCAAAATGTTGTTATTTTTAGACAGGTATAAAATTTGATTCGAAAATTATGTTAAACTAATTTGTAAATGGTAAAAATTTTAAAATAAACTCTCTTATAATAAGATTTTATATCTAGGTATTTGGTTTAAGAAAGGGTTTACATAAAATAAAATTACCGAGAAGGAGAAAAAAATAAATTGTAAGAACAAGAAATGTTGAATTTACGAAGAAGAATGGATATGGTAGGAATACTACAAGGCATACAGACATTAGCTAGAAAAGTAATTATTGTAAATGGATACTGTACTTCGTTCATTATTAATTGGCTACACCATGTGATATGAATAATTTCTCGGGTTATTTTCTGGAAGTGGTCGACAGCGAGTTTCCTGATAGAGTAAACAGCTTGCGAATTGGATATAAGGTTTTTCATTTACTAGTATTGTACTTCATTGGGCATCTTCTTGGGGTGACGTGTTGTTGCTTAGATCTTGTCAATTCTAGTGTTGCTGGATTGACGACTGCTTGTTGAATTTTGAAGAGAGACATTGCAGTTACTACTGGTGGATTTATGCTGGAGGATTTATGCAGTTTGCTAGTAACTCATTGCAGTTCTACTGAGTTTGGTATACAGGTTATAAAACTGCTGTGAGTGGCTTAAATGCTGTTGGATTCGGAGGGGCCGGATTATGTTCTATGTACAAGTGACAGTTACAGGTATTTACATCAAGAACTGAAAGAAAAGCATTAAAAAATTAAGTGAAATAATTAAAAAAACGAATTACTTACAGTTTTTAGTGTTTATTGAATGACATATGGTAACAAAAGTGTATTTATGATTAATTTACATTGTCATAATTTTAAATGACATTGGCAGGTACACATTTGTCATTTGATTTTGAATCAGGGTTTCATTAAATAAAAAATCAATTTTCAGAAATATCAATAGTCATTGTAATATGAAATCCCAAACTGTTTTATTAAGAATACTTGTTTTCTACTGGAGCTAGTAATATTTTGTAACATTGATAATTAATAATTGATCAAAAAGGGCAGATGAATTACATAAATTCATTTATTAAAAGAGAATTTGTTAAAAATTAACTAAATAAAAGGAAACGTCAAACGTAATTGCTAAAGCATAATAAATATTGAGTAATTATTTACTTTAGCTTGAAACGCTTAAATTGCAATTTCTGGAAGCGGTTTTGCACTATCCCTATGGTTTACGACCTGCTGAACTCGAATCTGTTGTCGGAAGAGGCGAAAAATGTATATTTTCAACAAGTAATTACCAAACTAAAATGTACCTCAACTAACAAAATTGACACTTCCAGCGATAGCTACGTTGCCAACTGTCGTTAAAATACCCTAAACGGCGTGACGCAGCCCTAACAAGTATAAAAGTATAAAGGCCTCTAGTAAATACTTTGGTTAAAATACAGTATCGTAGACCACTTCTGTCTCATGCCCAGGAGCTATTTTAGGTTAGCTGCAGTTTAAGATTCGTGTGTACTTAGTATCCACTAAAAGGTTGTGATCTAGTATACTGGAGTTTTCCCTCATTTTATTTATTTATTTTAAATCAATGGGTGCCGCCCCTGGTTTTTTTTAGCTTTAGTAACATATTCGAGCTACAGTCTGCGTTGCGTGCGCACCGAAATAAAATGACTTGTTTATGTCATTTCGCCGGTGATTTTCGTGTTTTTCGGAATTTCTGATGGATTTTTTAAAGTTTTGTATTTAAAAATGCCTTTTCGCCGACGTTGCTGTACTTACTTTTTGTTCTGCATGGCCTCTTTCTAGGGATTCCAAAAAAAAACCGGATTTTAGCGTTTCATGCTAAAGTAAACTGTTACCAAATATTGTTATAACATAATAGATATTTATGCATTAAGGGAGATATGAATATGTTTTTTCCCTGAGGTTGACATGTGTTACAGACCGAGGGCCTCTGGCCCGAAGTCTGCAAGTCAACTGAAGGTAAAGAACATGAATATTTCCCGTGGTGCATACAATATTTTATCTACTAGCATATTCGTAAAAATAGTATGAAATTTCAAAATGTCATAATGACATTTAAAATTAGAATATGTAAGTAACATCAAGGATTGCCTCATTGTATGGTTGCTAAGACGTTAATTGTAGTTGCATTGTTACCATGAGTTTGAGGGAGAAATAATTTGACAAGTTCCTTGGGAGTTATGAGTAGCTTTTCATATTTTGTTTCTATGACGAAAATGTACAATATCATGTTGCTAGTAGATAAAATCATTTACATACATAAACACCATTTCAACATAGGCAATTATTATAACATATATGGCGCCACAACGTGGAGCCATAACAATATATTAATATCAATCATTTCTTCTTATTAATGGCTTAACAAGTAAAATTCAGATAATCACACCAAATTCAATATCGTATTCCTTCCTTTTTCTTATTTTATAACATTCGTTGCTGCAATCTTTTACGTTGAAAATATCGAACCACTCCCTTTAATGCTTAAATTAATAAGTGAGATATTTTTCGTCACCCACAGCAAGCACTCTGTTATTGAGACACTCATATCCTTCATCAACATTAAATTTGTTGATCTAAACTGGACAAAATGCGAGATCAACTAAATTTAGGAAAACATTGATTAGTCTACCTAAAGGCCAACGCGCACTTGTGCGACGCGCAGAGCAGCGCGGCGAAGCGCGGCGACGAGCAGTTATATCTTTAATGTATTTCTTACCTACTAACGCGCACTTGACGGAAGCGCGGCGCGGCGCAGCGAAGCTACCCTAGCGGAATTCTTGCCAGAGAATATTTTTCTCTGCGCCGCGCCGCTCCGCGCGTCGCTTCGCCCAAGTGCGCGTTACCTTGCGACCCAAGTGGCCGGAATTGGGGTTTACGAAGTTTTCCGAAAGCAGTTGGAACTAGCCGAATGTATTCCGACAGACGCTAAACGCAAGAGTTGAGTTTTTTTCTTGTCTTTCGTTGAAGCTTGAAAGCAGAACTTTTTATAAATAATGACTTTTTGTCGTAAACTCAATAAAAATCAATAATAACATTTTTATGGGTGGTCCAGTTCATTTGTTGAGCAGTATATTTGTAATCATATATGCTTGTTTTACTTAGAAACTTCTATTTCGTCTTAAATTTAAAATTACTGTCTCATTTTCATAGAAATTAACTACAAACCCATGACGCATTTAACGATAAATCGTAGAAAATGCTGTGACCTGAATTGTGGCTTGCAACATTTGTTTCGTTTGATTGACGTCTGGCAAAGGATTATCTTTACAGGGGGGCTTATGTGTTTCTAAGCAGACATGATATTTGATGAATTATAGGTTATTGGGATTTCCAACATTCTTTTAAGCAATCTACAAATCAAAATAATGTGAATTATAAAATAACTGAAATAATTTGGATGCAAACTTCACTTTCTGCCTCGCCGCTCCATTAAAATTCAGCATTTCGCTATTAATTTTCAGTAATAATAGGACAAGAGGTCAAAATATTGCCGACAATAATTTTTGCGATTCAGATACGAGTTTCTGTGGCGATGAAAATAACCACGAGTGCTTGCACGAGTCGTTATTTTCTAAAGCAACAGAAACGAGACAATCTGAAGAGCAAACATTTTCGGCAATATTTTGACCTAGAGTCCTATTCGTCTTGACAATTTAACTTTTCAATTATTGAAAATGGTCAATAAAAATTCCTAACACTAGAATTTTAAATTCACAAAACTAGCGGTCTTTGAATTGCATCCTTTTCTAAAACTAAAATGCAAATTATTTTTCATTAAAAAATTGTTTCCTACAGAAAAAATTATCGCTGAAATAAAGCTCCTCGAAATATTGTCACTAGAATAATCGTTCGATTGGTAGTTTATTTTTAAATTGAGGAATGCCATTGGTTGACTGACAAGTTAACTCGATCAATTCCAATATTAATTTGTACAACTAGTTTTGAGTCATACTTTTTTTCATGAATTTGCAGTTTGATAACCAGGGCGAAGCCCGAGCTAATCAAGCAAATAAATGAAAAAAAGGACTTTCAAAACGTGTTGTATACGTAGTTTTTTTGCATAGTGATCTCTTGGTCGAAATTAAGGAGTTGACAATGGCTTTTTTATCTTTTTTCCAGCTTTTCAGCTTCTTCACAAAGCAAAGAGACAATTAGAGTATCTTCGTCCGAGCTATCCATTTTATTTATTAAAGCTACCGAACACAAACAAATCCACAAAATATTCGGTTAACACCAACCCGGTTGTCGACAGAAACGGCTCTCAAGTGCGCGTTAGCACGGCTCTTCGGCTCTTCGCCGCGCTTCGCCGCGCTGCTCCGCGCGTCGCCTAAGTGCGCGTTGGCCTTAAGTTCAACTAACTAAGCATTATGTTTTGTTAGAATTAATTGCTTTTGTCAAAAAGTTGATTACCTACATTATCCGTGATGAAGAACATAAATAATTGCTTATTATGGGAAGAAAAACGAAAGAAGAAGTTAACATTTAAAAAGAAATTAAATTTTAACGTACGTTTCAGTAACTTATTTAGGCCAGAGATAGTAGATAGGTATCTACAAAAAAATCACATAGTCCTGATTTTTGGCACAAATGTTTCTTAGTACTCTAGGAGCGATCCTTTAAAACTCCCCGCCTCTGGGGTGCCGGCGTCGTATCGAGAAGGTCTTGGTCTTGGTCTGGTTAAAAAACACATTTTGTTCGGGTAAAATACATTTTTTGTTTTGGACACGGCAAAACATCAGTAAGAGAAGTTGTTCCAAAATCTATAATTATGGCGCCATAGAAACTATTGAATGACTTATGAAACCATGTTTATTAGAAGGAATTGGAAAATTGCTTCATCTACACATGGTTTCATAACAGTAGGCCAATATTTCTGAAATTTTGCTGGAAGCTATCATTTAACATTGCGAACAACCTCTTCTAATAATATTTTGCTATAATAAAACGGACACGGTGCTTTATCGTAATTATTTCTAATAAACACGTGGTTTCCTATTCTGCTTCTTGCTTCAAAAACTATAACGCCGACACCCCACAAGCGGGGATTTTTAAAGAGTCGCTCCTAGGGTACTTACAAACATTTCTGCTAAAAATCAGGACTACATTTTATCTTTTCGTTAGGTGCCATAAACAGACGTGTATTTTTCAATATTTTATCTTCATGAATAGATTCTGGTTCAATGTATTTTTTTATATAAAAAGTGTGTAGTAATGACGCTGTTAACGATACTAAAATAAATTTGATTAATGGTCTATAACAACACTGATGAAGATAATAGATATTAACGATACAAGCTTGATTATGAGTATCTTAACGAAACGAGTTGGATTTCCAAAACTATGCGGTGAGCCGAGTTCTACGGCAATCAAACGAGTTTTGTTGTGTGCCATAAACAAACGTGTATTGTTTAATATCTTATCTTCATCAATAAATTCCGGTTCAATGTATTTTTTATATACAAAGATTGTGGCAATATCCATTACCACATTGAGTGCGGTAATATCTATCCATTACCGTACTGAGTGCGGTAACGAAGCTTTTAACGATACTGAAATTAATTTGGTTAATTTTATATAACAACACCCATAAAGATAAAAAAATTAATTCTACGTTCAGTTTTGTAATTTATCGAGTTTGGTGTATTGGATGTTAGTATTTCTGTTTAAATTGCTTGAAGGTGTTGGAAATAACTTTTTTTAATAGTCTTTTGTTTGACCGATATAATTTGAATTACAGCAATTACAATTAATTTTATAAGCTAGATTAGACGTTTTTTTCAGTTTTATTTTTAAAACTTGTAAAAGAACAAATTTTAATTATTGTAAATTTTTCTTTAAAAATTTTCATAGAGGTGAAGTAGTACATCTGGAATAAAGGTATAATTTTCACTTTTCTATTATTATTAAATTCGTCATTAAAAAATGGTTGCAAGAGAATTGATTTATCACCTTAATTTTTATTTTTAAAAATTTATAATTTTTATTCCTATGTTTAATAATCAGTTGTTTGGGGCAATCATTTTCCAAAAGTATATTTTGAATGTTTTTTAATTTATTTATGTAATAATTACGCTTTTTGTATTGCGTTTTCTTATATTTTATAGTCGTATTTGGATTGCTGTTTAAATATCTGGTTGTTTTAACATCTTTGCGATACTAATTGTATTTGATTTTTCTATTAGATGTTATTTCTAGAACATTTCTTGATCAAGAATTCTTTTCGGTTTTAACGTAAACTAATCTAAGATGTACTTGACTCAAATCATTGAACATTGTGTTAATTGCGTTTTATTTGCGTTTATTGCAACGGCCAGATATCGTTGATAAAATGTAATGTTTTGGTTGTTTTTTACAAGTATTTTTGCCATATCCCTGAGGGCCAAATTTGAAATTGTACAAGAAATTGGCGATCCAATTGGATGAAATGTTCATCAACATTTGTTTTAAGTGATGTTTAAAAAAAATATCTTCACATAACCTCGAAGAAGCACGATATTCTAGAAATGTTTATGTATTCATAAATCTGCCACTTTAATAAGACTTTAAAACCATTTCTAAATTAAAAACGAAAAAATTACAACGAAACATTTGAAACATAAATTAATAATTATAAAACTTTATGTCTGAAGCAGCTAAGGCAAGGAATAAGTTAATGAAACGTACGTACAAATGTTTAAAAAAATTAAGTAAGCAATAAATTTTCGCGATGAAGAACGTCGTTTGTCTTGCCATTCATTCATTCTTGCCATAATAAACAAAAATAATTACCCAGTCATAAATAAAACTAATGATATAATAAATAATAGCATTCATATACAGTGAACCATACATATTCATAAACATGTAGCTTTTCTCAAACTATGTAAAGCTTTGCTTAACGCCCTGAATTTGAAATCTTCTTCAAATATGAATAAGCAGAAATAAAGAAGAAAATCTCTCTTTTTCCATGACGTATACTATTACAAATTTAAAAATGTATTTGTTGCAGTGTTCAAAAGTCTGTCTGCTGAAAGACGTAGAAAAACCAGGGCTTTGTCCAGGATCGGATTCTCTGGTGTCCCCTTTTGCCACCATATGCTTAAACACCTGCAAGTACGATTCGCAGTGCCCAGGACTGACAAAATGTTGCATGCACAGCTGCGGGATCACATGCCAGTTCCCAAAAGACCTCCAGTTAGAAAAAGGTGCAAAACGGCTCTCCACTTTTTATGACGTACGAGTAGGTTGCAGTTAGCACAGTGCGTATGGTGATTACGGTTTTCCTGTCTCATTTTGAACTCTGCTCTCGCATACCAGATATGCGGCAGTTCTGTTTTAATTATCACTCAATTAGTTGACCTGATTTACCATTTATAGGCATACGTTGACTGCTTATTCAGTCGTTGCAGTTACCAGTTGATTGACTTTAGGGTTACAATTTTGGATTGCTTTGGGCGCTTTATGTTTCTGTAACTAGATATTTATAATTATATGTATAGTGATGGCCATTGCAAAGGATTCAAGTGTGTGTTGATTGTTTGTTTTGAATTATATGGAATTTACAATACCATCAAGAAAAAAGCTTATTCGTCATAATTAGAGCACTTACCTAACCATGCCAATCTTGTAGCTGTAGGCTATGTAATAAGTAACAAGAACATTCTTTGTATAAACCATTTTCAACGCAACTTTGTGAAGATAGCAAACGTGTAGTCCGTAAGAAACCACATCATAAGACTCGCTCCTAATCCTGAAATCAACACAGTTCTTGTATTTAAAATTCATACAATAGTCAAAAACACATCAAATACATCCATATTGTTAAACTGTTTCAGTATATATGAAATAACACCCGATACTCTATAGTATTTGCATAATTTTTAAACATGTGAGATAGTTATTAGACTTCTCGCTTTCGGTCTAAGTTAATAAGTTAAACTTTACCGAGGTATCTAATCTGCTAAAACATACAAATTAGAATTTCAACCACTGCAACAGAATTGCAAAATTTTATACATTTTATGCTTTTTGTGGCTATGAAATTTACAGTTAGCTTGAGTATGGGATTAATATCAACGTATCGATACTCTTGGTGGTCTGTCATACTTTTTAGCACATTTAAGTCTTTAAATGAGCAAGTTTTTCGAATGATCAATGTGGAGCAGTAGCGCAGCGAAACCTGTTGCGTTCAAAAATTCACCTCCGAGCCGTGATTAGTTATGACGTAAACCTGAAAAATTTGCCAATTCGTGAGCATATCACAATAAAATAATATCAAAGTGCATCCCAAGACAAAGCTGCTTTAAAAGTGTACAAAAATATTAACGATACGCCACTGCATTGTCAGGCGGGCGAATTTCCTAATGGAACAGGTTTAGATGTCGAAATAATGGCCTAGTTTTTGTGGTGTGGACCCTGAACTGCATCTCAATAGGACCACCAAGATGTTCACAGGCATTCATAATTTTACAGTATAATGAGTCATCGGGTGGACGGCCCAGTAACACTAAATTAGGAGCAAATATGATAATAACCTTAATCACTCATATTTTTCATCGGAGTCAGTGCCGTATAATTATTGTAATTTTCTTTTCCGATGCATTCCATTTAGATGCAAATATGAGGGAATTCTTTGCCTAAACCGAACAATTTGCAAAAAGTTTGCTATTCGATATTTATAAACCTCTTTCTATCCACCTGTGGCTTCAGCTCAATTAATCTGAATGTAGCGGCAGGCTAAAATTTAGTTGAGATTTTGCTACTGATTAAAATTAAAGAGCTCAATGTGGATATTTGAATGAGTCCTTAAAATAGAAAAACTGAAATGCAGTGACTTAAATGAAAAGTCCTTAACAATTAAGGACTCATAATAAAATTGTTAGCATTCCATGGTTTAGGATTTATCAACTGTCATTATGCTGTCATGACTCTATATTATATTACTCGTACCTATGTATGGCAATTATTCATGGTATTATTATTCACGGGTAATCCATTCCGTAATTTTTATTTGAATATCATGTATAGACCACTGGATATAAGCACTTAAAAGGTATTTTTTCATTATTTATTTGTATTTACACTTTTCACTCAACAACAGCTTTAACTATTGATAGTAGAGGCAATCAATGATAAACAATAGCCTGACAAGAAAATAATTGCAACACAAATAATTGTTGAATCATAATATGAAAGTGTTATAATACCTATTAAATAATGCACAACACTACATGCTGTGTTAACCCGGTAAAAGTATAAAGGCTTCATTCAGCGGTTTACTAACGAACTTCCCACTACTATTAATAGGGATATCAGAGATAGCAGAGGACATCAGAGAAAACAATTACTTATTATGCCTATTGGTTGTGTTTTTAAAACTACGAACGCAAGTATATTTCATTTAATAATAAGGAAGGGTTATTACTGCTTTGCTGAATGGTTCTCACGGTCGCCCACACGCTCCATTTAAATACACCCTTTCAAATCGATTCCCTGATACTTCGGTTGACATGAGAATTGTGTTTGACAACTGTGAAATTTTTGTGTCTGACATGTCCTGTATTTGGTTTTGTGGTGTTTTATCTTCTAGCAGTGGCTACAAGTAATATTGTTATGATAACGGTCTACAGTGCAGCATATGTATGTATGTATAGGCTCATTAACCCAATGAGAGTTATGGCCTCATCCTTTCTAGATGTTTTGAAATCCATTTTCCGAGGTGGATTAGTCCTCATATCTTCCGGTCTTCATAACTTATAATATGATCTGGCGTTCTCTTCTACTTGTCTCCATTCTCTTCTATTTTTACTCTTCTCTCTCCAATTTACTATTTCCATTAGTCTTAGATCTTCCAGGACACTATCCCACCACCTGCTTTTTGGTCTTCCTCTGTACCTTTTCCCTTCCGGTTTCCATTCTGTTATTTTTCTGATGACTCGACTGTCTTGACATCGCATAATGTGTCCGAACCATTTCAGTCTCTGTGCTTTCACGTATCTGACTATATCCTTTCCTTTTATTTCTGCTTGTAGTTCAAAGTTCATTTTTCTTCTAAGTGTATTGTTGTCTATCTTTACTGGTCCTAGTATATTTCTTAGTATTCTTCTTTCAAACTTTCTAAGCTCTTCTTCTTCTGCTGCTTTCAGGGCCCAGGTTTGCATTCCGTATGTTACTATTGGCCTTATTAGTGTCATGTAGATCCGTATTTTCGTTGCTTTTTGCAGCTGGTTACTACTTTATCGATGCTTTTGAGTTTCTCTATCAGCTCTTTCTTTGTTCTACTAATTATCGTTACATCGTCGGCATAGGCAATAACTTGGGTTTCTTTGTTGATAATTGTCCTTTGTATTCCTACTTTCTGTACGATTTTCTCAATTATCATGTTGAAAAGTATTGGTGATAGTATATCCCCTTGTTTCACACCTGTATCTATTGTGATGAAGTCTGTTGTTATTCCATTTACCATTACTGCTGCTTCGGTCTCTTCCATGGTCATTTTTACTAATCTCACTAGTTTTTTGGGAATTGCTGATTCTTTTAGCTCCTGTATTATCTTTTGTCTATTGATAGAGTCGAATGCACTTCTGAAGTCTAGAAACGCTATGTGAAGTTCGATATTATAGGCATATGCTTTTTCCATTATTTGTTCCATTATATGTAGTGCGTCTGTTGTGCCTCTTCCTGGTCTAAATCCCTGTTGGTAGTCTTGGATTATCTTTTCTGTATATGGTTGCAATCTGTTCTTTAGTACATGCGTAAAAACTTTGTATGACGTGTTGAGTAACGTGATTCCCCTGTAGCTGGTGCAGTTTTCCGGGTCTCCTTTCTTATACAGCGGAGTTATTATCCCTCTTCTCCATTCTTTTGGCATTGTTTCCTTTTTCCATATCTCACTTATCATCTTGTACATCTGGTGTGTTGTCTTTTCTCTTCCATATTTTAATAATTCATTTGGTATACCATCATTCCCGGGCGATTTGTTGTTTTTTAGCCTGTTTATTACTGCCTGTATCTCCTCTAAAGTTGGTTCAGGTTCTTCTTCTCCTTCGATATCTCTGATTTGTGGCCTGTCTTCTCTATACAGTTGATTCTGTTGACTATCTTCGATTTTTAGTTCGCGTAAGTGGTCTTCCCATATTTCTTTGATCTCTTTTTCTTCGTGTGTTGACTTGCCATCTTTGTTTCTTCCTTCAGTCTTCTCATTTCTTCATTGTTTTTCTTTAGTTCTTCTTTCATCTTCCCCATTTCTTCGTTGTTTTTCTTCAGCTCCTGGTTACTTTTACTTATCTCGCTTTTCAGGTCGGCGGACATGTTAATTATTAGTTGTTTTAGTTCGTCCATTTTTTCTTTTTCTTCCCCTGCTTCTACTGAGGTTTTTTTTTGGGTCTTGTTTACGTTGGGTTCCTTTCCTTTCTTGCTTTCTGCTTTATTATTCGGCGATCTGAGTATTATCTTGCTTTTTTGAAATACCTCGGCGTAGTCTTCTGGACTTGTGGACAGTGCAGCATATAATTGTAGTAAAATGATAGATCCGGGGATAGCGGAATTTCCAATGTGCTTTTATAGCTTTTGTTAGTGCAACAGAAGTTATAAAATTCGTCCTACATTTTAAATGTGGCATACCGTGGGCTACAGCTAGTTTTATGTGTTCCAAAAGTTCACCGAAAAATTCCTATCGTAGAAATAACGACCAAAAACTGTTTTTCTTAAGGGTATCATGAAGGATCAACCATGTCAAAACAATGTTCAAACAGAAGGTTTTTTCTAAAAAATTATCTTAAAGAAAGATTCTTACTAATAGCTGCTTAGAACCAACCCCTTAGCCACAATTGAGGGTTGAGTAGAATAAATATACTATCTGAAAAGCAAATAATTGCAACACAACGCACTACGAAATTCTTGGGAGTTGACATATTGGAAATGGCGATCAAAAACGGCTCTTCTCAAATGCCTAAAGAACTATATGTTAGCTTGTTAACCACAATCGCACAGGAATCATCAATAACTTCTGTCTTATTCTTTAAAAATCCATTACATAACATGATTTCAGAGGCTTTCACGGCCATTGTCATTAAGTAACAAACGACTTCCGAGATCGGACCGTGTCATAAATACTCGCCTTTCTCTTTCTGATCGTTAGAAGAGTTTCGCCTCTGGCGTGGTTTACTAGTTGAGTTACCGTGCTTTTTTGCTTTTCCTCCTGATGAATCCCCTTACGAAAGTGGGCGAAACGTTGAGTTCTTCGATCTCAATAATGACATGATTCAATCCCGGAAGTCGTTTGTTACTTAATTACATAACATAATTTTGTACATTGAATTTTCAAAATTGTGTCATCCTCGTCAATTTCAATATTTTTCTGTTTCACATTCTACTCCTCGACACTGTCCACAGACTGATGTACAGAACACACCATAAATTCTGCAGGAGTACCTCAGCGTTCTACAGTTTCCACTGTATTTGCTAGAAATCACTTCCAAGATAGTACCTTGTAGGTAGCAGGTTTCTTGTCCTCCATCACAAGAAAATACATAAAAAGCGGTAGCTAAAACTAACGATAAATCGTTTAGATTGATAATGCAGAAGATTTTGCATATGAATAAGATGCCTGGGTGCCTGGAATTTTGTCATCCCTTTAAATATATCTAACTAGCCCCACGTTATGGTGCCAAAATGAAATATATAACACTCCATCTCGCGGTGGTATTTGTATTAATGTCAAGCTACACGTTGTGAGCCAAACTGTAATAACACCCCCTTTTTAATTCTACTTGAGTTACCAATTGAAATATATCTAAACTACAGTTTGTAGTATAAAATTAAATATACTCTTTTACTAATTATTGAAAATAAATACCATCAGGTACAGTTCACTGTATACTTACCTTACCTCTTAATATGATAAGTAGGAATTGACGTAACTTCTGAATCAATTTGACATTTAAAATTATGTCATGTAATTATTATTGTTTAAGCCACGACTAGTCAGTTTTATAAGCAATGGGACTCCTAACTATCTGCTGAATAGGTTAATCTTCAACTAAGAACTTCCTCTATCGAAACTATAGACTAAATTTCTTTTAAATTATAATAACTATTTGATTTTAAGAACCAAATACAAGCTTCACTTACTTGATAAAGATACATTTGCATGTTCAGTTTGTTAGTAGAACATTGAAGTTTGATCTGACATTACAAACTAAAATACAGATTGTCAAAAAATTATTTAATCAAATGTAAAATGTATCCAAACTTGATTAAAAAATTCGAAAATGTTCAAATTTCAAAATATAATGTCGAAAACGTTGAGTACTTAAATCGCTATTGAATTTAGAAAAATATTTTTTCTAGAATTAACTTCTAATATTTAAATTAGACTTAATACTATACACCTGAAATATCCTTTATAGAATGATATACTGCATATGTGCAACGCCCTTTCGTGAAATGATTTCAACCAACACACATCATTAACTATGCAAATTTTAAGTTTATCTGTTAATGTATTCGTAAATCTAGAAAAAGTCAGTTTGGACACTTCTCACTTTAATCTACTGCATCTCTATATGAAATGACCTGAGGATATAATGCTTAATAAGTCTCCTATAAAAAATATGCTACATCGTTCAGAAACGCTGTATATAGAAATAATGTATTGTAGAAGGGTAAGTTATTAGTGTAGAATATGACAGAATAACTATCTTCATTTAAGTTCATATATATGGTATTAGATATACTCCAATAAAATTCAGAATTTTTAGGTTCTGTTACGTATCAATGACAAGAACCATTTACAGATGTAATAAAACTGCATTAGTAAATAAAATATTAAATTCTGTTTCTAAATTACTAAAAACCACCACTACGCTTTTTTCTAAAACTACTCATAAGGAATAATATAGTGGGAACATTCCAAATTTTTTAACAACGTCAGCAACAGCATTACAAATTATAAAAAAAAAATATTGCTTGGTCAATAAACACAAGAACTTGCAAATTTTAAAGTAATTTCAAAATATAATTTTCAGTGCGCTTGCTTACGCGTTTTTTCATATACCTTTTTTGTTCTAAACATTACCCTCTTAATCATTTTTATTTTGGAACTATTCACATCCTTCCACTGAGATTATAATGGTTTGGCCTGGAAAGTCTACAATGTACTGCGACTGAAAATAATAATTTTTTTGGCGTCTGCTACATGCTATTATACCGGACATTCTCATACTGTGCTGGCGGAATAGCTAGAATCCCATTTTGATAAGTTATAGTAGCGGGCTGCCATAGTAGATTTATAGTACAGTAGTACACTAGATTAGAACAATTTTTAATACCATTGATGGTGCCCCGTGATATAAAACTATATGCTGGAAATATTAATTTTTAGGGGTTCCTGAAATTCCAACTGATCTGATAGTAACAGAACGACGAAGAAAACAAACTTTGCAATTGAAGTGGATCATAGGAGAAACGAAACCAGGCACTATTGTTTATGTTGTCGAAGAGCGTCACTACGCAGGCCAAAATTTCATAGAAGGTCGGATGAGCGAATGGGCACCTTGCGTACGTACAGTAAAAGCTTACGCTGTGCTGAAACGCCTCGTGAAGCCAGGAAGATGGTATCAATTTCGTGTAGCAGCTGTTAATGAAAATGGCACTAAAGGATACTCAGAGAACTCCATGAGATTCATCACTTCTGCAGGTAAGTCGGACACGGGGTGTTTTAAGTGAGACCACTAAATATGTTATAGGACCTCGACCTCCTAAATTACCTCAAAATGTAACGGTAGGGCCCCTATTGCAAAAAAATGGAAGCCTCAGTACCGAATTGCGGTGGAAACCTCCAACATCTGATCTGCCCATAGATAGGTACAAAGTGTTCTGGAGCAGAAGATTACATGGAACTTCAGCTTTGGATTCTGTTTTAGTTCATCAGCAGATCGTTTCTAAGGTAAATGATAGCAAATAATCTTTATTTATACCAAAGAGCCAATTTCTAGATATAAGGCGATCTTTCAGATTTGAACTTTACTGTACTTACCACAAATGGAAAACCCTCAAAAAAATTCAACAACTTGTAATAAATATTGTTAAAGGACTAAACCGTATTTACTACACAAAACAGGCTTTCAAGCGGGTGTTACGCTATTACTTGACTTTACTTGAATAAAAAGCTTTTCAAGGCGGTTTCAAATATGATGTACCTTTACAGTGCCTCTACACATAGATGTTTAGCCCTGTATCAAATTACTCAGGCTAAATTTCAGTCGAAACATAGGGTTAGTACTTTTCAACAATGCGTTGGTCCTAGAAAGAGCTTAGAAATTGGGTTTTATTGACGTCACAAATTCAGTACTTTGGATTCTCATTTATTTTTCTAGAATCCAAGATCCTAGAGGGACTAAACAATGCCCTGGGTCGTTATATGCGACAGCACTAGAGTCACTGAGATTTACCTTGTGTGGTGCTGGTATGAAAAAATACAATAAAACATATACGAGATACGAATAAAACATCTATTAAATATATCAAATGTTGAAAAGGGTTACAGTTGCATACATAATAAACAAATGGCAAATGCCCCCTAAGACATTCTCCAAATACAAGCTGCATTATAATATTAATTACTTATAAAGCATGTAATTGTCTTAAGGGCTACAAATTTAATGAAGAATTGCTCTGAGAGCTGATGATTTCTTAAAGGTGGGAGACGCAACTTAAAGAATTCGAATATTAAAAGACACCCAACGCTAATAGTTCGGCGATTTCCATTGTCGAAGCACTTGTAATTTCACTTTCACGAACACTTGTTACAACATATACCGTACGTTCAGTTACCTTAGCGGTCGGTACACTTTGTGTGTTATATGCAACACGGGGAGGGGGTTGCTGCTGCTGCTAAAGGCGTTTGCCCTTTAGACCTTTGAAAACAGCTGTAATGGGGCTGACAAAACTCTGTAAATTGATAATTAGTGTCAGGGAACCCTTTATACAAATCCGGCGTTTGGCTATAATCCAAAACGTAGTCTGGCGATAATGGAGTTTTGGAGGAATACTGCTAATTCAACTTTTGGCATAGCGCGCGAGACCACTTCAATGATACACTTCGAGCTGAATTTTGATAAATCACCAATCCGCGGCAATGCTGGATTGAATAGGGAAATTTGTAGCTCACCGCCTTCGTTAATCGCCCCTCGCGGGGTGTAATGGCAAACGAAATTATGCAGAAGTTTATTGCAAGTATTGCAGTCTCCCCTTTTTCGAGGAGCACAACAAAAAAATCAAATTTCTAAGGAATGTGCATACATTAACTGGCTGAACAGGAGCTACTCGGCTGCCAGTTAAATTATGCGCTGACTTGCGTATAAATGAATGAACAAGGGGGACTCTCCAAAATGATCGAGAACTAAACGAGTCCACTACGACAGGTGGCGCTATGAATTAAAATTAACCAAACAATACTCGTAAGTTAGTAATTGAGTGCAGGAAAACAGTAAAAACCAATTTGAACACAACAGACTTTTGCTGAATTTAATTCATATAGATACAAAGGATTGCCGGTTATTATAACTAATTATTTACATATTGGTTTCTCTAGTAAATGGCATACAGGTAACTTTCAACTTACGCCTGAGATCCGTTTTTGTACTAGCGGGCATAATTGGAATTGGCTTAAATAGAACTATGTTAAAATGTCAAATAATGGAAAATCAGTTACATACATTTACGGCACCCAATCATAAGAGTAATATCAAGGCATTACATTTAAAAGACTGAAATAGTGTAAATCTCTAACCAAAAGGGAAATTAAGTGCATTCTACCTAACCTCTGGGAAAGTTGAAAGGAAACGGGAATTAAACCTTCATAATGATTTCAGTTATTACTCCTCTTCCAGGAAGAATCGAAATAATTCGCTGTAGTGAGTCACCAACGCTGACTGTAGTGGAATGGCGTCAGTTTATAATTTTTATTCAAAATCGCCGATGTCGAATTACGACGTAGTAGTAGTAAGTATGAGGAAAGTCTTAAAAATGTTAAATTCAGCGTTATCAGTGCAAATTTGAAAATTTATCGAGCATTTACCAATCTTTATTTTAATCGGAGGATTCTTCTTCCAGTACCATCTCCGTTTCAGATGTTGGCTGTTAGTATGACGATGAAAAAAATATTTTTCAACCAAGAGATTCTTCTCCTACCTGATCTTTCTTTTTTCTCTACCTTTGCTTGGATGAAAAGTTGTTGTAGGTGGTATTTGCGCAAACATAATATTGCCCAATTATTCGAGCTTCCTCTTCCTCTTCTGCCTTTTTATTGGAGACGTGATCCATCCACGAGGTCCTATTTAGTAGTAAGTCAGCATTCCCAAGGCTTATATTCTTCTCTCCGTATCTTCAAACAAGGGTCGAGCTTTGAAGCCGTATACTAGTAGAGTGGAGAAAACCTCAGCTCTTTCTCTTATTGAAAGTACAACCTAGGTAGTTGTAGATGTGCACCTTCTCCATCGGTTGATCGTTCAAAATAAGGATTTAGTGTTATGGTCTAGGCCGTGCTCTCAACTGGTGTGGTAGACCCTGATGACCAGTTCTTCAAATCCCTCCAAGTATGTGCCATCAGCACGGTGTCAACTGCGTATCAGATGTTGTTGATGATTACTCCATTGACCATAATGCCGTGCTAAACTTTCTCTAATACTTGTCTCAATATTTACTCAGAGTACAAGTTCGACAGCAATGGTGATCATACACAACCTTGTCTTACAATATGCATGAGTTTTACCAGCTGTGATAGCTCGCCGTCCATATGCACTACATTGTAATGTACAAGTTCAACTTAGTGATAATACGCATGTCCTTCTCATATACTGCGGCATTCCTTAATGCATTGATTATTCTTTCGTGTCATCAGCGGTCAAAGACTTTGGCTTTTTTGCTCCGCTGAATAAGAACTCGTACAGAAAACAGGACCGTCCAGATACCTAAACCTCTACGAAAGTTGAAATGTTATTCTCACATTTGCTATATATTTCACCATAGATTACCTGGAGCAATATCTTCAGCATATGACTCATGAAACTAATGGTTCTAAAATCTTGACAGGTTTACGCCGACGTCTACTTCGGAAGAGCTGCAAAAGTGGACATAAGCCAGTTCTCAAGTATAATTCCTATATCGCAGGTCTTGTATAGCTGAGTGAGAGCTTTGATATAGCCGACTTCCACGATCTTGGGGAGTTCTATAAGAATATCACGGGATCCCGCTTCTTTTTCGTTTTTAGCAAGTATGATGGTGCGCATACTATGGTTGCTAATACGTTCACTGCGTCGAATTTTGATTTTTTGGGGCGCTGATTGTCCTTGGAAAGCTCTCCTACATATTTTCCTAAACTCTCATCTCATCTTCTACATCTTGTGTCAGATTACCTCGATCCTCAATGATATTTCTGGAAACCCTGTATCTGTTCCTGTCGCACTTTTTGTGGACGTTAAAGACATCGTGTCCGTTATTTAGTTTTTCTGTTTTCCTACATCCTTCGCACATCTAGGATTGCTGGTATTTAGCCAGATATTGTGATGAATGTATCAGTCCATCCTTAGTCTTCTCTTGGTTTCTAGATTTCATGGCTCTTTACCTGTCCATCAGGTCGAGACTTTAATCTGTCATCCAAGCATTCTTCCTTCGTTGTTGTCTCTCCTTTTCTGCTATTTGCATCTAGGACGATCGGATTGTTTGGAACTCAATTGTGCGTGCCTTCCCAAGTCAGTATTTTGTTCCTTCGCTATGAAATGTTGCGAAGTTTTATTTCTTCGGAGCTTATTTCGAAGAAATCTTCTGAAGCCTAGTCGGAAGCGAAGTCGGCGCCGGAATAGATTTTGACCGGCACCATGCTTTATATGCGCTTTTGATTGATTAACATGATAACATATTTGGTTCCTCAATATATCGTGTCTGTCTACTTATATTTTCCATGCATATAGTCTTTGAGGGGTTAGTCTGTACCAGTACAAGGTGTTCTTCCCTGCCGAACTAAATCAGCCACGTTTCTATTTAACTTTTTTGGATCAGTTCAATTAACTTTGCAATATCTTCTTCCGCACCTTGCCCAATCTTCGAATTGAGGTTATCTATCACGATCGTTTTTTCGTGCTTCTTGTCAGTTTTGAGCGCTTCTCTAATATGGGCGTTAAAGTTTCTTACTTCCTGTTTACTTGTAGTACTGGCTGGGGCGTGATTGATATGTATAGGATGCGTTTGCAGCTTAACCATTATGACTCTGTCTGTCAGCTGATTGCAGCAGGCTGCAGGCTACTGCTGACCATCATGTTGATACCGTGGCGCTGTTGTCTGTCGTTACCATCTTATATACAAGACTTTCCGGTTCTAAACCAGCGCATCTCGTTAATGACGAAGATGTCTACGTTTAGCATCTTAACTTTCTTGATGACGTAATATTTGCGACCTCGTACATAATTTTCATGTTGCAGGTGCCTATTTTTATAGCTGGCCGGGACATGTTTTACACTTTCTGACCATTGAAAGTCTACCCTGCACTAAGGGTGAATGTTGTTGATTTTCCAACCATGATAATTGCCTTGAGGAAAATATGAACTCAGTGGTTTTCCGTTGCGTTCTACATCGCAGCTTCCTGGTATTTTTGTTGTTACAACTTCGTCGAAGTGTGTTTGTTTATGACCTTTGCCAATGTCATTTATTTTCATCCTCATGCCAATACTGACTCTATAGTTGCCCAGAGCCAGAGATGTTTATTGACTTTCCAGTCTAGAACAGTAGTGTTTTGCGAAAATAGGACACTTAGTGTAAGATGTGGCTCTTCACAGCGTACTAAGGGATATGTTGAGGAGAAGCTCTAAGTCACTTATGGA
Source organism: Agriotes lineatus (assembly GCA_940337035.1). Classification (NCBI taxonomy): domain Eukaryota; kingdom Metazoa; phylum Arthropoda; class Insecta; order Coleoptera; family Elateridae; genus Agriotes; species Agriotes lineatus. Next base: position 4,047,593 of record OW679194.1, on the reverse strand, counting down.
TCAATAGATTCGCATCATTTGACCTTAGGGTATTACACGATAGAACGGGATTATGACAATATTGGGTGATTATAAGCCCAGCCCGCCCGGAATGGTTGTAATAAAAAAAGGTTTGCTTGTAGTTAGTCTCGAGGGCGTAGGTTAATTCAGGATGGTGATTTATGCCGGGCAGAGCTCGGTAACTGAAGGGGGGTGCCTAGGCGCCACCACTTTTGGAATAATAATACTGAACGATTTCTGAAAAGTGGAAATAGGAAATCATCCGTAGGTGTGTTGTTGATACTGCTGCAGCGACGTCCTTCCTTGCGCTGTTCCGGATGAAACTTACCTTAGTGATTTCTTACAGCTAGAATATTTTACACTTAAATACAGGAAAGAATTCATGCAACAACCCTCAAGTTCAAGAAAACCTAGAATAATTCAAATTCAATATATTAACGTAGTTCCTGTTTGAATATCAAAGAGGAAAGTCGCACGTACAAGTAGCTGTCTGCGATAGAAAGTGACCTAGTGATAAGTTGTGTCATGGCATACATTCGCAAATCAAATCGTTTTCACCAAGCTAGCTCCAATAAATACCTGTGTTGATACCTATATGCGAGGGCCACCATGGCCTTCCTCCCGTCACACGGGGGGATGCAATCTACAATGGGACCATCAACGCCAATATTAACGGCCGACCAAACCAAGATGTTTAATACTCAGTTTCAACAAATGCCAGGTAATTTTATTCCACAGCCACAGCAGCAATTCTTTTACTCCCAGCCCTATCACCAAATCCAAACCACGGCGTTCCCACTCCAAACAGAATTCAATAACAACTGGTCTAAAATTACGCACAAAAAAGGTAAAACTCAAGATGATTTTGAAATAAAAACCAAACACCCAAAAGACAATGAATACTGACTCAATCCACCTTCCCCTTCAAATCGTTATTCAGCCTTATCAAATCAAGAACAAGAGGATCAACAACAGAACACAAATCTCGATAAAACCCATAAACATTCTCCGATATTTATAACCGGCGCTGCTACAATTGCACCTCTCATACAACTTTTAGATCAGACTGCAAATTAGCAATATAAAATTAAAGTCCTCGCTAACAACCAGGTAAAAGTTTAACCAAAATCAACCCAGATTTATAGTGTAATTATAAAAACTTTGAATGAAAAACAAACGCAATTCCACACCTATAAACTTAAAGAAGAGCGAAGTTACAAAGTAGTACTCAAAAATACGCATTATACCATCAGTACTGAGGATATTAAAAAACAAATTGAAAAATTAGGTCACACAGTGACCAACATATGCAACATTAAACAATACAAAACTAAATTACCTCTTCCAATGTTTTTTGTTGAACTTAAGCCAGCCACCAATAGCAAGGACATTTACAACGTAGAATATATACAGCAATGTAAAATAAAATTTAAACCTCCGAATCTCAAAAGAGAAATTATCCAATGTGCACTATGTCAAAGATATGGGCATACCAAAATTTTCTGCCCCTATAAGCCAAGATGCGTTAAATGCACAGGCGATCACTCTGCAGATAAGTGTCAACGAAAAGAAAAATCCCGCGTCGTCCAGTGCGTTCTATGCCAAGGTAATCACCCTGCTAATTATAAGGGATGTATGGTTTATAAAGAACTGCAGAAAAAATATATCCATTACTTAGACCAAAACAATACTTTCCTCCTGCACAATTAAACATTATCAACAAGTCCAGCCGGGACTAACATACTCACAAGCTATCACTGGACAAAAGCAACAGTCGTACCTCCCTACTAATATGGCACAAATCCAGAACAAACCTCCATCACATCAGCGACCCAATGACATGCATGAACTAAAAAATATGATGAAAAATGTGTTCGATCAAATAGGTACTATGTTATACCTCTTTACTGCCGTGATCTCCAAAATTAAATAATGGATAATACAATACAACTTGCCTTGTGGAATGCCAATGGCCTGTCACAGCACACAGAAGAACTAAAAACATTTATATTCAATCATTATATTGATATCATTCTAATTTCGGAGACACAGTTTACTGAACGAAGTTACTTAAAAATTTCTAAGTATTCGATCTATCATACGAACCACCCAGCCGGAACCGCTCGTGGTGGAACTGCTTTAATAATTAAAAATACAATTAAGCATTACCAAACAAACAACTATAGAAAAAACTTTTTGCAAGCAACCGGCGTGTCAATATCGGAGTCAATCGGTCCGTTAACCATCTCTGCAGTGTATTTTCCCTCAAGACACACGGTAAAACAGGAGCAATTTGAAAACTTTACAACACTCTTGGACAACGGTTTATTGCAGGTTGTCAGGTCATTTTGGCACCCAACCGTAAATTTAATTAGCCACTTAGGCTTTAGGGCAGCATGCCCGTATGTTAAACCCTTTTAGTTACTTATTTGGCTTCATCGCATAATTCCATAATAATGATTTTGGACATATTTGGCCTCCAAGCGCAGTATTTCTCGTCATCTGAGGCACCCCTTTGTTGGTGCTTTGATAGCCGTGTGTTAACGCTCGCAAGATTTTCGAACCTTCTAGAAATTACGCTGCTTGTGCGACAAGGAGGGGTAGTGCCCATTCTCGCGCCAAAAGTCGTGTGTCTAGGAAATTCTGTGTTAGGATTGGTTGGAGCGTTTTTCCCATGAAGCTCAGGAGCACCGGACGCACGCGATTATTGCGACAGTCGGCCGGGGCTCGCTAAACAGTCTACATGTGTGAAACAGTTGGTGCTCTCGGTGCAACAAGTCGTCGCAGGAACACAGCAACATGCCGATTTATTAGCTTAATAACCGCAGTTCTTTCAGTAAGCGTGCGGGATAATAATCGCTGTGTCCATTTATTGCAACGGCGATGTCCTCAAGTTCTGCATAACTTAGGTAGGTCGTCGCAGACTTCCCCCGACAAGGGGACTCGTGAGTAAGCCAGCCATTTTCGCCTTCCGCATCGTTTGAGCTTCGCCGCAATGCCAAGTCCCGCATACCATTTGCTGCCAGGGAAGTTTCCCCATCTGCAAGATGGCCAAGCTAGCCAGGTAACGCTTGAAAAATAACATTTGTGCATACTGACGCTTGCTTTGATCAACTAATTTTGTGAGTACCGCATCTCGCATACAAATTGCTGCAATGCGAAACCAGAGCGTGGTACACTCCGTGTAAAAATAGCATTTGTGCGTACTGACGCTTGCTTTGTTTAACTAATTTCTTGAGTACCGCTTCTCGCATACAAATTGCTGCAATGCGACCCAAGACCGTGGTACACTCCTTGTAAAAATAGCATTTGTGCGTACTGACGCTTGCTTTGTTCAACTAATTTCGTGAGTACCGCTTTTCGCATACAAATTGTTGCAGTGCGGTGCCAATCATAATCGCACGCTGTGGGCGGAACACTTTGTGTGATAGAGTGCAGTGAAAGTACACTCTGCTGAACAATCCAGTGGTGTGCTTCAGTTCGCGCGCCGTTAGCCTACTTAATCGACAGCGCCGTCAGCGCCTAAATTTAAGATTAACTATCGTTGGTTTGTGCCGCCAGGCAAATTTTATCACGACCTAGTACAGGGTGTTCAGGGGTTTCGGGTCCGAATTCAGGTTTTGTTTGCACGCGGAACGGCGACCGGCCGTTGGGTTTAAGCCCACGTTTACCCATTACACCTGGCCTGGATGAGGTACCCGACTCGACTGTACGCCAACCCCTTAGGCATTAAGCGCTTTTCCCCAGCTGGGCTTAACTATTAAGTTCCTTTTAAAAACCATGATGTTTTGTAACCTGTGTATATATGTATGTATTTAGATCACCCCCAGGGAAGCAATAGACTTATTAATATTATCGCCGTTTTGTTTCTTCTTGACACTATTGTGTTGGTGTATACATATTACAAGGCTACTGTGTCGCTGTGCCACTACAGCTGTGAGGCGAGGACCAGACACGGAGGGTAGGCCTTCCAGGTAGGTGGTTGCGGCTGGCATTGTACGGCGATTTTCTCGACATAGTTATTCGCGTATTTTCTCGAAATAGTTATTCGCTTATTTTCTCGAAATAGTTATTCGCGTATTTTCTCGACATAGTTATTCGCGTATTCTCTCGAAATAGTAATTCGCGCATTTTCTCGAAATAGTAATTCGCTTATTTTCTCGAAATAGTTATTCGCGTATTTTCTCAAAATAGTTATTCGCGTATTTTCTCGACATAGTTATTCGCGTATTTTCTCGAAATACTTATTCGCGTATTTTCTCGACATAGTTATTCGCGTATTTTCTCGAAATAGGTACTCGAGGATATCCTCGAAATAGCTATTATGGTGCTACCTGAAATAGTACTTGATTGTAACCCCGCCCCGTTCCGCCGTCCAGTTCCGGCAGAACGTGGAGATCCCGAGTCAGAGCTGGTGGCGCCCACTCTTTGATAACCATCAACACGTATTAAGTGACGCTCGCCCAGTGGCGTATCGGTGTTAACCCCGCCCATCTCCCTGAGCGCATTTCAGCTGGGGCCTTTAGCCTGTTTTATCAATCTTCCAGGGTGAGCGTACCACATTTCCCGGATTCGTCTAGCGATCGGTGCCTACCCATCGGCAGGCGTCGTAAAAACCGTTTGATACCGTAACAAGGTGGGGACTACAATGCCAAGCACCCAGATTGGGGATCCATACTCATAATACCCAAAGGAAGAGAACTACTTAAAACATTGGAAAGCAACAACCTAAAGCATCTATCTACGGGCGAACCTACGTATTGGCCTATAGACAGGAATAAAGTGCCGGATCTAGTCTACTAGGCTTTGCATCACAAAAGGCATCTCCCCCAACTTCGTAACAGCAAAACCATGTTTTCATCTGTCTTTAGATCATTCCTCGGTTCCAATTACATTATCCACAAATGTACTTGCTAAGGACACACAGCCCAAATTAAGCAACAACGGTACCAACTGGGATGACTTCAGAAGTCTGGTGGATGAAAAGTTCACTTTATCGGTTTCTCTCAAAACGGAAGAAGATATTGTAGCTGCGGTAAAATTCTTTAATGATACCATACAATGGGCAGGTTATAACTTAACGCCAGAACAGTCAGATACTCCACCAACTTACTACTGCCCTGCACCAATCAGGCAGAAAATTGCTGATAAAAGAAGACTCCGGAGGCAGTGGCACAAATGGAGAACACCAGAGAATAAACGATTATTCAACGCTGCAACTCAAGAACTAAAAGGGCTGCTTAATCGTAATAAAAACGAATGCATTCAAACATTCCTTCAACGTCTCACACAAACCAAGGACTACTCTCTCTTTGTGAAAAAATCTTCGCCACCCATTAGAACACTACAAGGCTCTTGGGCAAGAAGCAATGAAGAAAAAGCGCGCGCGTTTGCGGAACACTTAACCGAAGTATTCCAACCACATCCGCCGGAAAATGAACCACAACAAGAAGCTAACCTCACTAGCATATTGAAGACTCCTTACCAACTAGAACCGCCACTTCAGAATCATTTTCTTCCTTAAATCCCAGGAAAGCACCGGGATACGACCTAATAACGGGAAAAATTCTCAAAGAGTATCCTGTCATTGGAATTAAATATCTCACTTCATTATTCAATGCAGTTTTGCACATAGCGTATTTTCTGTCGCAGTGGAAAGTCGCGCAGATTATGCTAATCTTAAAACCAGGAAAACGACGTAGCGAACTAAACTCTTAGAGACCAATACGTTTTTTACCCGTTGTATCCAAAGTTTTTGAACAGCTCTTACTTAAAAGACTCTCCTCAACCCTTGAGAACAATGAGTTAGTACTTGATCATCAGTTCGGGTTTCGACGAATGCACTGTAATGTATTGCAACCCTTGTGTTAGGGGCTGCAACCCTGTCGGTGGTCGTAGGGGTAGTTTTCCATCTTAGACCAACTAATTTCGCTTCTTCGGAGGATAACTCGGTTGCTGACCTCTGAACTAAATGGAGGGGTTGTGAGGCCGAGATTCGATGGAATAAAACACCCCAGAATAAATAAAACTATATTGAAAACACAATAGTTCTGCACCATTACAATGGGTATTGGCCCTATCGCTTCTATGATTAATTAGCTGTAAGTTTCGTTAAAAGGATGTATCAAAATTATGCTTAATATTTGTGACTTTAATACTTTGGTAGGAAAGAATAAATCTAGCTGCCCTGCCTCTGTTGTGGGTTAGTAAATCACAAGATGTATGTGTGACCTTTATTCCGGCGTTGGTGTTCACCCGGTGGATGTTTATGGTTTAATTTTAAGCGGAACGACCGTATGTATTTAATGAGATTTAAGTGAGTTCGGCTGAAATGTTTGGATACCCCGGGCTTCCTTGAAATCCTAGGTTTCTACGTATGGATGGGCACTGAACGCACACGAATTTTATAGATGAGAATTTTCATTTAGGACTTAGTTAAAAGTTGCACCGAAAAATGTTATCGACGGGTTAATTAAATCCTCGAGACCGGGACGCGCGAACTGCACCGCGGTGGTGGCTTTGCCCCACAGGAAAACTTTTGAGCGTTCCTTCGTATCACCCGATTTCTAATTCGTCTTGCGTCGTTTTATCAATTTACGTTTTTCAAATCGCCTCTCGAGAAATCTTTGACTACGCGGTTCTCACACGGCTCGTTCTTTATAATGCAATTCTGCTGTTCCGCGCTTTATTTCCTGGAACCTATTTGCTGGCCTGTGATGATAGAATTTCTTTGGTTTCTTTACTCGCTGATTTCAGCTTTGCGACCGGATGCAATTCAATACTTTGTGCTTATTGTATTTTAACGTTTTGCGTTCTTACCAACTGGAACTTTTGCATTCGCTATGAATTTAATTTATGCAGGGGCGTACTTCGACTTATTCTTTCCTTTCAGTATAATGTAGGTAATTTAAAATCTACAGGATTTATTATAAACGCAAGTTGTTGGGGGTTGTTACACTACTCCCCGATTTTTAAAAGTAGGCATGTCCTTATGGACATGTCTGCTTTTCTGCAAAAAACCTTGACTTCTATGTGAACTTAACTATTATTGTAATAAATATTGTTAAAGGACTAAACCGTATTTACTACACAAAACAGGCTTTCAAGCGGGTGTTACGCTATTACTTGACTTTACTTGAATAAAAAGCTTTTCAAGGCGGTTTCAAATATGATGTACCTTTACAGTGCCTCTACACATAGATGTTTAGCCCTGTATCAAATTACTCAGGCTAAATTTCAGTCGAAACATAGGGTTAGTACTTTTCAACAATGCGTTGGTCCTAGAAAGAGCTTAGAAATTGGGTTTTATTGACGTCACAAATTCAGTACTTTGGATTCTCATTTATTTTTCTAGAATCCAAGATCCTAGAGGGACTAAACAATGCCCTGGGTCGTTATATGCGACAGCACTAGAGTCACTGAGATTTACCTTGTGTGGTGCTGGTATGAAAAAATACAATAAAACATATACGAGATACGAATAAAACATCTATTAAATATATCAAATGTTGAAAAGGGTTACAGTTGCATACATAATAAACAAATGGCAAATGCCCCCTAAGACATTCTCCAAATACAAGCTGCATTATAATATTAATTACTTATAAAGCATGTAATTGTCTTAAGGGCTACAAATTTAATGAAGAATTGCTCTGAGAGCTGATGATTTCTTAAAGGTGGGAGACGCAACTTAAAGAATTCGAATATTAAAAGACACCCAACGCTAATAGTTCGGCGATTTCCATTGTCGAAGCACTTGTAATTTCACTTTCACGAACACTTGTTACAACATATACCGTACGTTCAGTTACCTTAGCGGTCGGTACACTTTGTGTGTTATATGCAACACGGGGAGGGGGTTGCTGCTGCTGCTAAAGGCGTTTGCCCTTTAGACCTTTGAAAACAGCTGTAATGGGGCTGACAAAACTCTGTAAATTGATAATTAGTGTCAGGGAACCCTTTATACAAATCCGGCGTTTGGCTATAATCCAAAACGTAGTCTGGCGATAATGGAGTTTTGGAGGAATACTGCTAATTCAACTTTTGGCATAGCGCGCGAGACCACTTCAATGATACACTTCGAGCTGAATTTTGATAAATCACCAATCCGCGGCAATGCTGGATTGAATAGGGAAATTTGTAGCTCACCGCCTTCGTTAATCGCCCCTCGCGGGGTGTAATGGCAAACGAAATTATGCAGAAGTTTATTGCAAGTATTGCAGTCTCCCCTTTTTCGAGGAGCACAACAAAAAAATCAAATTTCTAAGGAATGTGCATACATTAACTGGCTGAACAGGAGCTACTCGGCTGCCAGTTAAATTATGCGCTGACTTGCGTATAAATGAATGAACAAGGGGGACTCTCCAAAATGATCGAGAACTAAACGAGTCCACTACGACAGGTGGCGCTATGAATTAAAATTAACCAAACAATACTCGTAAGTTAGTAATTGAGTGCAGGAAAACAGTAAAAACCAATTTGAACACAACAGACTTTTGCTGAATTTAATTCATATAGATACAAAGGATTGCCGGTTATTATAACTAATTATTTACATATTGGTTTCTCTAGTAAATGGCATACAGGTAACTTTCAACTTACGCCTGAGATCCGTTTTTGTACTAGCGGGCATAATTGGAATTGGCTTAAATAGAACTATGTTAAAATGTCAAATAATGGAAAATCAGTTACATACATTTACGGCACCCAATCATAAGAGTAATATCAAGGCATTACATTTAAAAGACTGAAATAGTGTAAATCTCTAACCAAAAGGGAAATTAAGTGCATTCTACCTAACCTCTGGGAAAGTTGAAAGGAAACGGGAATTAAACCTTCATAATGATTTCAGTTATTACTCCTCTTCCAGGAAGAATCGAAATAATTCGCTGTAGTGAGTCACCAACGCTGACTGTAGTGGAATGGCGTCAGTTTATAATTTTTATTCAAAATCGCCGATGTCGAATTACGACGTAGTAGTAGTAAGTATGAGGAAAGTCTTAAAAATGTTAAATTCAGCGTTATCAGTGCAAATTTGAAAATTTATCGAGCATTTACCAATCTTTATTTTAATCGGAGGATTCTTCTTCCAGTACCATCTCCGTTTCAGATGTTGGCTGTTAGTATGACGATGAAAAAAATATTTTTCAACCAAGAGATTCTTCTCCTACCTGATCTTTCTTTTTTCTCTACCTTTGCTTGGATGAAAAGTTGTTGTAGGTGGTATTTGCGCAAACATAATATTGCCCAATTATTCGAGCTTCCTCTTCCTCTTCTGCCTTTTTATTGGAGACGTGATCCATCCACGAGGTCCTATTTAGTAGTAAGTCAGCATTCCCAAGGCTTATATTCTTCTCTCCGTATCTTCAAACAAGGGTCGAGCTTTGAAGCCGTATACTAGTAGAGTGGAGAAAACCTCAGCTCTTTCTCTTATTGAAAGTACAACCTAGGTAGTTGTAGATGTGCACCTTCTCCATCGGTTGATCGTTCAAAATAAGGATTTAGTGTTATGGTCTAGGCCGTGCTCTCAACTGGTGTGGTAGACCCTGATGACCAGTTCTTCAAATCCCTCCAAGTATGTGCCATCAGCACGGTGTCAACTGCGTATCAGATGTTGTTGATGATTACTCCATTGACCATAATGCCGTGCTAAACTTTCTCTAATACTTGTCTCAATATTTACTCAGAGTACAAGTTCGACAGCAATGGTGATCATACACAACCTTGTCTTACAATTTGCATGAGTTTTACCAGCTGTGATAGCTCGCCGTCCATATGCACTACATTGTAATGTACAAGTTCAACTTAGTGATAATACGCATGTCCTTCTCATATACTGCGGCATTCCTTAATGCATTGATTATTCTTTCGTGTCATCAGCGGTCAAAGACTTTGGCTTTTTTGCTTCGCTGAATAAGAACTCGTACAGAAAACAGGACCGTCCAGATACCTAAACCTCTACGAAAGTTGAAATGTTATTCTCACATTTGCTATATATTTCACCATAGATTACCTGGAGCAATATCTTCAGCATATGACTCATGAAACTAATGGTTCTAAAATCTTGACAGGTTTACGCCGACGTCTACTTCGGAAGAGCTGCAAAAGTGGACATAAGCCAGTTCTCAAGTATAATTCCTATATCGCAGGTCTTGTATAGCTGAGTGAGAGCTTTGATATAGCCGACTTCCACGATCTTGGGGAGTTCTATAAGAATATCACGGGATCCCGCTTCTTTTTCGTTTTTAGCAAGTATGATGGTGCGCATACTATGGTTGCTAATACGTTCACTGCGTCGAATTTTGATTTTTTGGGGCGCTGATTGTCCTTGGAAAGCTCTCCTACATATTTTCCTAAACTCTCATCTCATCTTCTACATCTTGTGTCAGATTACCTCGATCCTCAATGATATTTCTGGAAACCCTGTATCTGTTCCTGTCGCACTTTTTGTGGACGTTAAAGACATCGTGTCCGTTATTTAGTTTTTCTGTTTTCCTACATCCTTCGCACATCTAGGATTGCTGGTATTTAGCCAGATATTGTGATGAATGTATCAGTCCATCCTTAGTCTTCTCTTGGTTTCTAGATTTCATGGCTCTTTACCTGTCCATCAGGTCGAGACTTTAATCTGTCATCCAAGCATTCTTCCTTCGTTGTTGTCTCTCCTTTTCTGCTATTTGCATCTAGGACGATCGGATTGTTTGGAACTCAATTGTGCGTGCCTTCCCAAGTCAGTATTTTGTTCCTTCGCTATGAAATGTTGCGAAGTTTTATTTCTTCGGAGCTTATTTCGAAGAAATCTTCTGAAGCCTAGTCGGAAGCGAAGTCGGCGCCGGAATAGATTTTGACCGGCACCATGCTTTATATGCGCTTTTGATTGATTAACATGATAACATATTTGGTTCCTCAATATATCGTGTCTGTCTACTTATATTTTCCATGCATATAGTCTTTGAGGGGTTAGTCTGTACCAGTACAAGGTGTTCTTCCCTGCCGAACTAAATCAGCCACGTTTCTATTTAACTTTTTTGGATCAGTTCAATTAACTTTGCAATATCTTCTTCCGCACCTTGCCCAATCTTCGAATTGAGGTTATCTATCACGATCGTTTTTTCGTGCTTCTTGTCAGTTTTGAGCGCTTCTCTAATATGGGCGTTAAAGTTTCTTACTTCCTGTTTACTTGTAGTACTGGCTGGGGCGTGATTGATATGTATAGGATGCGTTTGCAGCTTAACCATTATGACTCTGTCTGTCAGCTGATTGCAGCAGGCTGCAGGCTACTGCTGACCATCATGTTGATACCGTGGCGCTGTTGTCTGTCGTTACCATCTTATATACAAGACTTTCCGGTTCTAAACCAGCGCATCTCGTTAATGACGAAGATGTCTACGTTTAGCATCTTAACTTTCTTGATGACGTAATATTTGCGACCTCGTACATAATTTTCATGTTGCAGGTGCCTATTTTTATAGCTGGCCGGGACATGTTTTACACTTTCTGACCATTGAAAGTCTACCCTGCACTAAGGGTGAATGTTGTTGATTTTCCAACCATGATAATTGCCTTGAGGAAAATATGAACTCAGTGGTTTTCCGTTGCGTTCTACATCGCAGCTTCCTGGTATTTTTGTTGTTACAACTTCGTCGAAGTGTGTTTGTTTATGACCTTTGCCAATGTCATTTATTTTCATCCTCATGCCAATACTGACTCTATAGTTGCCCAGAGCCAGAGATGTTTATTGACTTTCCAGTCTAGAACAGTAGTGTTTTGCGAAAATAGGACACTTAGTGTAAGATGTGGCTCTTCACAGCGTACTAAGGGATATGTTGAGGAGAAGCTCTAAGTCACTTATGGATCAATAGATTCGCATCATTTGACCTTAGGGTATTACACGATAGAACGGGATTATGACAATATTGGGTGATTATAAGCCCAGCCCGCCCGGAATGGTTGTAATAAAAAAAGGTTTGCTTGTAGTTAGTCTCGAGGGCGTAGGTTAATTCAGGATGGTGATTTATGCCGGGCAGAGCTCGGTAACTGAAGGGGGGTGCCTAGGCGCCACCACTTTTGGAATAATAATACTGAACGATTTCTGAAAAGTGGAAATAGGAAATCACCCGTAGGTGTGTTGTTGATACTGCTGCAGCGACGTCCTTCCTTGCGCTGTTCCGGATGAAACTTACCTTAGTGATTTCTTACAGCTAGAATATTTTACACTTAAATACAGGAAAGAATTCATGCAACAACCCTCAAGTTCAAGAAAACCTAGAATAATTCAAATTCAATATATTAACGTAGTTCCTGTTTGAATATCAAAGAGGAAAGTCGCACGTACAAGTAGCTGTCTGCGATAGAAAGTGACCTAGTGATAAGTTGTGTCATGGCATACATTCGCAAATCAAATCGTTTTCACCAAGCTAGCTCCAATAAATACCTGTGTTGATACCTATATGCGAGGGCCACCATGGCCTTCCTCCCGTCACACGGGGGGATGCAATCTACAATGGGACCATCAACGCCAATATTAACGGCCGACCAAACCAAGATGTTTAATACTCAGTTTCAACAAATGCCAGGTAATTTTATTCCACAGCCACAGCAGCAATTCTTTTACTCCCAGCCCTATCACCAAATCCAAACCACGGCGTTCCCACTCCAAACAGAATTCAATAACAACTGGTCTAAAATTACGCACAAAAAAGGTAAAACTCAAGATGATTTTGAAATAAAAACCAAACACCCAAAAGACAATGAATACTGACTCAATCCACCTTCCCCTTCAAATCGTTATTCAGCCTTATCAAATCAAGAACAAGAGGATCAACAACAGAACACAAATCTCGATAAAACCCATAAACATTCTCCGATATTTATAACCGGCGCTGCTACAATTGCACCTCTCATACAACTTTTAGATCAGACTGCAAATTAGCAATATAAAATTAAAGTCCTCGCTAACAACCAGGTAAAAGTTTAACCAAAATCAACCCAGATTTATAGTGTAATTATAAAAACTTTGAATGAAAAACAAACGCAATTCCACACCTATAAACTTAAAGAAGAGCGAAGTTACAAAGTAGTACTCAAAAATACGCATTATACCATCAGTACTGAGGATATTAAAAAACAAATTGAAAAATTAGGTCACACAGTGACCAACATATGCAACATTAAACAATACAAAACTAAATTACCTCTTCCAATGTTTTTTGTTGAACTTAAGCCAGCCACCAATAGCAAGGACATTTACAACGTAGAATATATACAGCAATGTAAAATAAAATTTAAACCTCCGAATCTCAAAAGAGAAATTATCCAATGTGCACTATGTCAAAGATATGGGCATACCAAAATTTTCTGCCCCTATAAGCCAAGATGCGTTAAATGCACAGGCGATCACTCTGCAGATAAGTGTCAACGAAAAGAAAAATCCCGCGTCGTCCAGTGCGTTCTATGCCAAGGTAATCACCCTGCTAATTATAAGGGATGTATGGTTTATAAAGAACTGCAGAAAAAATATATCCATTACTTAGACCAAAACAATACTTTCCTCCTGCACAATTAAACATTATCAACAAGTCCAGCCGGGACTAACATACTCACAAGCTATCACTGGACAAAAGCAACAGTCGTACCTCCCTACTAATATGGCACAAATCCAGAACAAACCTCCATCACATCAGCGACCCAATGACATGCATGAACTAAAAAATATGATGAAAAATGTGTTCGATCAAATAGGTACTATGTTATACCTCTTTACTGCCGTGATCTCCAAAATTAAATAATGGATAATACAATACAACTTGCCTTGTGGAATGCCAATGGCCTGTCACAGCACACAGAAGAACTAAAAACATTTATATTCAATCATTATATTGATATCATTCTAATTTCGGAGACACAGTTTACTGAACGAAGTTACTTAAAAATTTCTAAGTATTCGATCTATCATACGAACCACCCAGCCGGAACCGCTCGTGGTGGAACTGCTTTAATAATTAAAAATACAATTAAGCATTACCAAACAAACAACTATAGAAAAAACTTTTTGCAAGCAACCGGCGTGTCAATATCGGAGTCAATCGGTCCGTTAACCATCTCTGCAGTGTATTTTCCCTCAAGACACACGGTAAAACAGGAGCAATTTGAAAACTTTACAACACTCTTGGACAACGGTTTATTGCAGGTTGTCAGGTCATTTTGGCACCCAACCGTAAATTTAATTAGCCACTTAGGCTTTAGGGCAGCATGCCCGTATGTTAAACCCTTTTAGTTACTTATTTGGCTTCATCGCATAATTCCATAATAATGATTTTGGACATATTTGGCCTCCAAGCGCAGTATTTCTCGTCATCTGGGGCACCCCTTTGTTGGTGCTTTGATAGCCGTGTGTTAACGCTCGCAAGATTTTCGAACCTTCTAGAAATTACGCTGCTTGTGCGACAAGGAGGGGTAGTGCCCATTCTCGCGCCAAAAGTCGTGTGTCTAGGAAATTCTGTGTTAGGATTGGTTGGAGCGTTTTTCCCATGAAGCTCAGGAGCACCGGACGCACGCGATTATTGCGACAGTCGGCCGGGGCTCGCTAAACAGTCTACATGTGTGAAACAGTTGGTGCTCTCGGTGCAACAAGTCGTCGCAGGAACACAGCAACATGCCGATTTATTAGCTTAATAACCGCAGTTCTTTGAGTAAGCGTGCGGGATAATAATCGCTGTGTCCATTTATTGCAACGGCGATGTCCTCAAGTTCTGCATAACTTAGGTAGGTCGTCGCAGACTTCCCCCGACAAGGGGACTCGTGAGTAAGCCAGCCATTTTCGCCTTCCGCATCGTTTGAGCTTCGCCGCAATGCCAAGTCCCGCATACCATTTGCTGCCAGGGAAGTTTCCCCATCTGCAAGATGGCCAAGCTAGCCAGGTAACGCTTGAAAAATAACATTTGTGCATACTGACGCTTGCTTTGATCAACTAATTTTGTGAGTACCGCATCTCGCATACAAATTGCTGCAATGCGAAACCAGAGCGTGGTACACTCCGTGTAAAAATAGCATTTGTGCGTACTGACGCTTGCTTTGTTTAACTAATTTCTTGAGTACCGCTTCTCGCATACAAATTGCTGCAATGCGACCCAAGACCGTGGTACACTCCTTGTAAAAATAGCATTTGTGCGTACTGACGCTTGCTTTGTTCAACTAATTTCGTGAGTACCGCTTTTCGCATACAAATTGTTGCAGTGCGGTGCCAATCATAATCGCACGCTGTGGGCGGAACACTTTGTGTGATAGAGTGCAGTGAAAGTACACTCTGCTGAACAATCCAGTGGTGTGCTTCAGTTCGCGCGCCGTTAGCCTACTTAATCGACAGCGCCGTCAGCGCCTAAATTTAAGATTAACTATCGTTGGTTTGTGCCGCCAGGCAAATTTTATCACGACCTAGTACAGGGTGTTCAGGGGTTTCGGGTCCGAATTCAGGTTTTGTTTGCACGCGGAACGGCGACCGGCCGTTGGGTTTAAGCCCACGTTTACCCATTACACCTGGCCTGGATGAGGTACCCGACTCGACTGTACGCCAACCCCTTAGGCATTAAGCGCTTTTCCCCAGCTGGGCTTAACTATTAAGTTCCTTTTAAAAACCATGATGTTTTGTAACCTGTGTATATATGTATGTATTTAGATCACCCCCAGGGAAGCAATAGACTTATTAATATTATCGCCGTTTTGTTTCTTCTTGACACTATTGTGTTGGTGTATACATATTACAAGGCTACTGTGTCGCTGTGCCACTACAGCTGTGAGGCGAGGACCAGACACGGAGGGTAGGCCTTCCAGGTAGGTGGTTGCGGCTGGCATTGTACGGCGATTTTCTCGACATAGTTATTCGCGTATTTTCTCGAAATAGTTATTCGCTTATTTTCTCGAAATAGTTATTCGCGTATTTTCTCGACATAGTTATTCGCGTATTCTCTCGAAATAGTAATTCGCGCATTTTCTCGAAATAGTAATTCGCTTATTTTCTCGAAATAGTTATTCGCGTATTTTCTCAAAATAGTTATTCGCGTATTTTCTCGACATAGTTATTCGCGTATTTTCTCGAAATACTTATTCGCGTATTTTCTCGACATAGTTATTCGCGTATTTTCTCGAAATAGGTACTCGAGGATATCCTCGAAATAGCTATTATGGTGCTACCTGAAATAGTACTTGATTGTAACCCCGCCCCGTTCCGCCGTCCAGTTCCGGCAGAACGTGGAGATCCCGAGTCAGAGCTGGTGGCGCCCACTCTTTGATAACCATCAACACGTATTAAGTGACGCTCGCCCAGTGGCGTATCGGTGTTAACCCCGCCCATCTCCCTGAGCGCATTTCAGCTGGGGCCTTTAGCCTGTTTTATCAATCTTCCAGGGTGAGCGTACCACATTTCCCGGATTCGTCTAGCGATCGGTGCCTACCCATCGGCAGGCGTCGTAAAAACCGTTTGATACCGTAACAAGGTGGGGACTACAATGCCAAGCACCCAGATTGGGGATCCATACTCATAATACCCAAAGGAAGAGAACTACTTAAAACATTGGAAAGCAACAACCTAAAGCATCTATCTACGGGCGAACCTACGTATTGGCCTATAGACAGGAATAAAGTGCCGGATCTAGTCTACTAGGCTTTGCATCACAAAAGGCATCTCCCCCAACTTCGTAACAGCAAAACCATGTTTTCATCTGTCTTTAGATCATTCCTCGGTTCCAATTACATTATCCACAAATGTACTTGCTAAGGACACACAGCCCAAATTAAGCAACAACGGTACCAACTGGGATGACTTCAGAAGTCTGGTGGATGAAAAGTTCACTTTATCGGTTTCTCTCAAAACGGAAGAAGATATTGTAGCTGCGGTAAAATTCTTTAATGATACCATACAATGGGCAGGTTATAACTTAACGCCAGAACAGTCAGATACTCCACCAACTTACTACTGCCCTGCACCAATCAGGCAGAAAATTGCTGATAAAAGAAGACTCCGGAGGCAGTGGCACAAATGGAGAACACCAGAGAATAAACGATTATTCAACGCTGCAACTCAAGAACTAAAAGGGCTGCTTAATCGTAATAAAAACGAATGCATTCAAACATTCCTTCAACGTCTCACACAAACCAAGGACTACTCTCTCTTTGTGAAAAAATCTTCGCCACCCATTAGAACACTACAAGGCTCTTGGGCAAGAAGCAATGAAGAAAAAGCGCGCGCGTTTGCGGAACACTTAACCGAAGTATTCCAACCACATCCGCCGGAAAATGAACCACAACAAGAAGCTAACCTCACTAGCATATTGAAGACTCCTTACCAACTAGAACCGCCACTTCAGAATCATTTTCTTCCTTAAATCCCAGGAAAGCACCGGGATACGACCTAATAACGGGAAAAATTCTCAAAGAGTATCCTGTCATTGGAATTAAATATCTCACTTCATTATTCAATGCAGTTTTGCACATAGCGTATTTTCTGTCGCAGTGGAAAGTCGCGCAGATTATGCTAATCTTAAAACCAGGAAAACGACGTAGCGAACTAAACTCTTAGAGACCAATACGTTTTTTACCCGTTGTATCCAAAGTTTTTGAACAGCTCTTACTTAAAAGACTCTCCTCAACCCTTGAGAACAATGAGTTAGTACTTGATCATCAGTTCGGGTTTCGACGAATGCACTGTAATGTATTGCAACCCTTGTGTTAGGGGCTGCAACCCTGTCGGTGGTCGTAGGGGTAGTTTTCCATCTTAGACCAACTAATTTCGCTTCTTCGGAGGATAACTCGGTTGCTGACCTCTGAACTAAATGGAGGGGTTGTGAGGCCGAGATTCGATGGAATAAAACACCCCAGAATAAATAAAACTATATTGAAAACACAATAGTTCTGCACCATTACAATGGGTATTGGCCCTATCGCTTCTATGATTAATTAGCTGTAAGTTTCGTTAAAAGGATGTATCAAAATTATGCTTAATATTTGTGACTTTAATACTTTGGTAGGAAAGAATAAATCTAGCTGCCCTGCCTCTGTTGTGGGTTAGTAAATCACAAGATGTATGTGTGACCTTTATTCCGGCGTTGGTGTTCACCCGGTGGATGTTTATGGTTTAATTTTAAGCGGAACGACCGTATGTATTTAATGAGATTTAAGTGAGTTCGGCTGAAATGTTTGGATACCCCGGGCTTCCTTGAAATCCTAGGTTTCTACGTATGGATGGGCACTGAACGCACACGAATTTTATAGATGAGAATTTTCATTTAGGACTTAGTTAAAAGTTGCACCGAAAAATGTTATCGACGGGTTAATTAAATCCTCGAGACCGGGACGCGCGAACTGCACCGCGGTGGTGGCTTTGCCCCACAGGAAAACTTTTGAGCGTTCCTTCGTATCACCCGATTTCTAATTCGTCTTGCGTCGTTTTATCAATTTACGTTTTTCAAATCGCCTCTCGAGAAATCTTTGACTACGCGGTTCTCACACGGCTCGTTCTTTATAATGCAATTCTGCTGTTCCGCGCTTTATTTCCTGGAACCTATTTGCTGGCCTGTGATGATAGAATTTCTTTGGTTTCTTTACTCGCTGATTTCAGCTTTGCGACCGGATGCAATTCAATACTTTGTGCTTATTGTATTTTAACGTTTTGCGTTCTTACCAACTGGAACTTTTGCATTCGCTATGAATTTAATTTATGCAGGGGCGTACTTCGACTTATTCTTTCCTTTCAGTATAATGTAGGTAATTTAAAATCTACAGGATTTATTATAAACGCAAGTTGTTGGGGGTTGTTACACTACTCCCCGATTTTTAAAAGTAGGCATGTCCTTATGGACATGTCTGCTTTTCTGCAAAAAACCTTGACTTCTATGTGAACTTAACTATTATTTCTGATTATATTGACCCATTTTTCTTAATTTATTGCCCTACAGTGTCTTTCTGCCTCATACCGTGTTTTTGCGCTCACTTGTTTTTATTGCTCTGCTTTGTGACGCAGTTGACTTCGCACTACACTCATTTTTATTATGATCTGTCCACTGATTTTGTTTTAATACTCCGCTTTTGAAACATTCCTGCACTTCGCGTTTCACTGCTATGTTGACGTGGAGTGTCATCCTTCGTCTGCGGGCTGCTGTTTTTCGGCTCGGTCTTCTTCCTTCCGATAATTGGTTTACTTCCTCCTCTGCGTTATCCTATTTTTTTACCCTTTACATTCGTGTTGTCGTCTTTATAATTTGTATTTTCTTATTCGCACCTCTTCTTTGTATTTATTTCGGGCTTCATTATTAATATCTATTATTTATTTGTATTAACTATTTATTAATATTATACTATTATTTGTTCATCTTCGCCTTCATATTTATTTGTGATTTTATTATTATTTATTATTTATTAATGGTTGTGTTTGGAACTTACTCCAATGATAAAGCAAAATGATGGTGCAACAGAGGCTATTGTTGCAGGCGTGAAGGCCTCCAGAGTAAAGGATAAATAAAGGTGGGAAACTGTATAAAGTGGTTGATTTTATTTAATGTCGATGTGAAAATTATATCTTCCTTTTTCGATTACTAAGGTTTGAGTCGTTGTTTTATTTATTTGCAATATTACTTCTGCTTTCCCATGGTACATTAGCTGAGCCCTTAGGCGTAGGCGGTGTCTTGCACTAATCCCATACTATTTCTTCATAATTGGAATTTATACAATGGCTGTTGTATATTTGCATGAAACTTTTAAATTTAAGCTAATTTACTTTTCTTCCCATTTTACTGTAGCATAATATTTCTTTGTATTCCTTTTTATTGCTGCAGTTACTATAACTTTTGACTAATATTGATCTTCTTCATTGTGCGATCCTCATTCGCATTTGCCGTCTTCGGTTACTTCACCTACTACGCTGTGCTGTACTACTATTGCTGTAGTGGTACCATTATTATTTTTCTTATTACTTCATTATAAATTCTTATATTTTCGTATTTATGTACGCTTCGTCATTCTTCTTGTCCTGGTGCGTTAATAACGGTTCTTTGACCTTCGGCTACCCTTGAGGACCTTAAATGCATCCCACATTGGGGTATTTTCCTGGTGCCTTAATAGCGGTTCTCTGACCTTCGGTTACCTTTAAGGAACTTTAATGCATCCCATACTGGTTATATTTTATGTAACCTCTACCAAGAATGCGTAAACTTTATACTGCTTAAATTCATTCCTTTGTATGATTTCTCCTTGTAGTCCTGCTGTGGATTTGGGCAATCGGCTGGATACTGATGTAATGTTGTTGGGTTTGTTCCTTTGTACGTTATAATCGCGAACTTGTACGAGCACTATTCACTTGGTATTAGTGTTAACAACGGTATGAGCATTTTTTTTTAACTTAACAGTAATATAAATTTTGTTTAAGTAATTTTTCTAATTACTAAATTAAATCTTATTAGTTAAAATCAATTCTTTTATTTAATCATTAACCTTGAAAGTCTAATGAGAAACATAAAACAAGTTGGTAATCATTGAAAACCAAAATTAAAAAAAATATATTCATATGTTATTATATTGAAAATTAAAATTGGTTTCTATTTGCCTAAGCAACTGTTTCTCTTTTTAGCTTCGCATTCATATTATTAGTGCAAAAAGATTAGTTTTCAAAGATTATCACTTAATTATAAATTTCATAATTCTTAGTTAAAATCATATTTTTCATTTAAACCATTCCCACTGAAGCTCAAATGAAAAACAAAACAAGTTTTTAATCATTGGAGAAAATTCAAATTTAATCGTATATCATTGTATTGGAAATTAAAATTATTTATATTTGCTAAAATAATTGTTTCTCTTTTTAGCTTCGTCTGTTTATTATTAGTTATCAATTAGCTATATGTTTAAAATGATTCAATTCAATTATAGTTCCTAGTAATCTATTTACTTGTTATTCCCTACTATGTTAGTAAGCTTTAAAATATTATTATTATTACTTAACATTAATTCCCATTATTTATTTTCCTTACGTAACTGTACCCTGATATTTACTTTTAAAAGTATTGTTAGTGTTTATTTATTGTTTTGGTACCGAATAAGAAAATTCTAATAATATCTTCGTATTGTGCTTTTCGCTAAGCTTGACCTTGAAAAATTTACCATAGACAGTGTTTATTTATGTTTATTCCATCATTATTAAAGACCTGAAGTACTAACATCGTACTATATAGTTATTTATTTACAACATGCTTTTTCTTATTCGTTCCTTGTTTTGGACGTCTATTGGTCGCTTTTTACGACCCGCTAGACTCCTAGGCGGTGGAAATATTCTAAACCCCGTTTTCCACACAGGGAATAAAATTTCGGGTGACTGTTAGTGTTATTTTCAACGTTCGGATTCTGGATGACTGACGTAGTCCGTCTTGATTGACAGATCCTAAATTTTGCCAATCGTCGATGGCTTGTTGATTTTGAGAAACTAGATTTCTGGTTTGTCGATTTACGTCTAATCTCCAGTTTCTCTTCTTTCTTTCTTTATATAACCTATTTTGTATTTCCCTACACTGGTCTAACTCAGGGTCTCGGCCATGTATTAAAAAGTATGACGAGAAGCCTGTGGATGAATGGGTCCAAAAATTGTGTGCCATTTGAAAGTACGGGATCCATTCGTCCCAGTCTTGTTTATCTTTTTGGTTAATGTGCATAGCCAAAAAGTCTTTTAAAACTCGATGTATGCGTTCAATGGCGCCATTACTAGCCGCGTGATACGCTGTTGTTTGTGAATGATTTATTCCTAAACAAATTTAGAAGTTCTTTCATTGCTAGTGATAAAAAGTTTGTGCCTCTATCTGAAATTAATTTTTGCATTGTGCCGTGACGTGCTATTACTTTAGTGAATAGGGCTTTCGCTACTGTGGTAGCTTTCTGATCCTGAATCGGAATGATTTCAATATATTTAGAAAAGTGATCTATAAACGTTAGTAAATATTTGTTTCTATTGAATGAACTGACAAAAGAACCTGTAATGTCCATAGAACAACGTTCAAATGGTTTTGAAATTTCGCCAAAATTTTGGATAGGTGCGGGTTTTAGATGTGGTGATGTTTTTCTTTGATTGCAGATGTGGCACTTGCTCACTTAATCGATAATTTGTTGATTCATACTTGGCCAAAAACATCTGGTTTTAATATTCGAAATTGTTTTTTGTTGACCTTGGTGACCAAAAATGGGTAAATCGTGAAAATCGTGAATAACCTTTCTTATAAATGATTTTGGAATTACTAAACAATCCGTATTTCCCATACTTTTATACAATAACTCTTCGATGTCTATGTAAAAGTTTGAATTTTCGGCATCATTATTGATTTGCTCCCTGACACTTTGGCAAAAAGGGTCCTTTTCTTGTTCCTTTTTAATTAGTTCTCAATCCCAAACTGGAGTTAATTCTGATTCCGTTGGATTGATTATATTTACTGTAATGTTATTTGGGTTTAGTTTATAAATTATGAGTGTGATTGGCGTATAATAAAAAATGTATTTGATCATTTCGTATACTATATCCCATTTTAATTTGTCGAGTCCACATGCTATTTGTGGCATAGCTAAAAATGTATCACCATTTTCAATTACGCAATTCCTTAAATTTATTAGAGTGTGCCATAGTGTTTTATACGTTGGCTTCGTGAAATGCTGAGATTTTGTGACCAGATAATAAATGTTTCTTTCTGGCAGTTTTAACGTTGCGACTTCACCAATTAATTTATTTTTATTCTGCAATTCAGTAATTGACCCAAAAATATTTTTGAATTCTAAAGCAATGCCTTTGCTCATTTCCCAATTTTGAGATACGCAGTGTGCTAGCGCATAATATTTCGGACTAGTGAATAGGTTCCCTTCTTTTTCAGTGACATTTTCACTTAATATTTTATAGTTTTTGTTTAATTCCAAAAATTCTTCAAACGTTAAAATGCATTGACTTTGCTCATTTTATGTTTTACCTCAATACAATTTTCTTCATAAACTCTACTTAATGCGTCTGCGTTACCGTGTTGTTTACCTGGTCTATGCATTATTTCAAAATTATATTCACCTAATAGTAGTGACCACCTAGCTAATCTTGAATTTTAAAGCCATTTCAAAGGTCTATGATGCGTAATTAAAGTGAATTTTCTACCGTATAAGTAGCATCGAAATTGTTTTATTCCAAAAATAGCTGCAAGCAGTTCCTTTTCTGAAACTGTGTAACTTTTTTCTGCTTTATTGAATGATTTACTCGCAAAAGCTATCGGTTTTTCGAAACTGTCGTGATCTTGACTTAAAATTGCTCCCATGTCTGAATTACTGGCATCGGTTGCTAAAATAAAAAGTTTTGAAAAATTTGGATAAGCTAAAATACTGTCTGAAGTGATTGCATTTCTTAGTTTGTCAAAGGCATCTAGTGCCTCTTTTCCTAAATGAAATTTTACATGTTTTTTCGTTAAATTAGTTAGTGGTGCTGAAATGTGAGCAAAATTGGGTATAAATTTTCTGTTCCATCCTGCTAATCCTAAAAATTCTCTAATATTTTTAACTGATTTTGGTAATGAAATATTTTTAACTGCTTAATTTTTTTCTGGATCCAGTCTAATTCCTTTTTGCGTAATTATATGAACTAAGTATTTAACTTCGGTTGTCAAACATTTACATTTATCTGGTTTTAGTTTTATATTAGCCTCTAGCAACCTATCGAATACTACACTTAGTTTTTGTATGTGGTCTTCTACTCCTAGGGAATTATGTACCAAAATGTTGTCTGAATATACCCAACAAGTGTCCCCTGTTAAACCTGCTAATGTGACCGAAATGAACCTTTGAAAGGTCATCGAGGAGTTCGACAAGCCGAAAGGAAGCCGTAAAAATTCGTAGTGGGAGTCACGTGTTGAAAATTCTGTATATGGGATGCTGTTTTCTTCCATTTCGATTTGGTGATAAGCTGAAGTTACATTAAAAACGCTAAATAAAGTTGAATTTGCCAAATAATTCGTCGCATCCTGTAGTAATGGTAGTGGATATACGTCGTTCTTCGTTACAGCATTTAGGGCCCTGTAGTCCACGCACATCCTTACTTTGTCTTCTCCATTGGGTTGTTTTTTCACCATTAAAATGACTGGTGCACTCCATGGTGAGCTTGATGGCCTAATAATTTTTGCTTCTAGCAACCTATCGATTTCTTTCCTTAATATTTCCCTTTGGTAAAATGGAACTCTGCACGGACGCTTCGCTATTGGTTGGTCGTTTTCCACGATTATTTTGTGTTTTACGTTGTGCGCTGTGGTTAGATTTACTCCGTCTGAGAAGATGTCGCTGTAGCTAATCCCTTTAGGTATTCTTCTAAATGTTCTAAGTTGAAATTTTCCATAATCCAATCTTCTTGGTATTTCTGAATTGCTGTAACTGGATATTTCTTTGCATTTGCCTTTTCTTCTATTACATTGAAATTTTCTTCCGCTTTTGCCACTGTAGTATTTTTCCTTAAAATTTCTTCCTTATTGTTTAGGTTGACCAGTTTTATTGTTAACCATTCCTTATTTTTTGTTAGGGTTTTTGCTGCAAATACACCGTTTATTCCTGTAGGTGTAGGTTCTAGCAGAATTTGTTGCTTTTTATTATTTTTGAAATTCATATTTTTGGTTTCGCAATATATTTCGGCACGGGGGGGGGGGTAGTATTAAATCTTCTACTAATTTTGTTCCTTTGTGTTCTCCAATTTCTTAACTTCTGGGATTTCGTCTCCTTTGTTTTCTTCGTATAATGTTTGTTGCTTCGATACACAAACTTTTTCACTTACCATATTTACCTGTTCCTTTTTATTACTTCCTTGACATTCTTCTTTGTTTTTCGTTACCTTTGTACTTACCATTTTTAGGTTTACTTCCTTCTTTTTCTTAGCTTCTTTTTTGGGATCCTTCTGTAATTTTCTCTCTGTACATTTCCTGCAAGCGTAAATGATTGTTAAAAGCACCTAATTTACGGGCCTTCGCTGTGATCATTCCTGAATATAATTCCAATTAACCTTTACTGAACAATAAACTTTTGGGGATTGTAGCAATTACTTTAGCTGGTCTGCTTCCCTTTGCATCCCATAACTTCCTTTAAATGAATAACCTGTGACTAGGGTTTTCAATTCCCGGGACCAAAAGTGTTTTCGGGACTTACGAGCTAAATTTCAGGTCCCCGGACTAGTCCCGAAGATCCCGGAAATGGTCCCGAAAGAGAAATAGTGTTCAGGTCAAATTTCCGAATAAAATTTCCAAAGAAAAACAAGTTGTTTAAGTTAAATAAAGTATTTCTGTGCTGATAATTTGCGTTGGGGCTCGTTTACAACTTCATTGTTTTCTTCTGGCACTAAAATGTCTGTCGCTTTTGCTTTTGTTTGTACTGCAAAGTGCGTGTGTAATCCTTTCGTCAAGCTGCCTCTGATTATGATAATTTTGTAGGAACCCACAATATATAAAACTGTTACCATAGTGACTTCAAATCGTTATTTTTTTAAATGTAGAATGAGGGTAGGTTGCAAATCGGAATTCATTTTAATTGTAACGCTTTAGCAGACTAATAACGAACACACTTAAAACCCAAAAATATAAATTATTCAGCTTCTTCGCACATATCTAAATCCAACAAAAAAAAACAGAAAATACATAAATAGAAGAAGATATGCATATGTGACTGCAACAACACACAGGTTTAATTTTAACCTACCGAAAACAATACCTGTCCTGCGTTACGCAAAACGCAAATAATGCAGAATGTATCAAGAGCCATGAGTAATACCCCGGACGCCAGTGAATACCCGTCCTAATTCTCTGATATCGAGTATACGCACGCATGTTGACATGGTCCCGGGACTTCGCCTGGGCTGGCTGTGGTCCCGGGACTCGGTTTTTGTGGTAGAATCCCTGGACTGTCTTTAAGGGTGGATTTTCGGCCTTCCTGTAGGTATAGGGGTTGAACAACCGAGTTATAGGGGTTCGCTGCCACCAGTGTAATGTATTGCAACCCTTGTGTTAGGGGCTGCAACCCTGTCGGTGGTCTTAGGGGTAGTTTTCCCTTTTATACCAACTAATTTCGCTTCTTCGGAGGATAACTCGATTGCTGACTTCTGAACTAAATGGAGGGGTTGTGAGGCCGAGATTCGATGGAATAAAATACCCCAGAATAAATAAAATTATATTGAAAACACATAATAGTTCTGCACCATTACAATGGGTATTTGCCCTATCGGTTCTATGATTAATTAGCTGTAAGTTTCGTTAAAAGGATGTATCAAAATTATGCTTAATTTTTGTGACTTCAATTTACTTCGGTAGGAAAGAATAAATCTAGCTGCCCTGCCCTTGTTGTGGGTTAGTAAAGTACAAGATGTATGTGTGACCTTTATTCCGGCGTTGGTGTTCACCCGGTAGATGTTTATAGTTTAATTTTAAGCGGAACGACCGTATGTATTTAATGAGATTTAAGTGAGTTCGGCTGAAATGTTTGGATACCCCGGGCTTCCTTGAAATCCTAGGTTTCTACGTATGGATGGGCACTGCACGCACACGAATTTTATAAATGAGAATTTTCATTTAGGACTTAGTTAAAAGTTGCACCGAAAAATGTTATCAACGGGTTAATTAATTCCTCGATACCGGGACGCGCGAACTGAACCCCGGTGGTGGCTCTGCCCCCCAGGAAAACTTTTGAGCGTTCCTTCGTATCACCCGATTTCTAATTCGTCTTGCGTTGTTTCGTCAATTTGCGTTTTTCAAATCGCCTCTCGAGGAATCTTTGACTACGCGGTTCTCACACGGCTCGTTCTTTATAATACAATTCTGCTGTTCCGCGCTTTATTTCCTGGAACCTATTTGCTGGCCTGTGATGATAGAATTTCTTTGGTTTCTTTACGCGCTGATTTCAGCCTTGCGACCGGATACAATTCAATACTTTGTGCTTATTGTATTTTAACGTTTTGCGTTCTTACCAACTGGAAATTTTGCATTCGCTATGAATTTAATTTATACAGCAGCGTACTTCGACTTATTCTTTCCTTTCATTATAATTTAGGTAATTTAAAATCTACAGGATTTATTATAAACGCAAGTTGTTGCTGGTTGTTACACTACTCCCCGCTTTTTAAAAGTAGGCATGTACTTATGGACATGTCTGCTTTTCTACAAAAAAACCTTGACTTCTATGTGAACTTAACTATTATTGCTGATTATATTGACCTATTTTTCTCAATTTATGGACCTACAGTGTCTTTCAGCCTCATACCGTGTTTTTGCGCTCACTTGTTTTTATTGCTCTGCTCTGTGACGCAGTTGACTTCGCACTACACTCATTTTTATTATGATCTGTCCAGTGATTTTGTTTTAATACTCTACTTTTGAAACACTCCCGCACTTCTCACATCTCATCCTTCCTTTGAACTATTTTTTTATCCTTAACTCATATCTAGATAATAGACACTTTCTGGTAAAAATTGAAACTGAGTACACGGAATTACACCCAATAAAAGCCGGAATGCCCCAGGGCATTGTCCTTGGGCCACTTCTATACTTGTTATATACTGTTGATTTGCCAACCACACCAGAAGTTCTAACAGCAACCTTTGCTGACGATACTGCAGTTTTAGCCTCTGACATCGATCCTGCCGTTGCTTCCCAGAAGCTACAAGCCAACCTAACAGCAATCAACAATGGTTAAATAACTGGCGAGTAAAAGTCAACGAATCCAAATCTGTCCACATAACCTTCACGACACGACGAGCAACATGCCCTCCAGTCTATTTGAACAATAATCAATTCCGCAAAAGGAGGAAGTCAAATATCTCGGACCGCACCTTGATAGAAGGCTTACTTGGCGCAAACATATTTTCACGAAAAGGAAACAACTGGCACTCATCCTTACCAAAATGTACTGGATACTCCGTCGTAATTCAAAACTCACTCTGGATAACCAATTCCTTTTAT
The DNA here is from genome assembly GCA_940337035.1 of Agriotes lineatus. NCBI lineage: Eukaryota > Metazoa > Arthropoda > Insecta > Coleoptera > Elateridae > Agriotes > Agriotes lineatus. The sequence continues at coordinate 4,019,616 of OW679194.1, read as the reverse complement.
ATAAATCAACCATCAAACCAATATGGACGTATGGTATCCAGCTCTTGGGCACCGCTTCCACTTCCACCATAGAAATTTTAGAACGTTTCCAATCGAAAGTGCTGCACATGATTGTGAACGCTCCCTGGTTCGTGCCAAACGCGGTTATCTTAAGAGACCTCCAGATGACATCAGTCAAAGAAGAAATTTGCCGATATAGATTCCAACTACCGTGATCGTCTCAGTGCTCACTCAAATAACCTAGTAGTAAACCTTATGAATGAACCTCCCAATAAGAGAAGGCTACAAAGACACGCGCCAACAGATCTGCTAACCAGATTTTGAGTTGATTTAAGCGTAGTATATTTTTAGTTCTTAAGGTTTAGCTAGTAAGTTATTTCCCTAAAGCCAAAATAGGCATTGAGGCCTATGTGTTACAAAAGTATGCTACTGAGCTTACTTTTACAGGCTCAATGTACTATACACCATTTGCTGAATGTATCTATACAGTTTGTAAATAAATAGGGATGATATGGAAAAAAATATATTAACGTCAAACACAAAAATATTATATGCAATGAAATTATCTGATTTGATTACTTGAATTCTAAGTCCTACATGACGTCATGGTGTTTTACAAACTGCTAAATAATATTCTCGTTCCGTAATCTTAATTCAACTATTTACAGGATTATGAATTCGTGAAATGGTAATAACCATAATATTCTCATTCGGTATTCTAAATTTAAATATATACAGAATTATGAATTTGTGAAATAACTGACTATTCAATTCACCTGTCATCTGTCAAAAAGTGACCAATGAAAATCCAGAATTGTGACGTTTCTTAACCAATCAAAAAGTCAGCGGATATATCTTCCTAGATTAATGATGCATGGGCAATTCTGAAATATAAAATACTTCAGGCCGTGGACAAAACTGTACCGTTTAAAAGGAAACTAAGGGCTCAAGATAAACCATGGATGACGGAAAGAATTCGCACTTTTATCAATAAAAAAAGACAGCTTTGGGATAGATATAAGCTCAGCCACCTCCCAACCGACTACGTAAAATACCGCAATCAATGCAATTTTCTCTCAACAGTGATTAAATCTGCAAAATCTAATTATGAAAATCTAGTTATTGAAAGTGGTGGCAAGAGCCTTTTTAAATACATTGCTAAGTACACTAAACCCCAGATGCAACCATTACTTTTAAAAGACTTGGAAACTGACACTCTTCACTCTGATCCGTGTACTATTGCTAATTTATTTATGCGCCAGTTCCACACAGTAGTTGTACGAGAAGATCTCTCTTCCTTGCCAGTACTATCTCCTGCCACTGCAATGCAGACTAGCATAACCTCAATAGAATTTACGCCAGACAAAATACTAGCGGCCATCAAGTCTCTTAAAGCTGATGCTTCTCCTGGACTAGATGAAATTTCTCCTATACTTCTAAAGGAATGTGCGGATTCGTTAACTAACCCTCTCGTACAGATTATGCAGAACTCAATAAACTGTGGTAAGTTGCCTGCAGAGTGGAAAACATCCATAGTTACTCCAGTATACAAAAAAGGTGATAAGACGCTGGCTGCCAATTACAGGCCGATAAGCCTAACATCTGTAGCATGCAAATGTATGGAAAAAGTAATCGTTCAGGAGCTTACCCAGTTTTTTAAGTGCAACCATATATTCAACAATAATCAACACGGTTTTTTACCAGGACGTTCAACAGTATCCAATCTCTTAATTACCCTAGAACATTGCACGGCTTCCCTGGATCACGGGGACCCTATAGATATAATTTATTTAGATTTTGCCAAGGCCTTTGATAGGGTTCCTCATGAAAGGCTACTGCTGAAACTTCAACATCTTGGTGTTCGTGGAATGTTATTACAGTGGATTGCAGACTTTCTAAAGGGTCGAACCTTCTGCGTATCTGTACAAGGGCATCGCTCGGAATTCTCACCGGTTTTAAGTGGAGTCCCTCAGGGATCAGTGTTGGGGCCGTTGCTGTTCATTAGCTATATATGGGATTTGGGAATAGATTTTGAATCTACTTTGTCCTTTTTTGCTGACGACGCTAAGCTTATGGCAAACCCTATATCTCATCCGCTCTGCATTTCCGAGGATTTCCGGAAACTAGAGGCATGGTGTAGGGATTGGCTTCTGTCGCTGAATGCCGATAAATGCACAGTACTTCATCTAGGAAAAAACAACCCCCATCAAAATTATTTGCTACATAATACATTGCTACGTTCCGTTACATCGCAGGAAGATCTAGGTGTTACTATTACCTCTAATCTAAAGTGGAGTGAGCATGTCTCTAAAGTTGTTAAAAAAGCAAATTCAGTGACGTATCTTATAAATAGAGTGTTTAAAGATCTTAGTCCGAATAGTGTTAAAAAAATTCTAAAAGCATATGTGCGACCTATCCTAGAGTATGCTTCAGTAGTATGGAACCCGTATTTTGTTAAAGATATTGACCAATTGGAACGTATACAAAGGAAATTTACCAAGAAGTCCCCTGCTTTGAAAAACTTGCCTTACGAAGAACGCCTTACGCGCTTACACCTGCCCACATTGGGCAACAGAAGATCCCGTGGTGATATGATAGAAGTGTACAAGGTTCTTCACGGTCATTACTCATGTGATATAAACTTTTTCACTCTGAATCGAAATGTCATGACTAGAGGCCATAATTACAAACTAGAGTGTAACAGATTTAATTTACTTCTCAGGCAAAACTTTTTTTAGCTGCCGCGTGCAAAAGCAATGGAACTCGTTACCACACACTGTTGTTAATTCCTCTACTTTAAATGTTTTCAAGAGTCTGTATGATCGTTTTATATAATTATTGTTTAACAAATTAATAACATATTAATTTAAGTTGTCATGTGACATGTGTGTCATTTATATGCAGTTGTTTGTATCTGCTTGTTTTCTTGATAGAAGTTTTATCGGCTTCGCCGCCTACTTCTTGTATTCTTAAATAAATAAATAAATAAATAGAAGGTATTCAAGTGACTATTTTAAACAAATGTGATTTTTATTAGAAAAAGTCAATATTAGTGTTCTGTTACTATAGAAATTGCGTAGTTTGTTGCTAGATTTACTGAAAACTAATTTGAAAAAGTAGTTTGGTTCATTGAATAGTCTCTCATGCTACCGCACTCGTCCTAATCGAACCTAAGCGCAATGGACATTCGTGATACCACAGCAAAAATAGTCGACATAACTTTGACTACTCATGGTATTATAAGTGATTATTTGTCGTTATCTGAACGCTATATGAGGTCTTTTAAACGTGCGTCACTTAATTCGCTTCCGCGACACTATTTCACTTAACGAAAATAATGGGTGTCTACATTAATAGAAAATTTACCAGTACCTTCTAAGATTCTTGCTGCGGCTTGAGTTGCTTGATTTCCATTAGGAAACGTACTTGAAAGAGTCGCTGCACTGAATCCGGGTGCTTGATAGAAAGGACTGCGGCAAGCGGCCCGCCGTAACTGCTTGTGCAGTAGAATCCGGGAGAAAAATCGATAACACAGACTGCAAGCGATGGATGATGCGGTGTGAGAACTTGGTCTTCGTGTCTAGTCCCTTGTGCAGGATAATTCCGGAGTGCATTGATATAACAAGACGAAAATTCGGTAAACACTCCAAGTTAAATGACTCAAATCGATCCGGTTCCGTAAATTAAATCCTGCAGATCGGATTGAGAAGATATCTACGGAGATTAGAACCGTCCCAAGCTACGCGGTTGGCTTCGAAGCGATAACTGAAGGAACTGCCTCCCGAAAAATATGCAAGCCTTTTTTTAAAACATCTGAAATCGTTGTGGCGGGGAAACAATTAGATGTTTGCGACTATTGTCTTAAAAATTGTGCATGCCCTTCATTCGGCAATGTTTTGGCTGAGGCGCCACTCGGGAGATAGGATAACTGATTTTGTTTAACACTCAACACGTGTTAGTTTTATGCTTATACAGTGTGTCCAAGATAAGGAGGGCCAGTATGGGGATCTCGGTAATGGTAAGAGATACAAATTTGGTTAAATGGGAAGAAAGTTGCGCAATTAAAGGACTAAAAAAATTACGTCTAGAAATTCTTGATATGGTTTTTCGTTTTTGAATTATCTCAAAAAACCGAATTTTTGGATTTTCTTTTTTATTTTTTTCTGGCGTTAATATTAAAGTTAGAGCGAAACTGATTAAACTTTTAGCAACTTTTAGTGGACTTAATGATTACGTTATCAATTTTTTTATTCGACGTTTCGTCTTCGAGAAACCATCATCAACTTCATTATTTTAAATACGGTCCTGGTTTTTTGATGCCAAATTTGCAAAGCCCTTGTTACTCTAAATTCAACAATGTACCACATATTATGGTTTAATTACGTTTCGAGCTTTTTTTTTATCATTATCGGAAAATTTTTTAGATCCGGACCTGCATTTCTCATAATTTTGTAAAAATAAGTTCATACAGTAAGTTAGGCCTTTTTACATGCCGTTAAAATATTAAAATGCACATCATAATGTCTTAATTCTGATACATTAATTTAATATGCATCCAATAACTATTAACAATAAACAAAACAGAAATGAACAAAAGATAGACAGAAAGAATAACAAAACGAACCTCGAAACCACTTAATAGGTATTAAATTTACAGAAGGTATTCAAAAAGGTTGCCATCATTCTCTATGCATAAATAACATCTAACTGTAGAATCTAAAACATTATTCAGCAATACTTGCGTTATACTTTGAAATGCTTCAAGAACCAATCTTCTAAGTTCTTCTATTTCAAAACGTTAAATACCTATTACATTGTTTCAAGGCTCGTTTTCTCATTCTTTCTGCCTATCTTTTGTTCATTTATTTGTTGTTTATTGTTAATAGTTATTAGTTGCTTATTAAATTAATGTATCAGAATTATGACATTATGATATGCATTTTAATATTCTAACGGCATGTAAAAAGCCCTAACTTACTGTATGAACTTATTTTTACAAAATTATGAGAAATGCAGGTCCGTATCGAAAAAATTTTCCGATGATGATCAGAAAAAGGCTCTAAACGTAATTAAACCATAATATGTGGTACATTGTTGTATTTAGAGTAACAAGGGCTTTGCAAATTTGGCATCAAAAAACCAGGACCGTATTTAAAATAATGAAGTTAATGATGGTTTCTCGAAGACGAAACGTCGGATAAAAAAATTGATAACGTAATCATTAAGTCCACTAAAAGTTGCTATAAAGAAGTTTAATCATTTTCGTTCTAACTTTAATATTAACGCCAGAAAAAAATAAAAAAGAAAATCCAAAAATTCGGTTTTTTTTGAGATAATTCAAAAACGAAAAATCATATCAATGATTTCTAAACGTCATTTTTTTAGTCCTTTAATTGCGCAACTTTCTTCCCATTTAACCAAATTTGTATCTCTTACCATTACCGAGATCCCCATACTGGCTCTTCTTATCTTGGACACACTGTATATCGATTTTAAAATGACTTACGACTTTTTTATTGGCGTAACAAGCGTTTTGATTGATATCTCTAAATTATCTGCTCAACGTGTGTGTACTCTAGCTCATATCTTAATGTTGAAGTGACTACTGCCTTTTGACTAATTTATGAGGCAGCAGCTGGTCGCTTTGGAACGTAATGAACTGCAACTGCAGACTTGTGCGAATTTCAATTTGAGTAATTTATGAGACAGCGATTGTTTGAACACGTGTAACGGAAAATATGCTGCAAAAGTTAAAATTTATCTAACAAAGGATAGGGGAAGACCAGGGTCTAGCCAACCCGAAGCCAAGGTGTTATCTTTCTTAACCACCTTGTCCTCAATTAGAATTGCTTTACCAAATAGCTTTAGTAAGTAATATTTATTTCGATCCCATTTAAATTCGTTTTCTATGTCTACATCACATTATAGAAGGCAAAGGTCCACAGCCAATTACAGCCGAGCTGAATGCTAGAATATTATATTGTGCATTAAAATGAAAAAATTGATCATTGCCGACTAAAAGAGAATGCTGCAGCTCGATGCGTCAGTGGAGTGCAGCAATGTCTCAAAATCGGCAATGACACATTGCGCTCGAAACACTTTTTGCTACATCTAAAATGAGCAAAAATTATGCGATTTAATAATTAAAATGAACATTTTCAGTACATTGTTATTGATGCTGAAATTTGACTTTAATTGTCAATTTGACATTTAAATCTTCTTGCAAAATTAGGAACCAGCATTAATACTTGTACAAATTGTTTGTTAACGTTTATGTGCTCTTCTTTCTTAAGCAGTGAGCGACAAAGTACTTTGGCGCACGTCTTCCATAGTAGTAGTAGTATTTTTGGCGAGACTTCTATCTAGCAAGTAGGCCTTCATAGGTCCTTTTTGCCAACCCCATGGACAAGGTCTAGGCATGCAGAATACCAGGTCCCTAGGTCTCACTTAGAATTTTGCCGAGACTAAGAAGTTCTAACCTTAGCAAGGTTTCTTTTGCATGCTACACATCGTAGTAACATGGGACCCACAGATTTACATCACTTCCGAGTGATGGCATTCTGTAGAGGTTTTCATCCGCATTGTTTTATTTCTTAAAAACCTCACCGGGATCGACGATCGAACTCTCTTAGATCAGTTAGTAGCCAGAATGCTTACCACTGAGTTATGGAGCCCGACGCGTCTTCCATAGTAACGAGCAGCAAACCACTTTGGCGCTCGCTCAGCAGAATGCGTCAACTTTGCGTTGACAAAAGCGAGGGAAAAAATCTACTTTCCATAGGAGTTGTAAAACTATAATAAAACCTACCAGTGCTAGCTTTTTTTATGTTTATGTAATAGCTATTTATATATCTAGAGAGCAAAGCTATTCATTTCCTCCCTTGTGTGTTTCATGTTTAAATTCACATGCGGGAGGAAATAAACCTTTGCTCCAGTGATACGATTTTTTCTTCGAACGCATGTTCTATAGCACGAAATTTCAAAAATTTTATTTTAGGAAATCATTATAGTGACTCTAGATTTCTGTAGTCACATTTTGTCTAATTTCCAAATCAACATAACGTTGTAAAGCTTTGGTGTAATATGCATGGCGACATAAACACAAATGTGGGAGGTAAACAATATTGGCTCCCGCTGGGAGTTAATAAAAATTGGCTCCCGCTGGTTGAAAATTGACAGTTTTGTTTTCTAAAACTAGGGCGCAAAAGCCACCTTTCTATACAGTGAGTAGAAAAAGATTAATTACAGACTTTGGGAGAGTCGAATTGACTTGACGTAATAAAATATGGATTTGCTTTTACTCCGTGTCTGGAATTTGATCTTATCCGAAGAACAAAGCATAGCTTGATTCACTAAAGGAATAAAGAGTGGTTTAGCTCTACACTGACAACATCTAAAAAAATGCACATTTTAACTTTCTGGATGCATATCTATCGTGTGGCGAAATTTGGTATTTTAGGTAATACTTCTAAAAACTCATAATAGTATCACGGTAGTAAAATAGAAGTATTTGGTGTCATAGAAAATTAATTCTGTTTGTCTAACAAATATTTTGTAACAGTACATGGTGTTTAGCTCTGACGTCTTACTTTAAATGTGTATAAGACGTCTTGAACGCCGTAATCTCAGAGTATACATGACAGAAAGAAAGATCAACATCTGCCAAAACAAGAATCTGAATCCCCCTATTGTGTTGTCGGCCTGAAACTGAACTGAAACAACGGGCAAGAAAATCCAATTTTTTATATCAATTTATTGACTTCAGAACACAAATAAAAACAGAAAAATACCAATAAATGTAAAACAAAATATGTAGGATCAACTCCTATAAACTCTATGTGCGACAGAGCTGGATCTACACATATGTAAGTACACAACACATACACAGAATCTGATTGTCTTTAAAACGCAAATAATATAAATGTTTTTTTACAAAAACGAAATATCAAAATTGCGTGAAGCCGATCCTATTTAAATTTGCATGCATTTGACACACATTTTAGCCGCTCACGCAACACATTTTTTCACCCTTGCAAAAGCTCCTCATTGTACCTGGAAGTTGCAGCTGCGTACCCTTGAATTCAGCACGCCTTAGAATGCGCCATTGACTCTAAGCGATAGAACGCGTGATACTGGGAATCCCCGATGGCGGGCGAAATTTTCTCAAGGACTGCTGATTTCGCGCCTCCCAAAAAGGATGCATGCAACGTACCTTTAAATATGGTACAAAATTGTGTACTCGCCGATACTCCCAGAAAATGCGTTTCCGTATGCACAAACGCTTATTCGCTACACTTTTACTTGTATGTATCATTTATTTACGGCAAGCTTCTAGCTGATTGTATTTAACTTAAGTTGTCGTAACCAATGTAGCCCTTTGTAGAGTTGCTCACCTATTACTTGCAGTTATAGCAAAAAAACCTAACTATTTCTAAAACATGTCTTTTTAAAACGGCATCACCGCTTTAAGGCTTGCTTCTAGGCTTTGTATTGTACCTACTTTTCGTATTATATTCCAGTCTCCCTATATGGATCAACCATCCTAGACAAGTTCTTCAGTCTGTCTGTATTCATTATTTGGATCAGTTCCTGTCAATATTAAATTTAAATTACTAAAGGCGAGGGAGATTGCAGATATTTTATTTTTTTAAGTATGATACATACATATTATAAAAATTGCAAATGTAACACACTGCTTGGAAGTACATTTTGTATTTGTCACTGAAGGTAGAAACTCTGATAATGTATATCAGTTAGACACATTTTTACTGTTGTATTTATATCTGAAAACATTAAACTGGCATTTTCTTTTTATGATTGACAATGGAATATTAAAAACAAAATGTAATCCCTAGAGCAAGCAATTGGCAAATTCAGTATACAGGATCACCGCATTTTGTCGCCGAAATTATCAAGATAGTAGAGGCTTTCATTTATACAGAGCATTCACATGCCACCGTAACCGTTATACTTTCCGATATAAACATATCTTTAAGCGCTTCTGGAAGAATTGCTTGGTTGTTTTCTATGCGATCGCCGTCTTCTATCTGTTTTTGTTTCAAAACACGGACTCTATAGTTCTTGGGATGACATTTATAAGGGCCTCCACGACAGCCACCTGGTTTGCAAACAGCTGATGGTACGTACCTGTAATTAACAATGCTTAGTGATTAATCAATGAATGCGACAACCGTTCTTACTAACTCTAAATTATAGCTGATTAGCATATAATTAACTATCAAGTAATAATATGGTTGAAAAATTATTTTTTAAGTTTTTGCGGAGAGTAGATTCAGGCTGATTCATTATTTTGCCTTGTATAAAATTGTGGAATGGGCCTGAATTTAACTTTTGTTTTTTTAAAATAAATTAATAAAAATAGCCCTATTGGCTTATACTATATATATACAATCTGCAACATTTTCTGGCCCTTTGAGTAAATTTTTTGTATTCCATAGTAAATTGTTTTCTACATTACCTAGGAAAATATAAAATCCCAAGGTCTAGAAGTCGATGTTCCATATCACAAGAACAAGACAACGCTTGGTTAGTTTGGAAGATTGGTACAGTCCGAATCGATTTATCGGCTTTATTCTGCAATGTAATTGAAATTATACAATGCAAATGCACAATGCATCTTTAGGGAATAAAATCGTTTATTAAAATGAATTTCTTTTACAAGAACACAGGATTTTTTAAATTTAATCATATTTTGGTGCCATTTAGTTTTTATTTGTCATGTAAATAATATGCAAACACACAAAATATGGAGTTGATTAGCAATAATCATTATATTACCATCAATAAGGGACCAACTAAAATCTAAATTTCCTTTACGATTCATTCCTATCGATGACGAGAAATCATCACAGCTACATGGACTTTGTCAATCGCAAAGTGGAAGAACTCAATTTTAACGGGTAGTTCATATGAATAATATATTAATATTTGCTGGAAACGATGTTGAACATAATAGAATTTAGCATTCAGTGCTTTCTATAACTATTCATGTCTGTTTAAAGTGAAAACGGTTGCGAGAAATTCAAGGAAGCGGTTAAAAATGGTTCAATGCCAACCAATGAAACTGAAGTTCTTAGAATGTTGATGATGATTAATTTCACAGTTAGGCTTATTAAAAATAAATCCCAAATTTTAACATCTTTTACTTCTCTTTTAAAAAATTCCATTCAATTCGTTTGGAGACCTTTACAGAAAAAAAAATCGTTCAACATAAATAAAGAAAATTTTACAGAAGGCACCATTTATTTCTTATTATAATCATAATAAATAAATTATTGTCAGCTTTCAGTATATTATCCCTTCCTATAGTCTAGGTGGGTTCGAATGCAGGTTGACAAGGACAACCAGAGAAAATTGTAGCTTTTGCTTCTAGATTGTTGAGTTCTACAGAAAAAAGATAAGCGCAAATTGAAAAGAATTAATGCTATACCCTCATAAAATTATATATACAGGGCGATTCATAATTAGTGAATCAAACTGAAATGGTGGATTCCTCATTTAAAAAAACAAGAAGTCTATATGAACATATGTACTTAACCAAACGGTTACCTAGATACGGGCTGTTGCTTGTTGCAAAAGCTAAATAATTGTTTCCAATTATTAACAATAACAAGGCATATCAAGTGTAGCCATGAGTTCACAAAACAAAATGAATTTGCAATAATCACCTCCTGGACGTTGAAGTTTTACATGATCGTGTGAATGCAAATTTTTTACGCTGATTTTCTTGAAAACTGTCTTTACAACCTTTTGGATGACGAACCTCACAATGGCAGACAAATAACTACGTGTCTCAATAGAAACTACCCTGGTAGATAAATAGGTCGTTGGGACCACATACCATGGCCACCTAGGTCCCCAGACTCTGGGGCCATTTGAAACAAATGGTATATAGCGTGATCATCGATAAGTGACCAGTTACTTGCAAGAATTGTTAATGCGGTGCACCAAATCGGAAACCAAAATTTAATTCCCCGAGTTTACGATTCACTGATACGTTGCTATAATGCCTGTATTCGCGCTCATGGACAACAATTTGAGCATTTACTGTAACTGATATTAAAAAATCTGGTGTGATACACTCACACAACTTCCTTTTACAGTGTTCTTATAATTAGTCAAAAATTTCATTTTTAATTTTTAACCATTTGTCAAAAATTTTCAAAAATTACAAATTCTACAAAAACGGTACAAAATAGAGCGTTAGTTAAAGAGACAAATTTTCACTAAATTTTTAAGGTGAATTCAAAAATGTAATAATATACCGGGTGTTTCATTTAAAATAGGAGTTAATAAAAAAATAGAAAAAAAACAAAAGAAACCCACTTTAGAAGTATTCAACTGGAAAATCACCTATCTCACATCAATACACATTAAAAATGTAGTAAAAATTTAAAGTTTAAAAAAAATCGTTAGAGCCGTTTTTGAAAAAATCGAAAAAAACTAAAAAATCACAAGAGTAAACACCTACTTCCGGTTATGCGATTTTCTTCAAAAGCTTGCTGTCTGATCTACATAGTACACAAAACTTATATATGAAGTTTCAACGCCATACCTCTTTTCGTTTTTGAGATATTCTGTTCACAGACACACAGACAGACAGACAGACAGACACACAGACAGACAGACCAATGAAAAAAAATATGTTTTTTTGGGATCAGGGGACTCTAAAACGTGAAGATCCGTTGAAAACTCAATTTCGAATTTTTGGGGTGAATCCAATACTTCCTTTATTGTAAAAGGAAGTAAAAATATATAATGTATTTTTAACATTTATTAAACATTAATTGCTGCACTTGATATGCCTTGTTATTATTAATCATTGGAAGCAATTAATTCACTTTTGCAACAATTAACAACCTCTATCTAGATAACCGTTGGGTTAAGTACATATGTTCACATAGATTTTATGTTTTTTTTTACATTTCCGTTTGATTCCCTAATTATAAATCACCCCTATAAAAGTTACCGATTTTATATGTATTTCAGACATAAAACAATATGGTAAAGTGGCAGAAATATGCAAAGAACCACGTTTCTACATTGCAAAAACAGGTAAAGGATGTTGTCGAAATAGGTGGCCTTTCATAGAGTTGGTAAAATCGTCAATAACATTTTGAAAAATATGAAACAGCTAGCTTTCAGGATGAAAAGGTTTTGGATGATTTAAGAGAAAACATTGAGGAATTGGTGGATTCAGAAGCAAAAAACACCAGCTTTCAAATGCGTTGATGCTCTGCTCAAAAAGTGTACTATTCTCATAAAAAATGACGTTAAAAGGTGTCGCTAATGGGCTTTACACTTGAAATATCGGTATTATTTTAATTTTTGGTCGCTCTTAAGTAGAAATACAACTACATAATAACAGCAGTAATGGTTTACGGTTTCTCAAAAACTTTCTACTTACTGCAATTTTCCATAGAAAGCAATTAGAACCGACGCCTGTATCCGGTAAAAGTACCAGCATTTTTGTAGTTTTTGTGATGATCTCAGCAATGCCAATTTACATGCTTAATAAAAACCTTGCATACATTAATGTTAAACTATATAGTTATAACCAAACATGCATTTTCCTTTGACTGTTTTAAGAATTATCACTTAGAAGCTGCGTAATTTATGAAAATTGATATATTATTGTAACACGGCTTTGACAGAGGCACATGCTTTAAAAATAATTGCAACATGCTGTACCAAAGTTCTCTTGCATTTTGCCAGCGACAAGTAGTATTTTCGTTAATAAATTTGCGGCAATCTTCGTCTATTTTAAAGTAAAGTCTAATAACTATGTGTTTCGATGCAAAAAAAAATTAATTCGACAGGTAAAGCAGTTACCTTTATTAAAAGTTGTGTTGTTATGAAAGACCTAATTTACTTTCTTATAATTAACATAACTTACGTACCGCAGTGAAAGCTGAAGTTAACGCAGCATTGTGAACGTGTTGACGTTTCCGTAGCTGTGAACTGTATAGCAGTCCGTCTCGCTCATCACAATCTTCTACAGAATTACTTAAATAACAAGGCGACTTTTCAATGAATATACCCGGATTTTCAAAATTTTTCATTGCTTCGAAATCGTCGTCTAGCTCCCAACCAGGGGCTCTGTCTTTTTGACTGTTACACGTCCAAATTATGCATGATGAAACAATTAGATATAGCAGCACTAAGTGAATTTTCTGAAAAATAACAGCTATAACAAGAGTTGAAACCAGTAGCAATGTTTGTACCTTTTGACGCAGTGAAATCTTCATAGCGATGTAATTCACTAACAAACGACTTTTCGTTCGGAATTATTCTTTATATACAACAAGCAAATCCATTAGCTGCCTCTGGAGGTGTGATATCATATTAACCCCTTTGTCTTGGGTGTAATGTTACAAATAAAGCTATTCGTGGCGATTTGAAAAGCTCTATTGTGTGCTATTTATTAACCTACAAATCTGTTTTCTAGGATCACACGAAGTTTCTCCTACAAAACCTGCAGCCGAATTCTCTGTATTTCCTCCAAGTCCAAGCTCTGTCCCAGTTTGGAAGAGACAGACTTAAGGGCGAAAAGTCGGGGCTGGTTTTAAACACAACCAATTACACAAATTGTAAGTCGAGCAACCACTTCCCCAGACCTTTCCTTACGTCTCCCACTTATTGTAGCGACTGATAACTTTATAAGTATAGACAGAAATCAACAGGGTAAAGTGGAGAACCTTCGCTTGAAAAGCGTGCATTGGTTGCAAGGAGAACTGCGAGCGAAAATAGAGTGGAAACCTCGAAAAGGAGTAAAACGCTACACTGTTGCCTGGTGGGGCGGCTCTTGCGTTCATACCGACCATGGAAATTTATATTTCACCTTAGCCGCTACCACAAAGGTAATTTAGCGAATTACAATCGTTTATGAATAACGAAAATGGTTTTCTTCGTAGGTCTCCCATTACGAGTTATATGATCTCCAGTTTGATTGCCGATATAGAGTTAGTGTGCGAGAAGTGACAGCAGAAGGAATGAAAGCCATGTTAGAATCGTCGATTACATTTACCACGCCGTCATGCAAAGACATGCATAAGCGGCATGAGGAAGTCAGTTGTTCAGAATGATATTTTCGAACAGTATTTGCTATTTTTAAATACTTTGTATAATAAATAAGTTTCGTTAGTTTATATTATTTATAATAATTGATACGCATGTTACAGTAAAATCACCTGATACTCAGGCAAAGCTATTTAATAAACTCATCCGCACATTACACTACGCCACTAGGCCTCACCGGATACACCCAGTCACAAAAACTGTTCTATTTGGCTTACTTAAGGCTAGTTATCCACATCGCTTAAATTGTTTTTACAATGTTTTGTCTATAATTTTCATTTGATTAACTTAAATTTGTACTTCCTTTTACAATAAAGGAAGTATTAGATTTACCCCAAAAATTCGAAATTGAGTTTTTAACAGATCTTCACGTTTCAGAGTCCCCTGAACCCAAGAAACATATTATTTTTTATTGGTCTGTCTGTGTGTCTGCTGTGAACAGAGTATCTCAAAAACGAAAAGAGGTATGGGGTTGAAACTTCATATATAAGTTTTGTGTACTATGTAGATGAGACAGCAAGCTTTTGAAGAAAATCGCATTACCAAAAGTAGGTGTTTACTTATGTGATTTTTCAGTTTTTTTCGATTTTTTCAAAAACGGCTCTAACGATTTTTTTCAAACTTCTCATTTTTATTACATTTTGAATGTGTATTGATGTGAGAAAGGTGATTTTCCAGTTGAATACTTCTAAAATGGGTTTCATTTGTTTGTTTTTTCTATTTTTTTTATTAATTCCCATTTTAAATAGAACACCCTATATATTATTATATTTTTGAATTTAGCTTAAAATTCTAGAGAAAAGTTGTCTCTTTACCTAACGCCCTATTTTGCACCATTTTTGTAGAATTTTCCTAGTGATGACGATGATGATTTGTAAGCGGTTTATGTCTTTCAGTGCAATATGACAAGTAATTAAATTGAGGTTTTTAGACATTTTTTGTCAGTTGAAGCAGAATCACATAATAAACACTCCGAGGTATCCATAACTGGGCGGCGGAAGTAATGAAGATTAATTATTTATTTAATCAAATCAAAGGTCTAAACTAAACGATCACTATCCTTTCAGTTGCAATTTATTCCACATGGAAATAATTGGTGAAAAAAGAAAGGGTCCCATTTCAATTTTTCATTCAAATGTTAAATGTGCAACTTTGAAAAAATATATCACGGCTGAGGATATTACCGGACCCAATATCGATTTAAATTGCGTAGCGGTTTTAGCTGCTATTTCGACGGGCGCCGGACATTTGCAATCACTGCAACAACATGCTATTTTAAATATTCCTCAGCAATCTAAACGTCAATATCAAAAAGCTCAAAATGTTGGATTCAGATTTTTAAGGTGTGGAGGAAGCCGGAAAGAAAAAGACTGTACTTGCACGTGAGGTTGGAGATGTTCATAATGACGGTTTTTCTCTAATTACTGTAATTGTGGACGGAACATGGTCAAAAAGTTCTTATAAAGCCAATTATTCTGCTCTATCTGCTATAGTTAGAATAACTATCGTTGGAAAATGAGAGCATTTTTTACCATTCATTATTATTTTACGATTGTATTGTAGGGCCTAAAACCAGAAAACTCTTATACATTGCCGTTCGAAACAAATTTTGTCTCATTTTCTAAAGCTGTAGCTGAAGATATTCGAGCACCAACCTACACGAGCTACGAGCCCTAACCACTATATATTCGTCCATTTCAATCATTTTACTCTACTAACGTAAAACAGGATTTTATGAGTGGAAGGAGAACAATTAAAACATCGCATTTGCGGATTAAGGATTAAGGATTTCGAAGATTTCTTATCATGTTTTAACGAAAAGAAAATGTTGTACCTTAATTGTTTTTTGTTCAATCATAAAACTCTGTTTTTACGTGAAGGAAATAAAATTTTTGGAATGGCCGAATATATAGTGGTTAGGGCTCGTATAAAAATTGGACTGATACGTCAGCATCTATGGAGGCAGTTTTTATTTTAGATGGTTTTCAAAAAAGTCTTAAATACACAAAACTAGTGAGCGATGAACTTTACGGCTCTAAACTTTTGGTTCGTAAGATATAATGCACCAATCATCTTCTTCGAAATTATTGCTAATAACTTCACAAGTTGGCAAAAAATAAGATGAACTCTAGGAGTAAAGTAGTACCAGTAAAATTAAGAAAAGAGTTCAAGATAAGCATTAAACGTTTGAGATGAGGAATTAAAAAAGCAACTCAGTACTGGAGTAAAAAAGAAGAGGATCAGATGAAACTACTTACGAAGGACATTACTAGCTGTCCTAGGCATGTTTTTGGTGATTATCGAGAGTGTGAACAGTATTTTTGTAATGGACGTAGAGTAGAGGCAGCCGCTTTTTCTGCTGAAATGGAAATTTGTGGATTTATGGACGATTTGGTAGCGTGTGACAATAGAATTATACAAAATTCGTATAGTTTGCTTCTAAATATCTATGAATAATAACGCTGTAACTATAGCTCCGAGGCAAACTTTTGGCAAACAAATAAATTTCATTATTTCAAATTTCCCTGTCGCCATCTTGCTACATTTTAGCTCGGTATTTTATTGCACGTTTTGAATGGGAATTACTCGGTGCGCCACTCTGCGGCGCGCGTTTTCAACGCAGCCGTTATCCTCATTATTTAAATATAATTTGAAATAACGCGGGCCCCCAAAAGCGTATAAAAGCACTCGCTTCGGGCAGAATGAACAACTCTTCGAGTTCGCCTGTCTTAACCAATAACCTCACCTAAACCCGAACAACCTATCTGGGTTGTGCACAAGGCGCCGTTTCACGTGCCGTGCACAACCGCTCTTTTCTGAAACCCCGATCGAATTTGGCGCTGGTCTGTGACGAGTTCAATCTCTATCCTGTCCTAGTGAACGCTTCTGCTTCGGTTTAAGTAACGAGTATTTACCTAGAAAACCGATTTGGGCATTGTTTTCTTCACAGAATTAAAAGGTTGGCATATTGGAAACCTCCTCAGGAGGCGAAATTTGCCCACCTACGCCATCTAGACGGCACGAGCTGAACTCGATTTGTCGCCGGGGTGCGAGGGGTTGCCGCCGTTACTAGGCGTTCGGTCGTCCATCCAGAAAGATTATGAACTTTGCATACGAATTAAACGTTTTGTTATATTTTATTGAGAACAACATTTTATTTTGTAATATATGAGAAGTAATAGACGTTCATTCTCGACTATTTTTTTTGTATGTGCTTAGGAACCAAACATAAATTTTAATCTTTTTAACTTAATTGGGCGTGTATTTCACAAACATATATTGCATACGGAAAATGCACAACAAAGCGTCAGCAGTAATATAATTAGTGCTCGAATGACCCGGTGAACAGCCTGCAATTCTGCACTCTGCAAGTTTGTTTATTATGAAATTAGACACGCACGTAGAAATAGGAGTTGAACTAGGGCAAATATTATACTTGTAAGCTAAGTCAGTTGTTTTATGTATATAAATAGAAAAGAACTAGTCATTAAATTAATACAGCTTGAAATCTTGTTTCACTGTGTTCACGCTGCCCAACTGACCCCACGTCTTTTGCTACATCATCTCGTGTGAGACCGCACGAGACCGTTGGTTTGCACCTTTTTTAATTCCTGCACCCCTAAGACATCCTGTAATTTGTCCAAAATAAATTCATACAGTCCATTACAAGCTCCACCCTGAACAGTATGTGTCAGAAGAACATGACCCACGCATAAGGGCTATCCGAGGCCAAATGCAACGGGGAAAATAAAAAGATAATTTCCCAGATTGTGTTACATTTTTGTAACTCTAGAGCAAAGACGTTACATTTTTGGCGCCACGAGTAGGGATTACATTCGTGGCGCCGCAAGCAGGCGTTACAACGCCGCAGAATGTTACACTGCAGTAGTAAATAAATTCTTGGGTAACAAAAGAATAGATTTTTTTATTAGAAGTGGATATTCAGATGTACCGCCACTGCCCTAGCCTTCAATTATAAAGAGGACTATTATACAGGTATTTAAAAAAAAATGTTTACGGAGCCCGGGGAAACTCAAAAACGTTTCTAACCCAAGTGAAAAGAACACGTCTACAACAATTAGCAAGAAAACAACTAATTACATTTTACAATGAGCATATGGTACTCTAGATTCTGAAGAAATTTTGAAAAATAGATAAATATTTTTATTCTTGTTTGTTTACTCATACACGAGGGGGGGGGGCAACTGCCGGGTTAATTACAATATTTTCCGTTATTTTTCAGATCAGTAAGTGTTTCTTTGTTTGCATGTACAATGACCCATCACGCCCTACCTAATCCAGGCGGGATTGATGATTATAGTAGATCAGAATCCAAATACTTAGAAAAATGTATAGCTCCGCGCTGGATCTACTGATTGTCAAATTTAGGTGACAGTCGAAAATTACCTATTAATTGCAGTTATGCATTGGGGAATGTGTAGCCTTCGTGGTTTTTTACTTATAAATCAACTGCCACCAGTAAATATACATAAAGTATGTAACTTCAAAATTAAAATTATTCAAGCTACGTACATTTTTGTGAATAATACGTCCATATTATGCACACAGAAAATTTTAAATATTACTGTAACCTAAAATATCATTAAATCTGGTCGAATATCTTAGTTACCGTCATGGTGCATCGAGCTTATGGTATATAAGACTTATTGCCAAATATTATTTGCACATGTGAATTCCGCAAATTAATGCGACACTCGTATAAATCAAAACATGCAACGGAAAATAAATGTTTTACAGCAATAAATCAATGCAGATAATTTTTTATACAAAAAATTTCTTCATTCTTAGCTACACGTTTCATAAGCTAAAAGTATGCATTGATGTGCACTAGTTTACAAAATACCTCTATGCTGAAATTTATACCGCGCATTCCCTGTATGCTTTCTGTAAACGACTTTTGTAGAATTTGTAAAAATAATTTCGAGATTAATTTGACATCATCTGAATCCAGAAAGAATAAGTGTTCGAGTACTTTAAAAATCATTGAAAAATATTCAAAACTAAGCTTGTACATGCCATGTACGTATACAATTCATCACTTTTTAGTACTAAAGAGGTTTCGGTTTTTTGTAATCACAAAAAGTATGGAACCCTCCACATTTAGATTGGAAAGGTAATTCCAGATACCGTACATCCGTCACATTAGTCGAATTAGGAGGTAGTATTATCTAGTAACAGGTAGCTTGGTCAGGCTTTCTGTATTTAGGCACCTTGCTAGAAAGTAGTTTACCTGGAGTTGACGAATGCCATTCAGTGCGACAGCTAAACTAATTGGCAATGATTTTTGGCGACAACAAGTCCATAAATTACAGGGGAAACGTTTGGATGACGAGTTCGCGTTTTTATCCTCTTTCTTTGCATATAAAAATGCATCCAGATAGCTAAACGTATGTTTGCACTAAATAAGCACCAGTGAACGTGCAACGTCCATTTCCAATCAAACCGCGCATAAGCGAGACCACTCGTCTACTATTCTTGAGAAATAGACACATATAGCGGGTAGGTAAATCTGGTGAACAACTGGTTGGTTTGCTAGTTGCAATAACAAATTATGTAATGGCTGCTGCCCCTGGTACACAAAATGTCGAATGAAATACCCCTTATGTTAACCACATGCGCTGGAGGACAAGGGCAACCACACTTGAAGCAGAATGGATCCTGTAGTGTCTCCAAAATTATCCACAAAAACAAATCCCATCCGTACCATGTTCAGTTAGTACAGCACCTAAATTAAGACGACTATGTTGCCAGACAAAGTTTTTGTGTAGGGGCCCAAAATATGGAACAGCAGAAAAACATGTTTTTCCATAACGTGCTATTTACGGATGAGGCAACATTTAAAAAAGATGGAAACGTTAATATTCACAACCTTCATTACTACGACTCTCAAAACCCCCATTTCATTTGAATACTCGACCACCAACATCGATGGTCACTTAATGTTTGGGGTGGTATAGTGGATAGGAGGGTTCTTGGGCCGTATTTCTTCGACGGCCCACTGAATGGAAAATCGTATTTGCATTTTCTCCAAAACGATTTTCAATTGTATCTGAATGATTTACCTTTGGATGTGAGAAGACGAATGTGGTTTCAACATGACGGTGCCCCATCACGCAATAGTCGTATTGCAAGGGAGTATTTGGACGCAAATTTGAGGGACGCTGGATTGGCAGGGGAGGTGCAGTGCCATGGCCCATATGCCGCAAAAAATTACAGAAGCGTTTCATAGCATTAACGCTGCCACACTTGAAACCGTGAATGCGTCGTTTTTAAGGATTGACGAATGTATAACACAAGGGGTCGTCATTTTGAACATGTAAAGTAATTCTAAGTGCTATTTGCTATAAATAAATAACTCTAAGTCTCCTATTATTATTTATTTTTGGGTACTTGGTATACCTCTGGATAGCATAAAAACATGTTTTCCACTTTTCATATGTCTACTATTATTATTTACTTTTGGGTACTTGTGAATACTTCTGGATATCATAATAGTTATTTATGTAGCTAGAGCGAAAAATGATGCATTAGACGTGAGTTCGAAAGTTTCGGGCCGAGCGAAGCGAGGTCCGAAAAAACTCGAACGAACGCCTAATGCATTTTTCGCTCGTGTTGCATACAAAATTTTTCCTACGACTGTAAAATTTTCGAAAATAGGTTTAAACTGGTGTTTTTTGCCATTTCTAAAATTTCCAGCGACGTGCAAATTTTTACATCAGAATTGGATATTTTATCGCCCATTTCTTATTTTTCTTGACACTTAAACATCGACAATACACAAAATAAAGCACAAGTAACTTTAAATCGCGAAAAAAGGTTTAAATCAAATTCACAGTGACAGCTGTCAACTTTGACGTTTTCAAATAGCTGACCACTAGCCGACTTAGGTATATAATCATGAAAGCTTATATAAAATTTATGTATGTTGCTATGTATTACGATTCACGATTATATACTTACGTATGACGGCTGCCGCGATGAACTGATTCAAAACAATCAATTTTTGACGTACGTCAACAAGGCGGAAAGCTTGATTTTAGAAGCAGTCGTAGGAAAAAACATTTTTTGCACTTTTCAGATGTCTAACCTTTGTTTGTCTTCTATGGGGGGTATCTATTACTTTTCCTAAATACATCTTTTGTTAATTTTATTTTCTGACAAATTAAAAATATGAGGTAGATCAAATGCGTGTCAAACTATAATTCATTTGTTTTCCATGGCACACTCGGTGTCGATGAGAAATGTGAGCATTTTTAAAGAAATCCTAATATCTTCTAAACTATCAATTTTTGGTATAGAACATATTGGATAAAAGCATGTAAAATGAGAGGTTAAAAACCACCAAGCAATAAAATACAGGGGGTGTATTTGAAAAAATAAATTTATGGCTCTTCAAAGTTTCGAAAAGTTAAGTGTCACGACTAAATAATGCCACAACGCAGATAAGCGTTCTTATTGCCAAATGATACACCAAAAAGTTGTTTAGGCATGACAAAATCTCAATCAGATGTCTCTACGGTCTACTGCTCTATGCTTTTTTGAATAAGTTTCCGTAAGCGCAAGTTTTTACAGAAAAAATCGAATAACTTCAAAACGGCTAAAGCAAATTTCAAAAAATAAACTTATTTATAAGTCCTGGAGAAAGATAAAGCCATATTTTTAAAAATATACAAGGTGTTCCATTTAGAAAAATTAAGTTGAAAACATGGAGCAGCGTGCATAAAGAAAACTAATTTTACAAACCGCTCCGTAACTTCCTATATATAGTGGCACTTGGTTTATTTCGATAGCTTTAACGGTTTAAGTGCAATCGTGCTTCCCGTGTTATTGACTCACCCTGTATATAAAAATTAAAATGGGTTCTGAAAATGTTAAAATGAAACTAAGCGATTGGTTTGTAATAAATACATAAATACTCAAAATACCGTATAAAATGCTACACTGCTTATTCTTGATAAATAAGAATATTGAGAAAAAGAACTGAAGACACGCATCTATAATGCAATATGTAAGTGCATAGTTAGTTAGTCCTGCTCCAATATGAAGCGTGCTAAAAGTAACTTATTATAGTGGTATAGAAAGGCTATTCGCTTTCGAAATAATGTCATATTTGAAGAGTTTATAGTATTTTACATACAATTTCGTTGACTACTCTTTTTAAAAAGGATGTCTACTTTTGTTTATCGTTCTTTTTTGGCAGGAGTTAAAATATTGCTTCGTCCACCCTTCTTGTATTTCTTCTTGAAGTAATTACAATTAAAGTGATGATATAATAAGATATATCGAAAAACATTTCTTCTGTATTGTATCGACAGCGTGACATCACCGACTAAAAAAACATACCATACCATAATTTTCTATAATTTGAGTCAGCTGGAACCGTGCTGGATAATGTAGAACATGTTTTAAATAATATAGCAGTGCCTTACTTTGAGACTGATACGTTTATTGTGAAGCTAAATCCAGACAACGCGATTTTAGGTTAAAACCGAAGCCAGGGAAAAAGCCATATCTTGCTGGAAAACTTCCCGTGCCGTTTCTAGATTTGTTGTGAACTCCTGTGGTACGACTCTATTTTTACGTGCTGCAAGGAAACAAAAGTATAGAAGCACCTCTCTCTCCCGCACTGAACAATAAATACCATTTTATCTTGTTTCTTAACTTTCAACTACTGACGCCTTGTCTCAGAGAAACCTCTGCCACATTTTTATTTATTACTTTAAAGTGTAAGGTGGTTGTGATTCTGGTTTGTATTCCAAAATGTAAGGTCATGTTTTTCATACTCTCTTATCCGGCGAGAAACATTAAGCGCAACCCGATAAAACGCGTCTGAGAGGTCAATAATTCTGCGGCACAATTTAAGGACGTAAATAGGCCATCGATAATGAAAATGCGATCCGAGCCGGCCGCGATAGCCCAAAATTAATTATATTCGCTTCCAACTATAAATCTCCACAAGCAGCACTTGAATGCTGCTACAAGGATGAATCCGCAACAACAGCAATCTCAACGATTTCATTTGGGTGCAACGAAAATGTGCTTCAAGATGAATTACTTAAAATAACTGATGCGTACAAAACACAAAGAACTGGTTACAATTACCGGAGAACTAAAAAAATCCAATGCAGAGAGAGAAAAACCCATATACTATGTACAAACTCATCCAAGAATTGGAAAAAAAGCAAATATAAAAATATCAAAAGCAAACCTCAATCGTCATCAGATCATGTAGGTACAATATGTAACTGATGGGAATGAATTGGCGAAGCTAACATACGTCGGTACAAGTAAAAACGAATGGACAGTGAAAAGCAATAAAAAAGGTAGAAAAACAACGGATACAGCGCCAACCCCTTCACCACACAGAACAGTCCTATAAACAAATATATAATACGAAAGTAGAAAAAGAGCTCCGAAACCCCCACCAATTATTATATATGTATAACGTAGAGAATTATCAGGCATTATATGACATAACTCGAATTAAAGAAGAACTAATACGCACAAGAGGACTAGCAGTGAACGAAGAAACCTTTACCTGTGTTCGGGATTGGCTTCGCTAGTGGAACAATAGTAGAAAATATTTACGAAGTAAAAACCATTCAGAAAGCTAGAGTTAATATTGAGCCCCTAAAAAATCATATTGATCCCGCAGTGTAAAAATTGTGTAGAGTCATACTAGAAGATTCTGATGGAAAGCCAGTAGATGCGTCAGATGCGCAGGAAATCGTTCAGAACTTCCAAAGAATTGAAGATAGAAGTTTAATATGTTGTTGACCAACTGCAAGAAGAGGCATGGACAGCGACGCCACATGTGCCAAAAATATTAGAGAGAAATAACTATCCCTAAGAATTTCGGGAACTAATTGCGAAGAAAAGAAGAGCCAGAAAGAAATGGCAAAGCACTAGAAATTCGAGTGATAAGATCATCTTAAATAAATTGACAGCTATGCTCAAACAAAAAGTTCAAGAGTTAAAGCAGACCTCCATACAAAACTTTCTGGAGGAACTTACGGACGACCCGGCAACAGCTTACTCCCACTGGAAAACCACGAATACCCCTAATTCGTAATGGAAGAATATGGGCAAAAAGCTATCAAGAGAAAGCCTAACGAAGTGCAGTAGTATAGACTCATTTCTTTGCTACCAATCCTATCAAAACTATTTGAAAAGTTAATGCTTAACCCTCCGTTCCACGGGTGGTTTTAGAATTACACGGCTCCACGGGTTGGGCCTTACAGGCCCATTATATAATTATCGTTATTTTGTTGATAAACTATTAATATTTTGTTTTATTGTTATATATAGGTACAACCACTTC
The DNA here is from genome assembly GCA_940337035.1 of Agriotes lineatus. Taxonomy (NCBI): domain Eukaryota; kingdom Metazoa; phylum Arthropoda; class Insecta; order Coleoptera; family Elateridae; genus Agriotes; species Agriotes lineatus. The sequence goes on along the minus strand of OW679194.1, from coordinate 3,995,177 downwards.
TTTTGCAAGCATCTATGTAAAAGCAGTCACACAAAAAAGAAATAACTTAATTTTTTTATTTTTTTGAAAGCTACCTTACATTTTTACATGTGCATATAAGTATTAAGTGTATTTCTAATGGTATAAAAAAAATTAAAATAATATGTTTCATATGCTAAACAATAAACATGAAGTAACTAGAAAAAGCAAATAATAACCGAATACTGTTTGATATAGGTACACAAAATATGACTTGTCAAACTTGCTAGGCCTTATTTACTGCGCAGTCTGAACAGCATGGCTGTATGTGTTGTAAACAAATACAAGTATTGCAAAATTTGCAGTAGTAGCGTGAGCGTCTTGTTTTACAATACCTGCAATGACCTCTTTTGTTTGAAGAAATCTGGAGTTGCTGTTCTTCTTCAGGTAACCCTGATAGTTTAGCTGCCAATAGAGGCACTTTTCTTGGTATGTGGGAATTTGCGGCTCGTCTTCTCATGTTGTTGTAGACAAGTTCATTGCCCAACTTTTCAATAAATAACCGGCTGATTTGATCCTGGGAATTATATCAGTGGCTTGGTTGATGATGAAGGCATTTGTGGCACCAACATCGAACAGTCCATAAAATACAACCATCGGCAAGCGGTTTGTGTTTCTTGCAGCATTATACGATGTAACCATTCTATCTACAACATCTACTCCACTTTTTATCCTGTTATAGAAAGAGATCATTTCTGGTTTTTTTTTGGTTACCAGTGTCATCATCTATTCTATCATCGTGATGCATGAAGAAAAGAACCAGCACGTTTTTGTTTCATTTAGGTACATGTGAAACTAACGTAATTTTATCACCAAATGCAAAATATGATGAATTAACAGGTCTGTCCTTTATGCGTCACTTCACGTGGGAGTCCTCTTCGGTTGGTCGTGATTGTACGAACGACTGTAAGATTATGTACATCCAACAGTTCCTTCATAGCCGGTATACTTGTAAACCAACGGTCCATAGTGGTCTTTCTACCACTTCCGTAAATATGTTGTGTCATTCTTTGAATCACAGCTCCTGAAATATTATCAATTTTGAACGGGCCATCTGGTTGAGCCCCTGCATAGATTTCCATATGTGAGCAGTAAAATGTTCTGGAATCCACGGTAGCAAATATTTTCAAGCCATATTTGCAGGGCTTATTTGGTATGTAAACACGGAAGCTGCACCGCCCTCTGAATGACCACAACATTTCGTCTGATGTGACGTATTCACCAACAGAATAATTTATTTTGCACATATAGTTAAACTTTTCGAACATAATACGCACAGCAGCTAATTCATCTGCTTCTCTTCTTGCAGCTCTAGTATCGGTATTGTCAAAGCGTATGCATTTTTGTAAAAACACAAATCTGCGTTGAAATATTGCCGCGCCTAAACCGTTTTGCGCCCTCCATGTTGAGAACCAACTAGGTAAAGTAGTCCAATAAAAGCCTTCATTTCTTCGATGTCAGTGGGAGTTACATCATACCTGTCTTTATATCTTGGGGATATTTTATTAATATATAAGTTTGTATTTACAACAATGATGTTGAGAATATCTTCAAAGAATAGCAACCAACAATGAATTGGCGTAACGGCGTTTTTGGCATTTCCCAAGCCTCCTGGTAGATGAGTAACGATATTGTGTCTTCATGTACGAATATTTTGAGGTGGGGCGAGCTTTCTTCAATTGGTACCATCTTTCCCAAAGAAATATACACTTCTACTGGATTTTTGGGAAGCAGTAAATATTTTATCTTCTTCATCTGCATCTTCTTGATCTTCCTGCTCAGTATCAGTTTCATGTTCGTTTACAAGTTCTTCCGCAGTAACAGAAATGTCTCCTTCTTCTTTCTCCTCTTCAGAATCTTCACTTGCATCTGGAGTCGGAACTTCATCATAAAGAGCTATTAGACGTTGAATATATGCTTCATAATCACACATTTTGTAACCTTTGTAAACACAATTACACAAATACGTAACCAAAGATAGCAAAGAACTAAAATGCACTGCACAGGTTACTGCAACTTGCTTTTATACTGACAATTTTACTCGTAGGAATAAAGGGACTCCTTGAAGATTATAAAACAAATAATAACTTTGATTTAAAGTGTAGACAGGGAGGTGATCCATTATGCTGATAGTGGAGGTGTCTTAATTAGAAGCAATAAAACGCAGTAGTCTTCTCCACGTACATTTATTAAAAAGGCGACATGTTTCGAAGCCAAACAGGCTTCATCTTCAGGCCAAAATGATCATCTACAGAGGCATATGGTTAACAATAGTGTACAATGTAAAGAGAATAACTTACTGGTTATAAAACAGGTGAAACCACGTGTTCCAATTTATAGGTTAAGTTGAGGTTAAGCGCTGAAGGCGAGGTAGTAATAAAAAATTCGCAAAGAACACCACATTGGAGAAGAAAATTAATTCAATAACCAGTAAACTACGTTATAAAGATCGTTGTACTGGTTATTTCATCACATTTAACAAATTAAAAAACGGCAAGTAAAATAGCAACCATTCTCTGACGGAGAAGGCACTAGAATGGGAAATGTACGGTCAGTACAAAAGTAACTAGAACCAGAACAAAAGTCCCTAAATTCAATGACACTGAAATTACCAGAGAGGGTCAGAAAGTAAAAGAACAAAGTTAAAACCAAAAAAGGCAAAGACAAAACAACTATTTAATATTGAGGAAAATGTAATTAGTATCAAAATCTGTGACTTCATTGAGTCTGTATTCATTATTGTTAGACATAATTTCAAAAATTTCGAGTAAATTCAACAACCTACCTTTATTAGCTATATGTAAAATTTTATAATCTTTATTAGGATCAAAGTTGTGGTTATGTTCCAAAATGTGATTAGCAAAAGCTGATTTATTAGGTTGGTCGATATTAAACTTGTTGTTTTTAATGCAAGCAGAATGTTCTTTGATTCTTTTTCTGAAAGTACGTCCAGTCTGACCAATGTAAAAGCAGTTGCATGACGAACAGTCAAGACGGTAGACATCAGATCTATCTAATAAAGGGGTGGGATCTTTATTGAAAACTACCAATTTCTGAAGGGAATTGGTAGTAGAAAAAGAAATTTGAAAATTGTATTTACTCAATATGTTTTTGATGGACATCGAGATAGTACCGTAATAAGGGATTGAATAAAAAGTTTTGTTATCAAGGTTATTGATAGGGGTTAAGTTTATAGAAAATTTAATACGGAGTTTATAATAAATAAGTAAAATGAGTTGAAGAGGATAACCGTTTTTGATAGCAATGTATTTAATGATGTTAAATTCATTGTTGAAGTATTCTATGGACATAGGAATTGAAAGTAAACGTCTGAACAAAAATTGAAAATTAGCAAGTTTATGGGATAAGGGGTGAAAGGAAGAATAAGGGATAGTATGGTCAGTACAACTGGGCTTCCTATAAATACTGAAATTTAAAAAATTAGTTGTAGAACTATTGTTTTTAGTAATCAAAATGTCTAGAAAAGGTAAAGAATATTTGTGTTTAATTTCAAAAGTAAATTTAATATTAGGATGTACTGAGTTTAGCCAGGTGATATAATCAGAAGTAATACTATAAGTACTTCGATATTATCAGGTTATATGTCGATAACTTGTTGCACAATAATAAACGAGTGTCAGTTTGACAGGTTAAATAATCCGACCGCGTTAGCGGGAGGATTATTCTGTCAAACTGACACGATTTGTTATTGTGCAGGAAGTTTGAGACGTATAACTTGTTCGAAGTACGCATTGTATTTGATTTGATTATTTTTTGAGTAAATTTTAATACTTACTTACTTATTCCTATGCCTTTCTACCTTTGGGTGTAAGGCTGGTGGGGTTGAGTCCTGCATGTTTTCCTCCATTCTTTTCTGTCCTGTAGTAGGTTTCGGATTCCATCCCAGGCCATTCCCCTCTTCTCCACTTCTTCTTTTATTCTATCTAGCCATCTCGTTCTCGGTCTTCCCCTCTTATTTTTTCCTGGCACTCGCGTTTCGAACACTATTTTCGTAAGTCTATCGTCCCGCATTCGACTCACATGACCGAACCATCTGAGTTGACCTTCCACAATTTTATCATTAATGGGTTTTATTTGTAAGTTTTGTCTAAAAGTTTCATTTCTAATTTTATCCCTCCTGGTTTTGTTTTCTATTTTTCTTAAAAACCTCATTTCCATTGCATTTACTCGAGATTTTTGTCCTTCTGTTAATATCCATGTTTCACTACTGTATATTATTGTTGGCCTAACCACTTTCTTTACAACTTCAGTTTTTATGTTCTTTGGCACTTCTCTTTTTCCTAGAAATGTTGACTTCAACATATTAAATATTGTACCCGCTTTTCCCATTCTTTCGTTTATTTCCCTGTCCAATTTCCCATTTTCTTCTATTACTGCGCCTAAATATTTGAAGTGATCTACTTGTTCAATTTGTTTTCCATTATGGCTTATTTTGTGTGTTTTTTGTATGTTAAAGATTATCATTGTTTTAGTTTTTTCGTTGTTGATTTTCATATTTATCTTTGCCAGTTCTTCCTGAAGTACTGTAAGGTTGTGTTGTAGGTTCTCCTCTGTATCTGCTATTATGGCCATGTCGTCTGCGAACATCAATTCTGTGTAAATTTTAATATTAGAATCAAATAAATATTTTATTGGCAGCTCGATTTGTTTGTATTAACCTAGCTGAAAGTCATCTCCATGAAAACAACATCAAGTTGACAAAAGTTATGTATTGCGTTGCCTAGTGAAGTTACTCTAGTATAATCGATTTTGTATAATCGAAATTATACAAGATAACTTAACTAAATCCA
>OW679194.1:3690366-3990248 GCA_940337035.1 Agriotes lineatus | reverse complement strand
AAATTATCTGTATTTATTAAAAAGCGGTGAGCGAAACTTGATACCCTTTATAAGTCTCAAAAATTATCAAGAGTAATCATCGTATTCTCCCATACATATTATAATTTATATAAAATCATTTATCTTTGTTTAACTGCAACATGACAAGAGTTGATTTAATTTGAAGATAAGGTAAGAAATCTTTTTCTTTGGCCGTCATCACATTGTGTTTCAATGTAGTTATATTGACAGGCTTTCTAGGTAAAAGAGTCTAATCCATAAAAATTTGCACCACCGACTATTAAAAAAAACAATCAATTTATATTGTAAGTCTTCGTCAACTTCATAACTGAATACATAATAAAATAAAAGAAAGCATCTTTTGATAAGGCTGTACAATCTCTGCTTCTTGTTTTGGATTAACGAAAAAAAATGTTGGGACACCGTTTTCCATGAATTTGTTATCTGAAATTTCCTTAAACCTATTTCAGTGGTTTTAGAAATATCGACTGTACAACAGACGTTTTCAACATTTATTTATGAAAATTTAAATTAAATTTTTGACTGAAATGAAACTTTCGCCATAGCAATATGTTTTTAAAAGTGATATCACAAATAGAAAATAATACATAAGGAATAATAACCAAAACAGCTGGGGTATAATTCACACAACTAACAAAAGAAGTAGCCATGCATAGAACATCATTAAAATTTTAAATTTTAAGCTTAAAAGTCGTCGTTGTGTTGGGAACACGTTATTTGGTGCGATGTAGTTGCAAAGTTCTGAAAATGGAAATGGAAAAGTCAGGGGCTTTGACGCTGTGAGAAAGCTTAAATTGTTTTTGAACCGTCACCACGAAATCGCTAAAGGTAGAAATGAAAAGTTTTCTGCCTCCCAGCTTGTATCGGTGCAAAAAACGCAATCATGTTTTTGCTTGCTCGGGATTTCGGGCAAGAGAATCGGTATCCAAATATTGGGAGAGCAAATTTGTTTATCAGTTTTGTTATATACACTTTGTTTCTTTGATAGTCATATTATACAACTAAACTAATTCTACATATTTTGTTTTAATAGCTATTTATATATGTAGGGAGCAAAGGTATTCATTTCCTACCGCGTGTGAATTTAATGCCCGACGCGTTAGCGGAGGAAATGAAACTTTGCTGCAGTGGTATATATATATGATTTTTTCTTTGAACGCATGTTCTATAGCGCAAAATTCCAAAAATTTTGCTTTAGGAAATCATTATAGTGACTCTAGATTTCAGTAGTGACATTGTGTTTAATTTCCAAATCAACATAACGTTGTAAAGCTTTGGTGTGATATCCATGGTGACATAAACACAAATTCGTGAGGTAAAAAATATTGGCTCCCGCCGGGAGTTAATAAAACTTGGGTCCCGCTGGTTGGAAATTGACAGTTTTGTTTTCTAAAACTAGGGCGCAAAAGCTGACTTTCTATACAGCAAGTAGAAAATAGTAATTTGTTTCACAAGGCCAGAAACTGAATTTTTGCGAGTGCGAGTACGGTTTGAGGGCAGAGGCCGAAGGCTCAAGTACGAGCACTCGCAAAACAGTTTCTGGACATGTGAAACACAAAATTTTTTAGGCCGACAAAAAATACATAAATTAAAAAAAAATCAGTAATTTGTTGTCCAAATATCGGGGCTAGATAATTTATTTTTATTCAGTTGGCAATACATACTTATCGAACGATGTAAGGATTCGAATTTAAAATTGAAAATCAAGTATCTAGTAGGTATTGTTTTTTGACATTTATATTTATGAATTTTGATGCCATAAGTAATCGGTGCACAATAAGTACAAGAAAATGGATGATAATATACCAGAACATATTAAACAAGCAGCTGAAAATGCTATTCAAAACTTACTACCTGAAAAGTCGTATAACAGGTGAGACTGGTATCATTATGACAGCAGATTCAGGATTCAGTGCTACCAACCGATTTTCAAATTTCAAAATTTAAATTACACTAGCTGTCATTTTCATGCCTAGACATGCAAAGAGGGTGTTTCTAGCCGATTCAGACGAATTCAAAATCAGTGTTTCTGGACGGAGTCCTAAAAAATAAATTTAACGATACATGTCGAGGGCAACATGTTGACGGATTGTTTTATAGTATTATAACGACACGACAAAAGTAATTGGAAGTTTTTGCGTGACTTTTTGGCGTAAAATACAGAAGTTTTATAAATAATTTACTGGTAACGGTCATATAAAATACACAGCAGCTATGGTTTCGTTTAGGATGGTGAATTCAGAAGTTTTGACAGTTAACAGAGAAGAAATTGATTTTAAGATGTGTTGCGTGACTGTATCAATTCCTAACTTAGTCACGAACTTACTTTCGAGAGACATTTAGATAATCCCGCTAAGTACTTGCCCGCGATACCATAATTGAAAGTTGTTAAGGGATTTAAAGAAAGCGCGGTCCCTAATCAACTGAAACTTTGTGTATTTAATATATTGAAAAGCAATTATGTAAGGTCAAAATTTACATAAATTGTGCCCCTTAGCTAGGAAGTTTTATAAGTAGACCTAAACCACCCAAAAATTTGTAGCTGCGTTGGTTTAAGCGATCTTGATTAAGAAAATTTAATATACAGAAAATCATTTACAACACAGTGTATACATATAGTTTTCAAATTTTACCGTCCTTATCTTTATTACACAAGATGTTATTTCTAATATGGTGGACATGCGGATATGGTTATTATAAAACCGACTAAATAGAACTCCATGCGGGTAGGAATCTATTTTCTAAATTCCACACTGGAGGAGGAATATACAATAGAAAATGAAATATTCTGAGATAATATGATACTAAAAGGCCCGAAGAAAACTGAGCCTTTGAGCCAGGACATCTTGTTACGAGTAAAAACAGATTTACGTCCCCGAAACAAAACCAAGTGCTCCAGTCGGGTCAGCGGAGTAGAAGCGGGGTTTTGGGCGAAAGAAATGCTCGCAAGCAAGGGCAAAACACAAGTTGTATCTTAAAAATGCCTTGAGAAATTCGGGAAATTTTTAGGTTCCACTTATTGTGTCTGCTTGGAAATGAGATAGGATGTGCTTCTAAACAGAGTGAACAATTTCTCTTGGATATAGGCATTTTCTCAGCTTGCAGAAATGACTTGCTTTAATAGCTGTAATACTAACTTTACTTACTATTACTACTACTATAATTCGCTAACTGCTTCTGCTTCATAAATAAAATACATCAAATAGATTTCACGAACGGCTGCATGAAAATTACACAAATACTTATTATTGCTCCGCGAGTGTCGCAAGCAATCCCTCCCCCAATGACTTTAAGTTTCAGTACATATAAAACTCTTATAAATTATTTTTTTGCGGTGAAATTTTACGGGAAACAATCGATAGCTTTATAAGAGGATTGCACTCTTCCCAACTGGCGTTCAAACAGTCCCAGTACTACGTGTTCAAAATTTATTTTTTAACTAAAATACATAGAATTAATCACTACCGAAATAATAAAATATGAAGGTGACAGAAATGGCGAGATTGCTGGACTTTGATATCCCAAAAACAATAAACGTCACTTGCAACTAAAACTACATCTATTGTCTTAAAATAACATAGTTTAATTTAGCTGGGAATGCAGCAATTTGGTTAGCGGCGTGAAAAAAAATGAGCGGTTATTACTCAGGGCTGATACGGAAGGCTGTCGAAAGCATCACCAGCACGTCCGCCTGAAGGGCGAAAGCTTCTGGAGCTTGACCGATGGATGGTGGGCTTCACGGAGAAAGCCAGTCCCGAAAATCGTATGGATCTGGTTTGAAGGATAAACAGTGGCAATTCGGAGCGTTGTTCCAGGATCGACGGTAAACGAATCCAGGAAGCTGTCGATAGTGGTACCAAAATAGCGACCTTCAATAGTAAAAGGTTAAGTAGATTGTGAAGAGGTAATTACCTTCAACTTTGTAGGTTGTTTTCAGGGAAGCTTAAATCTCACCATAAGTCAATAAATACCTACGACGACCGACAGTTTCCTAGGTTGCTACGTAAAATGGAACTGCGCATTCAGAACACACTCTGTTTCCGAATCCGCGACTTCTAGCCCACAACCGAAACTTATAGCCGTGTTCAAGCTTTCCACAGATCATTTTACATCGACCTAATAATCTGCTTAACAAAATAATTCATTCACACCTCGGTGATATAGTAATATGCGTATTATTGATAAAATTACGGTATTTCTATTATTTTCTTAACTTCTAAACTACTGGGTTGACAGTACGCCGAAATTGAATCGCTTCGATTAAACCCTGTTAGATTTACTGGTCTTGTCAAGTTGGCATTGCTATTGATATAGAAGCATGTTACTAGCATTCTTAATCGAGCTTATTTATTTGCTTATAGATTCATTGTAGACTAACATTGCGTAAACTATTCCAGCAAGAACATTTCTACTCGAATGCAATTCGAGTAGGAGCCTAGGAATTACATTAGATAGGCGATGATAAACAGGGTTTCATAAAAATTATCGGATATTTCTGAAATTTAGCAGTGGTTCGTAATTTTACATGATGAATAACTTTTCTTAGTAATGCTTTTTTGAAATATGGTTTTTTATTATTGGCTGTCATTGCCGTTTTGACTTAAAAAATCGAAAATATACGAAATATAGTTACGCCAGCTTGGTGGTGCAGTGAGTAGAGTGCTAGGCTTGCAAGAAACAGTCATTGGTTCGAATCTGTGGCTAGGTGAAACTTTTTATGTAGTTACTGGATCGGTACTGACCTGGTCATTCAACGTTGACATACAATTAATTCCAGGTGAAGACTAGTCTATGAGCCAGAGTAACAAGGCTATATACAATCGATATATACACATGTGACTTGGGAGAGCACAACGGGCATAATAATTTACTTCTAACCCTTTATAAATAACAAAATTGTAAATTTTATGGCAGACTTCCTGGCGTAGTAAATTTATACCAGAAGGTCGGTGTCTAATTTTCCGAATCCCAAGAAATATGTTACTTCCTGTTACAAAACTTTTCACGTTATTAAGTAGATTAAGGTTTAGTTGAACCAAAAGCTACTAATTACTATTTCTTAAGATATAATAATGTTGTTAGTTTAAAACTTATCGCTGCAGTTACAAAACTTCAGAGTTTGGATATGATGCTAGTCAGATAAATTTATAGGTCATTTAATTACGGTTTTTGGCGATTATGCTTTTGTTTCATCATGCCCATATTCGTTAAAAGTTTAGCAGAGCCGATACTCAACGGACAATAGAAAATTGGATTTATTGTTCGGCACTGCGATACAATGCATTTATTACAGGGTTACATTGCTGTGAAATTATGATCTTTCTGCTTCATTTAATTTTGTTCTGCTCTAAGATTAAAACTCAAACAGGACACGTTACAATTAGTGGAAAAACGAAGAACTTTGAGAGGAGAAGTAAAACTGGAAGAGAAGAATTAATTAAGGGCAACTATAAAAGCAAATCAAGTCGAACATCAGACGAACCATTATAGACTACAGCAATAAACAAGTCCAAAACACCATTGATGACAACAGTAGTACATACATAAAAAGCTATCAGAGAAAGGGAAAAGGAAAGATAACAACCACTGACACAGAGATACTTAATAAAGATAGAGTATTAAAAACAGTTGAAAATTTTTGTATCAGAGAAATTATCATTTATTATACAACTAGACGATCCAAAATAATTGATTATACGAAACGTATTGCCTCTAAGGCAATACGTCGAGTCGATTCGAGTCTCGAAAATTTTCGATTGTCGAGTTGTATACAGATAAACTAAAGCATGAGTAAAGAAAGTAAGTAACATAAAAAATAAACAGGAGATTCAGAAATATAGTAGTTTTTTGTGTACTTGTCAAATTTTTAAACGTTTATGTGGTTTTAATATTTTGTTTGTATATTGGTCTTATTTTTTCAAGGTTATGTGTTTTAATAACTGCGATTATGCAAAGGTTGATATTACACTGATTATACAAAGGTTTGTATAATCGTTATCGATATCATGAATGGTATAGTCTGAAATATCCAGCGAAGGGATGGGCGTGCACTAAAACACATGAAAAACTGACGTGCACTTGGCGAAGACGATATCCGATAACACAGTCGAAATGATAAAGTCAAGAGGTCTAAATATACTTAAAAATCTTGCTGAGTATTTACAAAGCGCTTAGAAGGCGTTGACATTTTTGATGACTGGAGCAACGCTGTTATCATCCTTGTAGATAAAAAGGACAACAACAAATGTATAGAATATTATAGGTTCATTAGTTTTACCGGAAGGCTATCATATATTATTGACGATGTTATTCAACGCCAGCATTCTAACTTATGAACAACAGAAGTAAGAGCTTATAGAAGACGAGAATGTGGATCAGCCTAAAGTGGCTTGATGTCTTTGTACTTTACTAGGGTACGGACAGATTACTGTTCCATTTCACTCTAAAGTACTTTTGAATAATATGAGACATATGTTTTTCTTTTTGCTCAATTTTAGTAACACTAACTATTTGAGATTGCTAAATCATAGGTTATGTTTCAGCGTGATACGCCTACATTGACATAGCATAGGTAATTTAACTATGGTACAAAACAGAAAGTACGGAATGCAGAAAACAATGCGCTAGAATTAACCAGAAAGTTACAACAGAGACAGCAGCGTGTAATAATAAAATGGGGGAAATGAAATGTGAAAAGATAAGCTAGAAACCAGGAAGGACAACCATTAGAAAGAACGTAAGAGAGAAAAATAATATCCCCCAGGTAAGCCTTCAACAATAGAAACAGCATTATAAAACACTATTAAATGAAGACAGTGACGAATATAAATGCAAGTACCGAAACATAAACTTTGCCATTACAAAGGTAAAAGATATTTCAACCCAAGAAATAAGAAAAGCTGCAACGTACGAGTACATTAAAAGGGGAATATCAGTCGGATCAGGAGGCATTCTAATAGAGCGGGTGAAGTATGCACCAAGTGTTCTATATGACTTAATTGAAAACTTTTGAATAAGAACATGATGGAATGGAAAGAAATGCCAAAAGACCAGAATCTTATAAAAAACGATGTATGGCAACTAGCGAAAAATCAGTGTGACAAGCTCTATTGGAAGATTGTATGCCGAATTTTGAAGAAACTAATAGTGAAAGGGCCAACGCACATTGAGAGTAAAGCAAATTTGAGACTTTGAAAAAGCTTACGACTATGTTCATTTAAGTAAGCCATTTAAGGTATTGAATTACATAAAGTGTATAAAAGACCAGTTTATAATATATACAGAAATACTAAACGTATTGTTAAAAGAGAAAAACATAACAAACCAATTTAAAATAGATAAAGAACTAATGCAGGGTTGCTCTCTATCACCTGCCCTATTCAAAGCTTATACATTTAAGAGGTACTAAAGACGTGGAGCATTAAGAATAGGCATAGAATTTGATGAGCTACACTAGTATACTCTACTGTTCGTCTACGACCAGGTGCTTGTAGCCAACAATGAAGAAGATCTATCTATATGGCAAAAAAAACTTATTGAGGAATACTTGAAATGGGGTCTTAAGCTGAACCTGCGCAAAACAGAATACATTATGTGCCCTGTAAAAATCCAATAACATACTACTTGACACAGGCTAAATAAAAACGTGCCAAGACTGCAAATACCTAAAGTATAATGGCACAGGATGGAACATGTGAAAACGATATAAAGTGCAGGATAACTCAAAACAAAAAACATCAATATAAATACTTGACTTCTTGCTATGGTCGTCTAAAATGAGACTTAACGTAAAGACCACAGTATAGAAGACCATTGTAGAACCAATTACTACGTATGATCAGAGTGCTGGATACCTGCTACGGAGAAACAGGGTCAAAATGAAACTGTCAAAATGGGATGCTTTCAAAGGCCATACAGAGTGTTAAAATTAAAGCATATCCCAAATGAGGAAACCAGAGAAAAAGTAAACCCCACAGAGAGAAAAAGAGAGAAAGAGAGAGGGGGGGGGGGTAGACAGAATTGATTAACGTCAATTGATATGGTATGGCCACGTAAAGAGCAATTACGTACAGTCTTGATAGCAGAAGAAAAAGATTACCTATATACATTTAAAATGCATATCGGAAAATGCACCGAATATCGCAAACCGTTCATCTTAATATTATTTTTATGAGAAGATGTTTGATTCTGTGGAGATGTAGCTTACATTCTCACGGATAAAGGCCCTGGACGACTGTAGAATCGACTACAGGTAGGGGTACTCAGGGGTAATAGTAACCATTTATTTCTTATTTACCAAGAAATAGAACAAGTTGACCTTTTGTCATTTAAATTGTTTAACCTAGCCTGGAAATATATTTCGACAACTAAAGTAGAATTCTAAGAGAGCAAATATCGACGGTGAATACTTTAACAATCAAAGCGCCGAAGAGGTGACTTCTATGATAAAATAATTGGGAACGAAATTGCTGAAAGTCGGCCTAAAAATGAATGGACACAAATGTAAATTCTGATCTTCCAGAAGTTACACTAGGAAATATAGACGGCGGAATGGAAACAGTGGGGAAGGGGCCTGGACACAACGCCCACTGGTCACAAACCCCAACTCAGAATTTGGTCATAACGCCCAACTTCGATTCTGGTCACAACGCCCAACTTGGTCACAACGCCCAATTTTGATTTTGGTCACAACGCCCAACTTGGTCATAACGCCCAAAATCGATATTGGTCACAACGCCCAACTTGGTCACAACGCCCACCGACGCCTGTTATAGGAGAGAGCTATCGACGCCACTTAAACCACCGTTTTGGTCATAACGCCCAACTTTGATTTTGGTCACAACGCCCAACTTGGTCACAACGCCCAATTTCGATTTTGGTCACAACGCCCAATTTGGTCACAACGCCCAATTTCGATTTTGGTCACAACGCCCAACTTGGTCACAAAGCCCAATTTAGATTTTGGTCACAACGCCCAACTTGGTCACAACGCCCAATTTCGATTTTGGTCACAACGCCCAACTTGGTCACAACGCCCAACTTTGATTCTGGTCACAACGCCCACTTTGGATTCTGGTCACAACGCCCACTTTTGATTCTGGTCACAACGCCCAACTTGGTCATAACGCCCAAGTTTGATTTTGGTCACAACGCCCAACTTTGATTTTGGACATATCGCCCAGGCGGCACAGAAAGTAAAATGAATAATAATAAATTAAACTTTTAAGGTGAGGTAATAGGTAGGAACATTTTTCAAGTTCCCGTAAGTAGTATTAATATTATTTATTTTTCATAATAATTGAGTGGCGTAATGCGTTGTCCAAAAAGTTTCTAAATTCGGATTATAACATATAAAGTTGTATTTTTTATATGGAACTCATAGTTAGCTGTGGCATTATGAGACATATGTCGTATGGGATCGATTTATTAATTTTCACTACTTTATAGCAACAATTCACAATTTTTAATATTTCGTCGTTTTCTAGTTGAAAACTTGTGCCATTTAGAATATACGTGATTAAACAAAGTTTTTGCGTTGTTACAATACCACCGTTTGATTGACAGAATTAATCACGTTTGATTGTTGCTTATAATATTATAGTGTCCTTCATATATCCATTTTATCAGAACATTTTATTGTCCATTAAAACCTCTGCAGTTTCTCAAATTAAAAATGCATTTGCAAAAATGTAAATATTCTACTTCTATACGAAGGAGGTTCGAAAATATGAAAATGATTGAAGAAAAAAGTACTCTTATTTTTCAAAATACACAAAAATGTTAATTGGAAGTATTTGTTATAACATATCTATTAATAGTTATTTAACAAACAAGTATGTTAATGAGAACGATTAATAATCGAGACATTTTAATGCGCGAGCGCTAGCGAGCGAGTTAATTGTAGATATTATTAATCGCCGATTAACATACGAGTTAGTTACAATATTTTTCCGTTGATCGTACATTATTAATTTGAAGAGAATCTAATTTTATTCCATGAAAAGAATTTGACACTTAAGTTTTGACATTAATGGTACCGGGTGACCATAAATGGTTGTGATTTTTTTCTTAGGTTGGCACTGTTTATGTTGGTGACATTGTAAGTCTATGTTAAATATGAGGTTAGCAGGTTAGGTTTTGAGTCAGTTTGTGTCAGGTTTTGCGTCAGTTTTGACACAAACTGACTCAAAACCTAACCTGTTAACCTCGAATTTGACATACACTTACAGTTCCACCAACATAAACAAATTTTTAAAATCGTTTATTAATAAAAAATCATTCATTAATAAGGGTCATTAATATACGATTCTCTATAGCTCGTTTCACTCTGACTATGCAGTACAGAGAACATACGACAATGTTATTTAAAGGCAAACTTCGCTTGCTGCGTTGCTGCTTGTAGACCGCACTCAGGTATACTGTATGCTGCTCTTTTCAACGCAGAAGCGACAAAAAGGGTTTACTTCAACAAGGTATTAACAAATAAGCCGATTGCAATACAAAAGGCGGATTTATTATGATTGACGTCTTCGTGTTCAGTTTTAAGCAACTTGCTATCCCTGTACACTGCGTAGTCAGAGTGAAACGAATTACTTAAAAATTTGACACAAAAATGAAATTTGTTTGCACTGATTTCGAATCACGTAATATCCTGGTTGCTAAGTGAGGGAAAACTCAGATTTGACAATACTCGTTTATCGTATCCCTTGATAAGTTAACTTTGAAGTATTTCATTTGGTAATACACAGCGTGGTAAGAAAAAAATAGGAGAAACCAGAAAAAAAAATGTTTTCGGGGCAAGTAACTGTGACTTTATGTTTGACACTTTTTTTAACCTCTTTATATAACATTTTTGTCTATTTTGAAAAATAACGGTATTTTATTCTTGAACCATTTTCATATTTTTGAACCTCCCCTGTAAACGAATATATTTACATTTTGGCAAGTGCATTTATAGTTTGAGAAGATGTAGAAAATTGTATCAGGAATAAAACACTCTGATAAATGGATGATAAAAAAATCCATGTGTTACAAATTTATGAGGGACAGTATATGTTATATTATACAGATTGGTGGTGGATAGTGTGAACATAGGCAGTCCATTGAGCTAGAATACAGTTTATGGGCTTTGTATGCGTTAGAGAGAAGTAGACATATATGATTTAAAATCTAGTATCCTAGAATTCAGTGTTTTCTAAAAACAAAACTTTTTGATTCTGCGAATACTAGATGTTAATCGCATATAGGTCTGTTTATGCCTAACGCATACCAAGTCCGTAAACTGTATTCACACACATTTGATTACTTATGTTCACATTTTCCGCCACCAAAAAAAAATCCTCTTACTCATGATACCACCTACAACTATGAATTTCATCTACTGACTACCCACTGCATTCGTATCGAAAAGGTGCCAGAAGAACGTCAAATTACTTTTATCTATTTTTTTCGTTGACCGCTTGTTAATTTCAATTTTAATTAATTATTTTTCCTAAAAAAGGATGGATTAATAGGCGTCATTAATACACTGTTTTTGATTAATACACTCTTTTGCCTTAATTAACTGTTTTTTAAAAAAGGATGGATTAATAGATCTATTAATACACTGTTTTTGATTAATACACTCTTTTTCATTAATTAACTGTTTTTGTGATTTTGGCGTTTTGATGATATTTTCCATGGAGGTTAGTTGTATTAATCAAATTTTTCGCCACAAAAAAAGATGTTGCGGTCAACGAAAAATTTTTGTAATCAACTCGTTTGTTAATGGGCGATTAATAATCTCAACTATTAAAGGCACTCACTCGCTATCGCTCGTTCGTGCTTTAAACAGTTTCGATTATTAATCGCCTTCATTAACACACTTGTTGGTTAAATAACTATTATAAATAAGTGAGATATTGTCAAAAAACAAAAATAGACAAAAATATTATTTAAAGAGGTTAAAAGTAGGTGTCAAACATAAAGTCACAGTTACTTGCTCCGAAAACATTTTTTTCTGGTTTCTCCAATTTTTTTTCTTACCACGCTGTGTATTACCAAATGAAATACTTCAAAGTTAACTTATCAACGGATACGATAAACGAGTATTGTCAAACCTGAGTTTTCCCTCACTTAGCAACCAGGATATGACGTGATTCGGAATCAGTGCAAACAAATTTAATTTTTGTGTCAAATTTTTAAATAATTTATTAACAAACAGACCAAATAACAATTAGGTAAACATCAATTATAATTTTTTCCGTTGATCGTTTATTTATGGGTTTCATTAATGTATAGAGAATCGTCTATTAATGACACTTATTAATGAATGATTTTTTATTAATAAACGATTTTAAAAATCTGTTTATGTTGGTGGCACTGTAAGTCTATGTCAAATTCGAGGTTAGCAGGTTAGATTTTGCGTCAGTTTTGACACAAACTGACTCAAAACCTAACCTGCTAACCTCATATTTGACATAGACTTACAATGTCACCAACATAAACAGTGCCAACCTAAGAAAAAAATCACAACCATTTATGGTCACCCGGTACCATTAATGTCAAAACTTTAAGTGTCAAATTCTTTTCATGGAATAAAATTAGATTTTCTTCAAATTAATAATGTACGATCAACAGAAAAATATTGTAACTAACTCGTATGTTAATCGGCGATTAATAATATATACAATTAACTCGCTCGCTGGCGCTCGCGTATTAAAATGTCTCGATTATTAATCGTTCTCATTAACATACTTGTTTGTTAAATAACTATTAATAGATATGTTATAACAAATACTTCCAATTAACATTTTTGTGTATTTTGAAAAATAAGAGTACTTTTTTCTTCAATCATTTTCATATTTTCGAACCTCCTTTGTATAGAAGTAGGATATTTACATTTTTGCAAATGCATTTTTAATTTGGGAAACTGCAGAGGTTTTAATGGACAATAAAATGTTCTGATGAATGGATATATGAAGGACACTATAATATTATAAGCAACAATCATACTTGATTAATTCTGTCAATCAAACGTTGTTATTAAAACAACGCAAAAACTTTGTTTAATCACTTATATTCTAAATGGCACAAGTTTTCAACTAGAAAACTACGAAATATTAAAAATTGTGAATTGTTGCTATAAAATAGTGAAAATTAATAATTCGATCCCATACGACATGTGTCACTGAAATGGGAGAAAATCCGTTTTCTCATAATGCCACAGCTAACTATGAGATCTATATAAAAAATACAACTTTATATATGTTATAATCCGAATTTAGAAACTTTTTGGACAACGCACTACGCCACTGAATTATGAAAAATAAATAATATTAATACTACTTACGGGAACTTGAAAATGTTCCTACCTATTACCTCATCTTAAAAGTTTAATTTATTATTATTCATTTTAGATACACATTTTTCTTACTTTCTGTGCCGCCTGGCCGATATGTCCAAAATCAAAGTTGGGCGTTGTGACCAAAATCAAACTTGGACGTTATGACCAAGTTGGGCGTTGTGACCAGAATCAAAAGTGGGCGTTGTGACCAGAATCAAAGTTGGGCGTTGTGACCAAGTTGGGCGTTGTGACCAAAATCGAAATTGGGCGTTGTGACCAAGTTGGGCGTTGTGACCAAAATCGAAATTGGGCGTTGTGACCACGTTGGGCGTTGTGACCAAAATCTAAATTGGGCTTTGTGACCAAGTTGGGCGTTGTGACCAAAATCGAAATTGGGCGTTGTGACCAAATTGGGCGTTGTGACCAAAATCGAAATTGGGCGTTGTGACCAAGTTGGGCGTTGTGACCAAAATCGAAGTTGGGCGTTATGACCAAAACGGTGCTTTAAGTGGTGTCGATAGCTCTCTCCTATAACAGGCGTCGGTGGGCGTTGTGACCAAGTTGGGCGTTGTGACCAATATCGCTTTTGGGCGTTATGACCAAGTTGGGCGTTGTGACCAAAATCAAAATTGGGCGTTGTGACCAAGTTGGGCGTTGTGACCAGAATCGAAGTTGGGCGTTATGACCAAATTCTGAGTTGGGGTTTGTGACCAGTGGGCGTTGTGTCATAGCCCCATATTAATTCTATGCCTAATTTGGTCCGCATCTTTGCATCCATTGTCGCTCGTTCTCGGAATTTCCTAGTTTGGTTGCGCCGGGCATATGGTCAACAAGTGACCATCGTAGAACGGTTGGGTTTTATTGCTTTTGCTTTTATTGCTGTGGTGCTGCAGGCGGCTGCCGATCCTCAAAAGTTTTGGATTTTGGATATAGCCCTCTGTCGCAGACTTCCGTCGCCGCATACTAATAAATCATGGCGAATCAGCTTAAAATGAACTTGGCACTCCGCAGTACTTTAATTAATCAATTATATGGAAATCCGTGACCTAGCTTCTTCATCTCAGGAAGAAACCGCGTTATGTTCGTTATTCAAACGACGACTTGACAGGGCAAAGTCGATTTATGATGAATTTCAACCCTTGCATTGCGCAATTATTTAAAATATATCCACTCAAGCTAATCCGGACCTAGCATCCGAAGAGGCCATTAGGAAACAATTTGATGATGCCTTTAATAGTATTGAAGCCATTTATGTTTCCTGATAATGAATCGTCCCCGAGTTTGAGCAATCATAATGACAATTCTTCGAATCATAGCTTCAATCATTCTAATAACATCCGTTTGCCGAAGCTGGAACTCCCAATTTATTCCGGCGAGTATAGTCAATGGACAGGTTTTATCGAATTATTCCGAAGTGCCATACATACTAGATCTGAATTGTCTGACATTCAAAAACTGCAATACCTTTTGAGTTGTTTACAAAATGAGCCATTAAATCTTATTAAGTCGTCGCCTTTGTCAGGAGATAATTATAAAATCGTATACAATACACTCGTCGACCGCTACGATGATAAGCGTAGATTGGCTAATCACTATTGGGCATCAATTACTAATTTTCCAAAATTGAAAGCAGAATCCGCGAAAGACCTGCGAAAACTCTTTGACCACGTTAAAGAGAATCGTTTGGCCCTTAAGGCTCTAAACATTGCTAATTCGTTAGAGGACTTTATGTGGTTTAGCATCCTTTTAGATAAGCTTGATACAGATATGCGAAAATTATTTGAATTAGTGATTAGGTCTAAGGCATCCGACATTCCAACGCTAAAACAATTAGAAGATTTTATTGAAAGTCAATGTCGCGTCTTGGAAAGTGTTGATAACTCAGCCAACAAAGGGTTCAAACACCTGTTTGCAAAGCCGTCTACTAAATCGGCGTTCTTAGTAAATAAATCCTCGCAGAATAAATTAACTTCAGGTAACGAAAACACTTTGAAATGTCTAATTTGTCAGCTGGCACATACCGTTTATGCGTGCCCTGTGTTTGCATCAAAAACGCCACACGAGCGATTTGAAATGGTCAAGTCGCATGGTCTTTGTTTGAATTGTTTGTGTTCTAACCATATGAGTAGTTATTGTCCATCTAAGTCGGTATGTAGAAACTGTCGCAATAAACACCACACGATGCTCCATTTTCCGGCAAGATCCCAAAGTTCGGCAAATTCTGAGGTCGGTGTACCTGTTCAACATTCTGAGGTGGAAACGAGCTTAACCGCTTGTGCGAGCATGTTGTCGTGCGAAACAGTCTTACTTTCTACGGCTATTGTCAAAATTCAAGACGCGTTCGGTAATTTTCAGAAGTTACGCTGTCTTATTGACAATTGTTCACAGGGTAGCTTTATCACGCAAAATGGTTTAAGGCGCTTGGGATTAACACTTATACCATTTAAAACCGTTATTCATGGTATTGGTTCAGAAACCTCTGAAAAGGCCTTGCTTTCTGCAGGTTTTGCAACATGTTGTCTTCGTCCTTGTTACAGCAATAAGCTGGTGCCTGTATTTAGCATAAAGGCCCATGTAATCCTTCAAATCGCCAGAAATATACCGGCCAGTGCCATCGACCCTTCTAAATGGAATCATATTTCTGGCTTAGTATTAGCTGATCACGAATTTTATCGGGCCCGTCAAGTAGACTTATTGCTAGGTGCCGATATATATGCACACGTGATTAAACCTGGCGCAATTTTGAGTACGTCCCAAAATGAACCCGCAGCTCTTAACACGGTCTTCGGTTGGGTTGTTAATGGATGCGTTGGTCTCTGATATCGGTCGAAATTCCAACCCTCGATGACACATTGAAAGCGTTTTGGCGAACAGAAGAACCCCCGCATATATCTACGGTCGACGCCGCGGATGCGATTTGCGAGTCGTTATATTCATCTACGGTATCCCGTAATAGTACTGGTCGATATGTCGTTTCGTTGCCGTTCAAGGTGCAAAATCCAAAATTTCCCAATTCGCGCGATATTGACTTAAGGCGGCTGCAATTGCTCAAAAATCGCCTTATGCACAATCCTTCTTTGAGAAGGGAATACGTCAACTTTATGGACGAATACATTAATACAGGGCATATGGTCCTCGCGTGACGAATTCAAAATTTCGTGTAGTTTTTGATGCCAGTTCGAGAGCTTCAAATGGCTTATCGCTAAATGACACATTGTATTCTGGGCCAAAGTTACAGCAAGACATAGTCTCTGTGTTATTAAACTTTCGCGCTCATAAGGTAGTAATAACTAGCGACATTAAGCACATGTTTTGCCAAATAATCGTCAAGACTACAGACTGTGATTTCCAACGTATTCTATGGCGCTCTTCCATAGATCAGCCTGTTAAAGAATATATCTTGAATAGGGTCGCATATGGAGTTACTTCATCGCCGTTTCTTGCAATTAGAACCCTTATTCAATTAGCTGATGACGAGCAACACCAGTTTCCCCAAGCATCTTCTGTCATTCGAAGAGATATCTATGTCGACGATATTGCCACTGGATGTTCCTCCGTGGCTGAGGCCTTAATCCTACAGGATCAACTGATAAAGTTGTTGCGTTGTGGCGGATTTGAATTAAGGAAATGGGCTAGTAATTCTCCAGCGTTAACCAACCACCTAGACCCCACGCATCTGGTAGAGAATATGGTATCTTTCGATTCCGGTGAACCTTGCTCTCCTTTGAAGATCCTTGGCTTACAATGGTGCAGTTTGCTGTTATTTTGTAAACCGCGTCTAGCAGGGCAATACCTCTGTAGTTTCAAAATTGTGTTTTCGATCCTTTTTGTTTCTACCTTCTCTTCTATATTTGGATTGTATGGTCCTTCCTCTTGCTGATTTTCTGCTGCTGTTTGACCGCCTTGTTCTTTGTTTCCATTTAGCATTTCATGGAAGGGTTGAGCCCATCTTTCCATTATTTCCTTATGTCCTATTGGGTTTCCTTCTTTGTCTTTGCATAATGTTATCTTATTCTAATTTTCTTTTTTTTCTTTTTTACATCTTGGTAAAAGTTTCTTATTTCTCGGTTGTTAAAGTTTTGTTCTAGTTTCTCTATCCTGATTTCATTATATCTTATCTTTTTCCGTCTACACATTTCTTTGGTAATTCTCCTTTGTTCTTTATATATTTCTTTGTTTACTTTCATTGGGTTTTTTAACATCTCTGTTCTTGATTTGATCCGCTCTTTCACTGCCTTTTTGCATTTGTCATCAAACCATTGTTTCTTCCCGCCTGTTTTATTTGATATTTCCAGTACTTTCGCTGCCTCATGCATCACTTTTTCTATTTCTTTCCACTTTTCTTCAATGTTGTTTTCCTCCCTCAGCTTTCTAATCCCTATTTTTATTTCTTTGTTATATCTTTATAGGGTTTCCTGATTCTGTAGTTTTTCTATCTATTTTTTGAATATGTTTCTTCCTCTTTCTTGTTTCTGGCATTTTTTCTTTGAATTTTATTCTTACTAGCATATGATCCGTACCCGTATCCGCCCCTCTGAAGCTTCTCACATCAATTATACTCCCAGCATGTTTTTCGTCGATCAAGACATGGTCGATTTGGTTCGTCTTGTTTCCATCTGGTTTTGTCCATGTTCCTTTGATGTATTTCCATATGTTGGTGGAAGGTACTTTTGACTCTCATGTTATATTCTGTTGCAAACTCTATCACGTTTTCTCCGTTCTGGTTGCTCTCTAGATGTTTACTAAAATTCCGTATTACTGACTTATACTATATTTCTTCCCTTCCAGTTCTTTCCTTGAAAATCTTCTGCCACAATTTTTATGTCATATTTTGGGATTTTCCTTACACTTCTAGTTTTTCATAATAGTCGTTTTTTTCTTCTATGTCTTTTTAGTCCGTTGGTGCTTGTATATTAACTATGGTTATTTTTATGAACTTTCCTTTGATTTGTGTGTGCACATTCTGTCAGTTATTGGTTCTAATTTTACTGTTTCCACTTATTACTCATTTGAAATCCCGTATCAGATCTCCTATTTTTACTACCGCTATTAAAGAACACGTATTCTTCCAAGTCTGTAATTATGTTTTCTCTTTGTTTCATTTTCTGAAGTGCTATTGTATTTAATCTGTATTGTCTTGCTTCTTCTATTAAATTTTAAAATGCTCCCTCTATGTACGTACCCCTTACATTCCATGTTGCCATTATAAATAAATTATATCCTCTACTTTGTTTTTGTCATGATTTAATTTTTGCCTTTCCTGATCATTTGTTTTTCATTTACCTATATCTTTGTCTGTTTTCTTTGCGATTTTTGTCGTCTCGTAGGATGTGATTGCGGATTGCATCAATTTTTTGTTATTTATTTTCGGCTTTCATCTCAGGTGTGTGTTTCTCCTTCAATCTCTATCTTTTTACAACCAATTCTTGCCTTTAGGCCCTCTTTCTTCTTTTCTTGCGCTATTCTCCAGAGCTCAGCTTGGATTCCCATTTCCTTTGTTATCAAGTCATTCTCTATGTAAATCTGCGAGCCTTTCAACTTATTCTTGTTTTCCATAGTCTTTTGCTTGCTACTCCAGTTTTCCATCTCCACTATGTTAATTGGTATTCCTTTTTTGTTTTGCAAACGATCCCACTTCTTTTATATGCATTATTTTCATTTGAAGTGTAACTTTAAAAAAATATTTTAGAGTTTCATCCAAAATAAAACAACAACTTTGTATCTCCCCATTCAGCTGGCATACTTGATCGAATGAGATGAAAAGATCAGTGACGAACCATCAATTGTTTTTGAACCCTTATAGCATTTTTACGAGATCAAAAGTGAATCGTCCTATTATTGGTGATTACGTGAGTGATTACGCTTCTGCTTATGTGGCAGTTTTGATTTCTGTAAAATGCGAACAACTATTTCAGATATGTATATTTAGAACTGTTACCCGACACCTGTGTGTAGAGATGGGCGCGTGAGTGATTTTTCGTTCACGTCACGCAGGTTTCACGCTGGCTTTAAACAGTCACGTTCACGCACGTTCACGCTCACGTTCACTCACGTTCACGGCGTGACACGCTACTCACGACGTGACACGCAGCTTTTATTTCAAAATTTAAATTCAGATAGAACAGAATGTTCAAATTTAAAACCAATGAAAAAACCCTAAAGAGAACTAAAAATATGTTTTGCACCTGACATAATTTACGTGATATGTTGCAATTAGAATTAATAATTGATATAAAAAGAAAAAAATGAAAATTACTACAATAACTTCGACAACGGATAAATACTGATTTCTCGCAAATATATTTCTTGCAGCTGTCTTCAAAGACATTACTTTTAATACTAAAAGCTGTCATTGGAATTGACGCTTTCTTTATTGGTATGAGTACAGAAGGTATATGGCAACACTTTTAATTCGTAGGTTTGAAAGTACTTTTACGTACAATGATCAACATTTTCAGCGTTAAGGCGAGTATACAAAAAAAACATTACTTTTATTAGAATAATAAGTTCATCGACACAAGTACAGAATAAATTGGTTTAAAAATGAAACGTAATCAACATTTTCAGTGTTAAGTCGAGTAAACAACACAAAACATTAGGTACTTTTCTAAAAATAGGTTCATCTACACATCTACACAATACATTTTGGTTTAATAATAAAACGTAATTAACATTTTCAGCGTTAGCC
This sequence comes from Agriotes lineatus, assembly GCA_940337035.1. Classification (NCBI taxonomy): domain Eukaryota; kingdom Metazoa; phylum Arthropoda; class Insecta; order Coleoptera; family Elateridae; genus Agriotes; species Agriotes lineatus. The sequence continues at coordinate 3,970,215 of OW679194.1, read as the reverse complement.
GAGTATAAAAAACAAACCATTACTTTTATTAGAATAATAAGTTCATCTACACATCTAAACATTAAAATGTTGATTTAAAAATAATATGTAATCAACATTTTCAGCGTTAAGTCGAATTTTGCGCTCTTCTAAAATTCGCCCAGCTGTAGAAAATACTCTTTCGCTTGTAGCGGAACTTGCCGGTATGTTTAAAATTTCTCAAGTTTTTTTAACAGTGGCGTGTTTACACTGTTTTTCCAAAATCCTAAAATGTCATTTAAATTTCCGAATTTTAATTTTACATACTAATTAGTTCTGTTTCGACATCATCCTAATTACATGTGTCATCGTCAGAGCTATCTCTAAGTATAGAAAGATAAGAATCTGATGCTGATGTACCAGTTTTGAGTCGTTTGCTATGTATTTCATCATTATCATCTATAGTTTTATTTGCATTATAATCTTCTCTTTTATGTGAAGGTATGAACTTTAAGGATTTATAATTAGGGGCCAAAAATAAAACCACATAATGTAACTTGTTTGGCACAATTTGTGATTTAATGAATTTAAAAGTTGCTGCACCCTGCAGTTTTTTTCGTTACTAAATATTTAACGTGAAATTAACGTGAAACGTGAATCACGCCTTGGAAATTTTCACTCACGTTCACGTCACGATTTTCAAATATTAGTCACGTTCACGACGTGACACGTGATTCGTCTGGACGCTAACACGGCCAATCCTGAACTGTTTTTCGCTCTCAAAAAACCCAGATCTGCTAAACAAATAACATAGTACGGCTCGTGCTTCGTCGTACACACACCTTAGTAACTCATGTCAGGTACTAACTTAAGAACTCATCATTCACACGTGTCGAACTGACTTGTCTTGTCACCATAGTGCTCAGAGGACACAGTTATCACAGTCATCAGTTTTTCAACTCCCAAACATTTACCCTGTCAACATATGTCCAAAACATACACGTTTCCAACATCATACTTGGTACTCAGAGGCCATCAACCTTGTCACTCCGCAATGCTCAGGGGTCGCTACCTTGGCTTGTCATTCGGCAGTGCTCAGAGGGTACTCCAGCCGTGTTACCCTGCTACTTGGTACTCAGAGGCCATCAACCTTGTCACTCCGCAACGCTCAGAGGTCTCTACCTAGACTTGTCATTCGACAGTGCTCAGAGGGTATTCTAGGCGTGTTACCCTGATACTTGGTACTCAGAGGCCATCAACTTTGTCACTCCACAATGCTCATAGGTCTCTACCTAGGCTAGTCATTCGGCAGTGCTCAGAGGGTACTCTAGGCGTGTTACCCTGCTACTTGGTACTCAGAGGCCATCAACCTTGTCACTCCGCAATGCTCAGAGGTCTCTAACTAGACTTGTCATTCGGCACTGCTCAGAGGGTACTCTAGGCTTGTTACCTTACTACCAAACACATGCAATGTCGCAATATTTTTTTTTTGCAGTACTTATCAAGCAAAAATACTATCAAACTTTCAAACAACTAAGTAACTCCCTACAGTGATAAAGGTTATAGTAACTGATTTTATTATTGTGTGCGATCCACATGAAGTTCATCGTGTAACCAAGTTTTACTTCCGTATCCATCCTTGTAAGATTGGCGACCACTTTTGGAAAAGGAAATGCCATTTTTTGACAATTAAAATCAACGATATATTTTGATATGTACTGTTCCAATTAGAACCACAAATAATTTAGTGTTAAGTAAAATTGTGTTTAATTAGTAGATATTAGATCAAATATCTTAAGTACCACAGAGTGACTACTTTTGTTAATTTATCCGATTAATCGACATTTGTTTAAATTTATGTAAAAATACTTTATGTATTGAACCAAGCCATGGGCCCTAGAGGCCTGAAGTGCTGTAATATATATACAGGGTGTTTCATTAATAATTGGAAATATTTTAACTGTAGAATCCTGGGCTCAAAATATTAATATTTAACCCAAATCACTTAGATAAAATGTGGCTCGTTACTGAGATATAGGGTGTTCCATTTAAAAATTTAAAAATGATTTTTCCCCATTACTTTAAAACTATTTGACGTATCCGTATCATATTTGGCAGGAAGTGTAGACACTGTAAACCATGCTAAATTGTGTTAAATAAACGTTTCTGACTACTACCAGAGGCGTACCACAGGGGCAAGTGAGTGGTTGACCCTTCCCAAATTCTACGCCACTGGCGGAAGTGCCATTTTAGCACAATTTTTCGACTCTCCAATACTTTCTATGTAAATAACATACTCTTTCTTCGTCACGATAACGTCATTATTTTTCGAGATATTTAAATTTAAACAAAGCGGAACAGTTATTTTGATTTTAATGTGTATTAATTATGTTGGTGTTTTATGTCATAAGATTGCATTTATTACGCAAATGAAACTTTAATCCGTATTAACAAAAAAATATAATGTTATTTATTGAAATTTATTGAAACGAATACATGGATACATTTTTTTTATGTTGAATGCATCTATGTATTAGTTTCAAGAAATTTCAATAAATAACATTATGTTTTTTTGTTAATACGGATTAAAGTTTCATTTGCGTAATAAATGCAATCTTATGACAAAAAACACCGACATAATTAATACACATTAAAATCAAAATAACTGTTCAGCTTTATGTTTAACTTTAAATATCTCGAAAAATAATGACGTTATCGTGACGAAGGAAGAGTATGTTATTTACATAGAAAGTATTGGAGAATCGAAAAATTGTGTTAAAATGGCAATTCCGCCAGTGGCGTAGAATTTGGGAAGGGTCAACCACCCACTTGCCGCTGTGGTACGCCTCTGGTAGTAGCCAGAAACGTTTATTTAACATAATTTAGCATGGTTTACAGTGTCTAAACTTCCTGCCAAATATGATACGGATACGTCAAGTAGTTTTAAAGTAATGGGGAAAAATCATTTTAAAATTTTTAAATAAAACACCCTGTATCTCAGTAACAAGCCACATTTTATCTAAGTGATTTGGGTTAAATATTAATATTTTAAGCCCAGAATTCTACAGTTAAAATATTTCCAATTATTAATGAAACACCCTGTATATATACATACATATATAAGTAACTCCCTAACACGGACCATTCGTGACTAGATAGTACTTACCGAAAATAGTAAAGAAAATACTCCGTTTCAGAAGAGGGGGTGGGTGGAGCAGGTATAAAGAGTGGAAAATCCAGTGGTTTTCTGGACAGTGGTGTTTAATGTTAATTGCATCTTTTGCAATGTGCTCGTCCATTCTGACTTCTTACTTTCTATAGTTAGCAAGTCAATCATGGTACGCACGTACTGCTCAATTTGACCATCAGCGCGCGGCGCACCTGTAGCGATCATGTGGTGTTCAACATGCAATTCCTTAAATAGGTTCGATAAAGACGCGCTACAAAAATTGGAGGTTCGGTCTGTGATTACCAAACTAAGTGTTCCAAAAGTGCACAGATGTGTACGATAAACTCGAAGCGTTTCATTGGCCGTCAACATTTTAATCGGAATTAGTTGTAAGAATTTTGTAAACGCATCAATAATTAGAAACACGTAGCGGAAAGCATCTGAACCAGGAGGAAATGGTCCGGCAATATCGCAATGTATGGTATGAAAGGGCACTGGGGTTTTATCAATTAGGTGGAGGTAACCATCCTTTTTCCCGGATAAGGGCTTGCTACTTACACAAACAAGACAATGGTTAAGGTATTTTCGCCACAAAAGCAGCTGGCCGTGAAAACCAAAATTGAGCTGCGACGGCAGCAAAGGTTTTGTCATAACCGGCGTGGCAGTTATCATCATGGCATAATTTAAAAATATTAAGTCGACTTCCCTTAGGTATAAAAACGCGCAATGAATTCTTTCCAATATTTCTATAAAGAATGCCATGTTTCACAGAATAATCGTGTGTTGCGGTTGTTGGGGAGCCTCCCAGTTTTCCGTTATGTTTGGAAAATTCCTGGTTGCGAGCTCGATTGAACTGTAGTGGACTGTATGGAGTTATTCTTCACTAAATTATACACTCGTTGAAAGCAAAGTAGGTAATTTATTGGCAATAAATTAACACACAAACATTTGAACATTTAAACAAAGAATTAGCGTTTCTCGGAGTGGACCTGTTCGCGTGCTGTCTCGCTGACAGACGGAACGTAAGTGGTGAGGGCAGTCGCGATCCAAGAAGTGCTGAAATGCACATAGTACAACGCACAACTACAAGCGAAGCGGCAAAATTTATGAAACACTTAACATACCGCCCACCTTGGAAAGGGTAACCTTTCAAATAACAACAGTACAAATTTGACATGTAACAGCTAGAGTAAGACATGTAACCAAAATCGACATATACAAAGCATAATAATACATAGATCTTAAGGTAATACAAGAAAACCCGAACAATGGATAGCCAAAGGGCTTTACGAAACACTGCGCAAAACGCTAACGTGCTAGTTCACAACACTAGGTAGCGGGCACAGCTTGGCGAAGGATCGCCTTACGATTCCTGACACAGTTTTCACTGACGCAACACGCGTAACGCCGTCAAGGCCAGGGTGCAGATCGGTGACCCTGCCTAACCTCCATTTCAGAGGGGGAAGGTTGTCATCCTTGATGAGGACCATGGAACCAGGCTGGAGGTCCGAAAGGTGTGTGCGCCATTTGGTGCGCTGGGAGTTCTGAGATGTACTCCTTACTCCATCTTTTCCATACATTCTGGTGGAGCTGTTGTATCCTTTGGAATCTAGACAGCCGAGACTCGGCTATCTCAGTGACGTTGGGATCAGGCAGTGACACCAAAGGACGACCGATCAGAAAATGAGCAGGAGTCAAAGGCTGAAGGTCGTTTGGATCAGCGGACAAAGGAGACAGGGGTCGGGAGTTTAAGGTCGCTTCCACCTGTGCTAGCAAAGTGCAAAATTCATCGTAATTTAGACTAGCGTTACCTATAACGCGCCGTATGTGATGTTTGGAGGACTTAATTCCGACCTCCCACAATCCGCCAAAGTGGGGACTGTGCGCGGGTATAAAATGCCAAGCTACTCCGTCGTTCGCGACTGATTCGGAAATAGAAAGGCCTTGTTCCGCAAGAAAATTGCCTAATTCGATTAATTCGGAATTAGCGCCGCAAAGTTAGTGCCATTGTCTGAATAGACATGGAGCGGTTTGCCTCGACGAGCTACAAACCGGCGAAAAGCCATTAAGAAGGTTTCAGTAGAAAGGTCAGCGACCAATTCAAGGTGCACTGCTTTTGTGACAAAACAAACGAATAGACAAAGGTAGGACTTCACTAGTTTAGAACCACGTCCTTTGCGATCCTTTATCATAAACGGTCCACCATAATCGATACCAGTCGTATGAAATGGGGGCGATGATTGAATACGAGAGGCTGGCAGATCTCCCATTATGGGTTCGGTTAACTTAGGAGAAAATCTAAAACACCGCAAGCATTGATGAAACACTTGCTTGACTATATTTTTGCCAGAGGTAATCCAATATCGTTCTCTGAGATTAGCTAACAGCATTTGAGGTCCGGCATGGAGAAGCCGAAGATGCTCATGCGTAACTAGGAGTTTGGCGAATGGATGTTTGCCAGAAATCACTAGAGGAAACTTCTTGTCAAAAGGTAGCAGTCCCTTGGAATCCAGATAGGGGTTCAAGGATATCAAAGCAGAAGATTGTTTCACAGGCTTGTTCTGTGACAACAGCTTAAATTCGTCAGGAAATGACTCGCGTTGTGAAAACCTTGCAAGCCTTACAAGGGATGATTGCAGTTCATCTGTAGAAAGGGGCCCAGAAAGGCGATCAGCTTTGGGGGTCCGCGCATTGTTATAAAAACGAAAGCAATAAGCTGTAACTCGTTGTAATCGAGCCAAACCTGAATACTGATTGAACGGAAATGGTTCAACAGAGGTTACAGAAAAACTCTGAGCTTCTTTTTTGAATTCTGGAAGATCAGCAAGAACATGTCTGGAAGTAGGCCAAGATGCCTCACCTTCGCTTAGCCAGGTGGGACCATGCCACCAAAGGCTTAATTCTTTTAAGACTAAAGGAGGGATTCTCCTAGTGAGAAGATCAGCAGGATTCGAAGCGGTAGGAACATGCCTCCACGTGGCATCAGAAGTGAGTTGCTGAACATCTGCAACTCTGTTGCACACAAAAGTTTTAAGAAGATTCGGACTGGTTTTCAACCATCCTAGCACTATTGTGGAATCTGTCCACAAACCAATTCTAGATATGGGAAAATCAAGTGCCTTTATGACTTGCACGGAAAGTTTACTTAGAAGAACAGCTCCGCAGAGCTCGAGCTTCGGAATTGTCAAGGGCTTTAAAGGGGCTACCTTGGCCTTGGAACAGAGAAGGTGAACTTGTACTTCCCCTTCCTGATTCTTGGAACGGAGGTATATCGACGAACCGTAACCATTGTTGGAGGCGTCGCAGAAACCATGGAGTTCTATCTCAACCACGCGCCGACAGAGGACGTGACGAGGAATTGCTAAATCATTGAGCATGAGAAGATCACGCCGATATGTAAACCATTTTTCTTGTATGGCACTGGAAACGGGTTCATCACAATTCAACTTTTCCATCCAAAGTTGTTGCAAAAGAATCTTGGCACCCATGGTGCATGGACTTAGCAGACCTAGCGGGTCAAATATCTGTGATATTTCAGACAAGATGCTACGCTTGGTAGCCTTACTACTTGTAGAATTTGAAATATTCGAATAGCGATTGGACAAGTCAGGGTTCGCTTGTAACCGCTTCTCTAATGATAAGAATCTTTTCTGAGCGATTTGCAATGAATCACCCAATACCTCTACAGGTTTCTTGAGAGGGATAGAGACAACGAATCGACCATTCGCTTCTCGTTGCGTATTTTGCACGAAATGTGCCTCACAGGCGTTCTCTTCATTTGTTCGGACCTTTTCCTCTGGGTAATGTTCGAGTTGCCAAAACCTAGCAATGGGGTCAGAAACATCCTCGATCGTGCTAAGATTGCAATGTACAGGGTACGCAGAAGGGGGGCCTGTGGGGCCAGAAACAATCCAACCAAAACGAGTTTTTTGGAGGATGGGAAGATTTGGGCCTAGACCAATTTGTCCAATACAAAGGAGCTGCCAGAAAATGGGCGAACCAATCAGAATGTCGAAGGTGCCCGGTTGGTCATAGGACAGATCTGATAACTTGATGTTATCAGGAACCTTGAAACTGTTTCGCTGGACGCGAAAACTTGGGGTTGTACCTGTAATCTCATCGAGAACAAGACAGGATAGACCAATACTGTATGAGGTGTGAGGGGCTTGCAGCTTGATATCACACCTAGCTTTGATTTGAGAAGTAGCTTTACTTAAGCCAGAAACAGTAACGTTGACTTCGCGAATTGGAAGCTTCAACCTTTTACACAAATCTGAACGTATGAAGTTCGATTGGGAACCGGAATCCAGCAGGATTCGCACAACATGAGGCGTACCATCATCAGCGATGAGTTTAGCGGTAGCCGTAGGTAAGAGTACCTGCAAAGCATTCGAACAGAATGCAGAAATCGATTGATTTAGTTCAACAGGGGTTTCTGCTGACACCGCAGATCCTGGTTGACTAGAAGAAGCATTTTGAGATTTGTCCTCATGAAGAAGGGTGTTGTGCCTTGATTTGCACTTTCTACACGTATATTTGGAGCTACAGCGGCTTGAAAGGTGACCCTGAGTTAGGCAATTAAAGCATACACGGAGCTCTTTTGCCTTTGAATTTCTGTCAAGAAAAGACAGCTTGACAAACTTATCGCATTTGTACAAGGGATGAGATCCTTTACAAAATGGACACGAAGGGGTACCTGACACAAATGATTTCGAATGTACCTTGGAAGACTTTTCGGGTACAAGCTTAATATTTTTTACTTCCAGAGTTTCTAGAAGATTTGCTGTGTTTTGTAAAAATTCCTTGAACTCGTCAAGATTAGGCAGGTCAGAACTTGACCGGTTTCTAAGGACCTCCCATTCACGGAATGTCGTGGGGTCCAGTTTTTTAGAAACGACATAAATGATAACAACATATAGAAGCTCGCTTTCGGTAGCTAATGATTTGATTGCTGTAAAATGTTTGAATAACATATCGCTAATCGTACGTAATTTAGTTGCAGATTCCTTACTGCACGATTCAAGTTCGAAAATAGCATTGAGGTGGTTATAAATCAGAATTTTTGGATCATTGTAACGATTACACAATGCATCCCAAGCTAGAGTATAATTACTCGCAGTAAACTCTAAACTTTTTATAATTTGGTTTCATCACCCTGTAAACTAGCCTTTAAGTGATGCAGCTTTTGAATATTAGTTAGCGTTTGATTCTCATGAATTAAACTAATAAAAATCTCACGAAATTCCAACCACTCTGACACGTTCCCTGAATATTTGGGAATCGAGATGGTAGGAAGGCGTACAGCTCGAGTATTGCAATGCGAGCTGCAGCTTGAATGCCCTGATCTCACGCTACCGTTAGGAGATCCAGAACGATCTGGTGCAACATCAGACTGTTTGTTGTATTCATTAATCAAATATTTTTTATTATTCAACTTGTTGCTGCATTTCAGATTCTGCATCCTTACTGTTTTCTAAAATTTGTTCATGAACCGCATAATATTCTGATAACAAGGTGGCTGTATCATTCAATCTTTTTTGCAATTGAATAATCTGAGCGCTAGATAAGAATTGATCTTCATCATGAATTGTTTGCAAAGATTGCACGTAATTTGCGAAACGCGTAAGCTTGCCTTTGATAGAGCCACGTGCTCTTACAAGCGGATCCATGATTGTTGAAATTAAAACAATTTAACAGATCGAACCAACTTTCGTACGCCCCTGGCGCGGAATTTTGTTTACAACGCAAAACAGCGCTGCCACGACGCGAAATTAACTTGGCGCTACGACGCAAAGAACGGCACTGGTACAACGCGAGATTAACTTGTGAATAATTCGACTGCAATATGAAAAATGCAGGGGATATTGTACTCGCGAACAAGCGAAATAACTTGGCATTTCACGCAATTAAAATGTTTATATGACTCATAAACCATTTGTTTACACAATAATACGCAACTGAAATTATGCACATGCAGACACAGATGATAGAAAACCAAATTCATGCATAGGAAATCTCACAAAGGGAACTTAGGCTTACATTGATATTGGTGTGTGCCGCCTTTCTCGTTACTGTGGTTTGTACTGCCGTCGCGCCGGCAGCTGGCATGCCCACCTGCACGTTGCCGCGAGACTCGGCGTTTGGCTTTCTCGCTCCCACGTTGCTAGCACAGCCTATGCTCTCTTCCTTCCTCTCGTTAGGGACGAATTTAACACGATTGAAACTGCGTGTTGTACTTGCCTTGTTTAGGCTGCGAATCCGGGCCGATGATCCATGCGGCTCGAAGGAACAATGTTGGTGAGCCTCCCAGTTTTCCGTTATGTTTGGAAAATTCCTGGTTGCGAGCTCGATTGAACTGTAGTGGACTGTATGGAGTTATTCTTCACTAAATTATACACTCGTTGAAAGCAAAGTAGGTAATTTATTGGCAATAAATTAACACACAAAAATTTGAACATTTAAACAAAGAATTAGCGTTTCTCGGAGTGGACCTGTTCGCGTGCTGTCTTGCTGACAGACGGAACGTAAGTGGTGAGGGCAGTCGCGATCCAAGAAGTGCTGAAATGCGCATAGTACAACGCACAACTACAAGCGAAGCGGCAAAATTTATGAAACACTTAACAGCGGTAGTGCCATCATCCACCTCTTTTATGAGTTTTTGAAATTCAGGATCTTTGGTTTGCACGTCCTCGATTGGGACTATCAGCCACATGAAATTTTATAGGATTCCTACTCAGATAATCAGAATGTGGCAGCCTTTTGCCTTTTCGATATTCTAAGGTAAAAGAAAAATCTTGTAAGTAAATCCACCAGCGGGCAATACGAGGCACAAGATGTCTTCTATTCGCGTTGGCTTTGATGGAATTGCAGTCAGTAATGACAGTAAAGTGAATGCCTAACAAATAAGTTCGAAAGCTTAATGGCATTCAAATCCAGTTTTATGAACTGACTCGGGGGAAATGGGTACCTATCTGGTAGAACCCAGATGCCATATCAGGAGTGGTAAAATATCATCTCTTGGCCAAACGGTCTAACTGATCATCGATCAAAGGTAAAGGATACCTATCTTTTACAGTTCTCTTATTTAGAGCACAAAAATCAACACATAGGCGATTTGTACCATCTTGTTTTTCTTAACAAGCAGCACAGGGCTAGCGAACGGAGAGGAGCTATTTGAATGTTATTTTGGAGTAGCTCACTGATAATTTCTCGCACTTACTGTCGTTCTACTACGGGCGATATGGGTGGTAAGAAACAAATCGGTCAGAAGTTAACTTTATAGCCATTTCACCGCAGGTTACACTACGAACTTTATTGCTATTTGTGAACATTTCCAAATGTGCGTCAAGTAGATCTAATAGGCACTGACGCTCGCCACCCTGAAGAGTTCATCCTATGTCAAACTCAGGTGAATTAGAAGTCACACAAACGTGAGATGTAGCGTCATTCGGTATGATATGAAAATCGAGTTCCAATGTGACACCCTTACAAGAAGCAATCAAAATTGTGCGCGTCAAGGTAACAATACTACTCGACCCTAATTCCTGCAATGCGACATGACACGGAGTCCAATGAGCTCCAACCTGTTTAGCTATTTTTTCGGTTATCAGGGAACAGTCCGCTCCAGAATCTATTTACTAAGCAATACACAAGTAAGTTCTCAATTAACACAAGCGTAAAAGGAGTTGTAAAATTCTTCGAACACACATTTACATTGGGCCTAGTACCCTTTGTAATCCTTTCTTTGGCCCAACAGGACGTAACGCCGTGTCCGCATTTAACGCAAAAACACCTTTTTCTATAGAATATCAACTTGTTCTTTAATAGCTACTGCTTGAAGCTAAAGTTCCAACTCTTAGTGCATTACTAAGGTGACGGGTTCTATCATTTTTGTTCTGCTCTACTTTCATTAAATTTGATAAAAAAACAAAGCGTTACTTAATTATCCAGTTTCGAAAAATTTAAAACAAGTTTGGCAGTTAATGGACTTAGCTATTTTTGCCATTATTTTAAAGAATTGCTACATTAACAGCCCCCCCTCCTTAACAGCTTCAACAAAAAAATAATTCCACACGGCAGAACGGCCAGAATTAAAATCTTAACAAATATGTTAACGACCCGACCTGTTCTCCGGATATTGATCCTAATCAGAAACCGAATTGTATACAGATATGCTAGCAGCATCGGTTATGGGGCAATTCTTAACAATTAAGTTTATTTAAATTCGACACGATCCTTCATGTTCGTCCGTAATATAGTCCTCATACAAGGACACAAATCACTGTTAAAATTACTAAACTCAGATAACTTAAGACCAGCATTACGTTTTCAAGGAAACACAATTTGTAGATCAATTTTTAAATTTTCCCAGTTACGATCGGAGGGATTCTGTTTCTCATACCAACATTTAACAGAGCTTATAAAACATGCCACTCTCACCAGAGCATCCCAATCAGATTAACCAAATTCCCCTTTTAATCTCGCAATATTAGCAATCCGAGTATTTTTTAACTTAAGTACTTAGCATCCCAATCTCTTCCTTCTAGGCTCCAGCCATCACACCATTCTCGAGCGTTGACTTTCAAAACTTTTCCCGGCTACAGCCACCTGTTCGCAAGAAGACCAGCGAAATTTCTCCGCCAGCTGTTAAAATTCAACACAGCACCAACTAGCGCCAGTCCGCATCCTCGGGGTCCAAATTCGGCCCGAGCCCGGCACTTCCCGCAAACAAAGAAAACCATCGGTTAAAGCATCGCTTGATTCCATCACGATTACAATTCACTTTCATGTGAAACGCAAGCCAATCCCACTTCTGATGTCAAAGTAACAGAATAATAAAAGCGTCAATTAAAACAAAGTATCGCACCAGCTTTATTAATAAGTGAATTACACCGTATTTAAGTCATACAATGCTCTCTGCACCGGCACTTGGGCCGGCCCACGAGTCGAATCTGCCCGCTCACACACGCATTCGAATTTATAATACAATATTGCTTTCATAAGGGCAGTCGGCTGCAGACAGTTTATGACTAATTAATGTCACCGGTGACCCATGGGTGATGAAATCGACACCGACGAAGGGCTGAGAATCCGCCTGGAGGCTAGAATTCGTCTGGACGCTAACATATATAGCTTTGTCAAAACATTAATTAGATAAACTTCGCTACTTGTTACTAGGTATGTACATAATTTTTTTTTAAATTCGTTTTTACATTTTATAAGTTTGTGTAAGAACAGTGATGTAGGTTGGTATCAAACTAGGTACCAATAATAAATAACAGTGTATAAATAAGTATCTACATTTATCATTGAATTCTGTATAACCTAAGGTTTTGAAAGTTTATTTTAAATTTTTAGTGTTATTATGTTTTGTTGTACAAACACAAGTAGTGTTAAACTAACATGTACATAACAGTAACAATTTAAAATATAGTATTTTATTTAATAAGCATATAATTTAGGCTGTATTACATGAGGCTCGTGTTGTAATCATCCGAATATAATAGTCATTATCTGCGAGTCAGATACAATCTTTTATCTACAAACTATATCGGTTTTGATAATGGCTAGGTAACGGGTTTTTTTATTAATAAGTTTAATAACCAGCACTAGCAGCAGCACACAAATTACTGAACGAATGAATTGATTTGCTTGAAAATATTTGTTGCGGTTTCCATGATTTGGCTAATGCTTTGGTAGAAAATTTGTTATCTGCATTAAATGAATTTGCTCCGGAACAACAGAAGATTATATATGGAAAATGGGGAAGCCAAAAATGGTGGAATGAGAAAACTAATGAAGAAATAAAAGTGAGAGACCAATTGTATAAAAGAGCGGTAATAACTAAAACGGAGGAAGATTGGCAGAAGTATAAACAGCAAAGAAATAAAGTTGTAACGATAATACGAAATACAAAGGTCAATTACTACAACGAAAAAATAGACCAAGTAAAAAACAATGCTTCGGAAATGTGGAAAACACTTAAAACTCTGTTAGACTCGAAAGGAAGTGAAAGCTTTAAAAATCAAATATTCTTTGATCGAAAATTGGTGATAGACAGAGAAATATGTGAGCATTTCAATAAGTTTTTCATAGACAGTATCAAAGAAATTGCACAAAATATAGCTCGTACTAAAACGCTTCACAAAACTGTGGAAATGATAAGTGTCCGAAGTAAAATGGAGAAATTCAGTAAACTAGAAATGTGTGACCTAAGGAAAATTATAACAAAAATGAGGACCAAGGAAAGTAGCACAGCTGGCATTACTGTTAATTTACTTAAAGCAGCATTTGAAGCAATTGGTGATAAAATTTTAAATTTAGTTAATTGCAGTTTGGAATATGGAAAATTCCCAGATAACTGGAAGACAAGTACTGTTGTGCCTATAGAAAAGAAACCTGCAACTATACGCTGTGAAGAGTTTAGACCCATTAATATGGTTCCAACATACGAAAAATTGTTAGAACTTTGTGTTAATGAGCAAATAGTGCGTTATATCGAAACAAACAACATTCTTACAGACTATCAAGCTGGTTTTAGAAGTAAAAACTCGTGTGAGAGTGCTTTGCAGAGTGTGTTGTTTAATTGGAAAGGTGCTCTACATGAAGGAAAAGTGATTGGTGTAGTGTTTTTGGATTTCAAACGTGCCTTTGAAACTATAAACAGGGACATATTGTTGCTTAAAATGGAAAGATATGGTTTTGGACAGCCTATACTGGAGTGGTTTAGTGACTATTTACATGGCAGAAGTCAAATGACAAGGTATGGAGATGTATCATCTAGGGAACGAACAGAATACGGCGTGCCTCAAGGGACGGTGCTCGGTCCGACGCTTTTTATATTATATATTAATGACATTGTAAGAGTAATTAGTAAATGTAAAGTACAGTTGTTTGCTGATGATACAATAATTTATGTAATGGGAGATAAGGTGGATGAAATAATAGATATTCTAAATAATGAATTAAAAAATCTATTAGAATGGTTAAATAATAATTCACTACAACTTAATCTTGAAAAAACAAAAATGATGATAATAAAAAATAAAAATTGTACGTTGGATTTTAGTTCAGATAATGTTGTGAAAATTAATAATAAAAACATCGAGAGAGTAGCTCAATTTAAATATCTAGGTTGTATATTAGATGATACTTTGTCATTTTCTGAACATTTTAAATATATCACTAATAAAATAGCAAAAAAGGTAAATGTACTCGGACGTATGTCGAAAAATTTAAGTAAATGGGCAAAATTAACAGTATATAAAACAATTATTGCTCCTCATTTCTATTTTTGTTCTTCATTGTTATTCCTGATGAATGTCACACAATTAGATACACTTCAGAAAAAACAAAATAAAGCTCTGCGTATAATTTTAGGCTGTAACAGGTATACTAGAAGAACTGATATGCTAAAAACTACTAATTTGTTAAGTGTAAGACAGACTGTTACATATAATACCATGGTATTTATATTTAAGATGTTAAATAATAGGTTACCCGAGCATCTGCTTAGTAACTGTAAATTTGTTAGAGATGTGCATGAGCATAACACCCGTTCAAGAGATAACTTTTACTTATCGAAAGTTAGTTCTAACGTAGACAAAAATTCCTTGTACTATAAAGGGCTAAAGCAATATAATGAGTTACCTGAGCATGTAAAATACTGTGATAACCATGTTAAATTTAAAAAAGCTTGTGTTACCTATATTAAAAGTTCTATTGTACTGTAGGTTATGTTTTTCTTAGTTCTTGTGTGAATATATTATGTATTTATTTGCTAGCTATTTGCTAATAGACAAAGATTATTATTATTTCTTTTAGAATCGGCAATGTAGCCTTCTGCTACGGAGACTGATTTCTATCCCCCATGACGTTTCAAAGCGGTCATAGTCACACCTCCATCGGTACATAGTGTGGCAGAGGACCTGCACAAACAATGTCACGTGTATCTTCTTGGATTTTTGATCCCCAGAAATGTTGCTATTTCCTCCCCATTGCTCCCTTCGATCTTGTTGATACCAGACCTGATGTATACGTTATTGAGTGGGAATTTGTTAAAGGGGGTGTAAGAGGGTTGTGCGTTTTGGTACCTTTTAATTTTTAGACTTAGTTGTCTCCCGATAATCGTCATAAGCACGGTTGTTAGTGTTCGTGAGTTATTTGGAAAAAAGTCTGTGAGACTTGGCGCGACCATTTACGTTTGTGAAATTGTTTTGCCATCTTGATTTTTTTTACATTAAATGTAGCTGTAATGAACTCACAAATAATTTATGTTGCAAACAACATTGACGTTAGTATACTAAGACGTCAATGTCTACAAGAATTAGCTTTGATTCTAACAAATGACCAATTACATCGGCGATCACTATTCAAAAGTTTTCCCTCGGAAATCTAGACGAAGAAGTAGCTGGAATCTTTTCAGACCATCTAGTAAATGACCCTAATAAACTCATAATTAAAAAACGAGCTGTTTTGCCAAAAAATAAAACAAAATTTTTTTTTGTAAAAATAAATTGTGCTTATTGCATACAGGGTTTTTGTGCACTACTTGTGCATCTTTGAACCAAAATGACGAAAATTAATTGTTTTGTTCTACCTCTTAGTATTAAAAACATTGTTCTGTCCATCTATACAAAATTAAAATCTTGAAATCCATCAGAGGCTGTTTTTACTATTATGAAATTAGCATGATCTACAAAAACCTTTAAAAAATAGAAAACAATAAATAGAATACTATTTTTCTTATGTTAGTAGCAACTGAAAATCTTGGTAATAGTAAATAAACATCTCATATTAAAATTTATTGTCATGTAAATGGTTCTTAATTTTTGGGTTTGAGAGACTTGGCGCAACCAGCCGTGTCATGAAATTGGGCGCGACCACTGCAGGGTTAAGGAAGAAGGAATTTGACGGTGCATTCGGTGAACAAAGATTTGCGTATTTTTAACAATGTTATAAAAACTGTCAATTATTGAAAAGTTGTGTGGAGCTTTGGTCTTCATATGCGGAGCAAATACTTGTATACAACTCTTGTAAAATTTCAAATGTTCCCATTTTGTTGCATAGAGGTCGTTTACATGGCTAGCTCCCATTACTCCCATTATTATAGCAACCTTAAAAATTGAGGTTAGATATTTAATGATTATAATTTATGAATGTTTTGCCTTTGTTGCCAGATATTTAACATCAGGCGCTTCGTTAATAAATCTGTAAATTTCTTCTCCAGTAAATGCTTCAGATTTTTTTGGCTGATAACCTTCAGATTGTCGTTTTAATAAAGCACATACTCTTGCATAAGGTTCTATGTCAATGTTATGTTTAATGTTAAAGGTGCTTTTCAGCATTGAGTAATGGCTCCATAAAGTGGACGACTTATATTTCAATGTTAATTGTTTAAAATATACCAATAAAGTAAAGAGGTTGTATTGTTCGTTAGCCGCCACTCAATGAATGTTCTGTCTACAATGTCGTAATTTTTTCTAGATTTTTCAGGCAACAAATCCAATAATGCTGCTCTTGCCGCTTCTCGAATCTTTAGAGACATATGTTGTATATCATTTTCACTGCTTTCAGTATTCATGTTTGCACAAACTCAGTCATTTCAACAAAACAAAAAACACTTTTATTAACTCGACATTAATGTCATTCGTTGATAATGTAGCCAATTATGTGGAACATGAAATTTCATATGACACTAGTGGAATATGGGTCGCTTTTTGTACTTAAGAGTTGGATAATGCGCATATTATTTGACAGTTGTAGATAAAAGAATTTTCATCCAATATTTAAAGTAAACATCCAACGTATTTCAAATTACCCACATTCAGTTCAGCCATTCAGAGGCCTATTAATATATTATGATACGAGTTTTATAAGAAGCAAAATGCCTTATAAACGAGATATCACACAGTATTTTAGTATTCTGCCACTTTTTGAAAAAAAAATAAATAAAATTTCAAAAACTAAGGAATTTCGCGGCAGTTGATAACATTTGTGCGGTGCAATAAAGGCGGCTATTGACAGTTCGATATGTATACGGAGCAAAGTACCTATGTTTGCAAACATTAAAAAAAATTAATTGCTCGGTTTTTAGTATTTTTATTACAGCATCGTTTTTTGTCTATTACGATATGCAAACGACTATCGTAATAGCCTCAGTACAAACGCAAAGTAGATAGACGATACTAAAAATGTATTGGTGCTTGAATGATGCGCAGCAACTATAGGTGGTGCTACAAATCGTCTCCTAAAATTGAATGAAAGAGTCGGATATCTATTTCTTTTCTTTATAATAATAATAATAATAATCAGCCTAAACATTCCGGTTTCGGGCAAAGGCCTCCTCCATATTCCTCCAATTCTCCTTATTCGTCGTTAGGTTCATCCACTGTTTGCCTCCCGCTTCTATTAGTTCTTCCCCCCAGCTGGAAACTGGCCTTCCTCTTTTTCGTTTTCCTCTCCTGGTCTCCAGCAAGAAGTCCTGATTGTCCAATAATCTTCTTGCAGCCTCATTACATGCCCTGCCCACTTCCATTTTAGTAGCCTGCTAGTACTCACAGCATCTCGTACGCCCAACCGTCTCCTGATTTCTTCAAGTGGTATTTTGTACAGAAGTTTTATACCAAGCATGCACCGTTCCATCTTCGTTTGACTCCCCCTTAGTTTGTTTTTTAACTTATTATTTAGAGATCATGTTTGTGATTTCTTTTTTCATGTTGTTAAATGATACACAGTGAGAATAATGTAAGACTGTACATGGCTGAATTACGCAAAATTAGACTTAAGGCATTTACTTAATGTTACCATGGTGTTTGTAAACAAAATAACAACACAGTGACTATAGAAATTAATTGAAATTGGATTATTTCATTGTACATTATTCACACGGTATATTGCCCTAAGTATACAACTTCTTCTACATACTTTATCGTGTTTGGTCCCATCCAAATGTTATCTGCTCTTCTATTTGTTATGGCGTGTGTTTTATCGTAGTTAATTGCCAGCCCTGCTTCTTTACTTGCCAGTTGTAGTTTGTTTACCATGTTAACCAGCTGGTGTCTGGATTCTGCTAGCAGTACCATGTCATCTGCGAAGCAAGCGTATGTTGTCTCACTTAATATAATACAATTTACTTTAAACTTATCTTAACTGTAACTTAATCTTTATTTTGTCATTTTCTTGCAGCCATCATATTTTTTATGTATCTTACACTTTTTGGCCTTTTTATTACGACTAAATTTAATACATTGTCTAAGTCTTTCACCAATATAACTTCTTTTACCACAAAGTATTATTTTTCTGCAGCTAATGACTGTTATGCGCAATCATTGGTCATTTTTGTTTACAATGATAACGCCATAATACGTTCATAAATTTTTATTGCTTGTACTGCTTATAATATCAGATCTTGGTTTTGTGAGAACCTCTGATAATATTTTGTATATGTAGTTTTTCTGCGCACAAGTACAAACTGACTAACAAAACTTAAGTCTAATTATAAAATGGGGCTCAACAATCCGGACTAACTTTGATTTGGTTTTCATTTTAGGTCAATTTGTAACTGGAATTTCGTTTTAATAGCAAAATAACACAAAATGAAAAATAGAAGTGTTAAAATTTGCAATAAAATAAATAATTTACTGTACAATACTCAATGTAATGTATCGTAGGTTAATGACATTCTCCTTTGTTATAGGTATGAAGATATTTAAATTCCATTGGATCATCTATCATTAACAGAAACTCTGACGTTTAAACAACTATAATGGACATCAATCCAGAAACTACGGGTAGTCAATCTCATAGTCCTACACCAATTATATCATGCATATCGCAGAACACGGATAGTAATGAAAATTTTGATAAGTTATACATTAAACAAGAAAACATGGAAAGTACCAGTTTAGCTACACATATTAAGACTCATACAGGCGAAAAATCTTATATTTGCTTTGTATGTGATTTCAAAACAACATATAAAAGTAATTTAGTTAGACATGTGAAAACTCATGCAGGAGAAAAGCCTTATATTTGCACTGTCTGTGCATACAAAACCGCAGATAAAAGTGCTTTAGTTAGGCATATGAAGACTCATACATGTGACGAGCCTTATAATTGCTCTGTATGTGATTATAAAACAACATACAAAAGTCATTTAGTTACACATGTGAAGATTCACACAGGCGAAAAACCTTATATTTGTTTTGTATGTGATTATAAAACAACACGCAAAAGTGATTTAGTTAGACATCTGAGGACTCATACAGGCGAAAAACCGTATAGTTGCTCTGTATGCGATTTTAAAATATCATGCAAAGGTCATTTAGTTAGACATATGAGGACTCATACAGGTGAAAAACCATATATTTGCTATGTATGTGATTTCAAAACAACACGGAAACATAATTTAGTTACACATGTGAGGACTCATACAGGCGAAAAACCTTATATTTGCTCTGTATGTGTTTTCAAAACAACACACAAAAATAATTTAGTTACACATATGAGGACTCATACAGGCGAAAAGCCTTATATTTGCTCTGTATGTGATTATAAAACAACACGGAAAGGTGATTTAGTTACACATGTAAGGACTCATACAGGCGAAAAACCTTATATTTGCTCTGTATGTGATTTCAAAACAACACACAAAGGTCATTTAGTTACACATATGAGGACTCATACCGGCGAAAAGCCTTATATTTGCTCTGTATGTGATTATAAAACAACATGGAAAGGTGATTTAGTTACACATGTAAGGAATCATACAGGCGAAAAACCGTATATTTGCTCTGTATGTGATTATAAAACAACACGGAAAGGTGATTTAGTGACACATGTGAGGACTCATACAGGCGAAAAACCTTATATTTGCTCTGTATGTGATTTCAAAACAGCACGGAAACATCTTTTAGTTACACATGTAAGGACTCATACAGGCGAAAAACCTTATATTTGCTCTGTATGTGATTATAAAACAACACGGAAAGGTGATTTAGTTACACATGTGAGGACTCATATAGGCGAAAAACTTTATATTTGCTTTGTATGTGATTTCAAAACAGCACGGAAACATCTTTTAGTTACACATGTAAGGACTCATACAGGCGAAAAACCTTATATTTGCTCTGTATGTGATTATAAAACAACACGGAAAAATGATTTAGTTACACATGTGAAGATTCACACAGGCAAACAGCCTTAATCATCATTTAGCCTTTCTAGTCCACTGCTGGACATAGGCCTCTCGAAAATTTTGCCACTGTTCTCTATTCTGTGCACACTGTATCCAATTATTTTGAATGCGCTTTATGTCATCCTTTTACCTTGTTGAAAGTCGCCCTCTACTTCTTTTCGCTTCTTGTCTAGGTCTCCATTCGAATATCTTTTTGGTCCACCGTCTCCACCACTGAATCTCGCTAGGTGGCCTGCCCAGTTCCACTTTAGGGCAGAACGGTAAGCACACATTGATTATATATTCTACGTTTGAGGCACATAAACATATCTGATTTAAAAATATTCCTGAAGTTGCCATGTGCTGTCCAAGATAAACCAATTCTTCTTATAGTCTCGCATGTTTGGTTATCTCTGCTAACTCGAACCTCATGGCCTAGATATTTGTATGATCGCACCTGTTCGATCTGCATGTTGTTTACAGTGATATTGTCTGTAATTACAAGTCCCACTGTTTGTAACTTCATCATGTTTCTTAAATCCTATTTGTACGATAGAAGGCAATATGCATCATATAATGGCTACAGATTCACATTTTTCACAGCAACATCAGGTGTTCAACAGGGTTTCAATCCAGGAGAGCAGCTACTGTTCTTACTAATTGTTAACAATATTGCTCTTAACTGTGAAGTTCTGACCTTTGCGAATGACCTAACATTTTGTATGCCTATAAATTCTCATAATGATTGTTTGAGGCTACAATCAATTGCAAGATGGTGTAATCGTAATAAGTTGCAACTTAACATCAGCAAATGCAAAATAATGTCTTACACAAGGAAACTGAACCCGTTATATTTCAATGTAGCGTTAATGATGATTTTCTAATTCGTTGCAATAACATTAAGGACTTTGGCATTTATTTTGCCAGCGAGTTCTTAATTGCAAAACATATTGCACATGCTGTTTTATCAGCCAATAGGTCTCTAGACTTCGTCATGAGAAATTGTAAAAATCTGGTGTGATACATGCACACAACTTTCTTTTACAGTGATCTTATAATTAGCCAAAAATTTGATTTTAAGCAATTGTCAAATATTTTTAAAAATTTCAAATTCTACAAAAACAGTATAAAATAGAGCGTTAGGTGAAGAGACAAATTGTCTCTAGAATTTTAAGCTGAATTCATAAATGTAATAATATACCGGGTCGTCTATTTAAAATAGGAGTTAATAAAAAAATAGAAAAAAAAAACAAAAGAAACCCATTTTAGAAGTATTCAACTGGAAAATCATCTATCTCACATCAATACACATTAAAAATGTAATAAAAATGTGAAGTTTGAGAAAAATCGTTAGAGCCGTTTTTGAAAAAATCTAAAAAAAACTGAAAAAATCACAAAGAGTAAACGCCTACTTCCGGTTATGCGATTTTCTTCAAAATCTTGCTGTCGCACCTACATAGTACACAAAACTTATATATGAAGTTTCAACGCCATACCTCTTTTCGTTTTTGAGATATTAGACACACAGACAGACAGACACACAGGCAGACCAATGAGAAAAAACATGTTTTTTGGGTTCAGGGGACTCTGAAACGTGAAGATCTGTTGAAAACTCAATTTCGAATTTTTGGGGTGAATCAAATACTTCCTTTATTGTAAAAGGAAGTCAAAATTGCAACAATGAACTAGTCTTAAAAACACTTTATTATTTTTCATTCGTTTGTTCAAAATTGGAGTATGATATTCTAATACGGCGACCCTTTTACGAATGCCATAAGTAAGTCCTTAAAGCATCCAAAGAAAGTTTTTGAAACTTTTATGAGTAGGTTAGAATGGACAGTTGTAGAACCTCCCCCCACCACTTGTCCTTGAGTTCAAGGTCAATGCTATTTTGCAAGGCTGAACTTCAAGGTCAAGGCTAAACTTGAAGGTCGAATCCACTAACTTGGAAGGCTAAGTCAACGATCAAGGTCAGCGCTATTTTGCAAGTTCGGTTGCTCAAGGTCAAGGATCCACATGTAACCTTGGAAATGTGAGAATAAAAGCGCGTAAAAGAGTCTGCAAGGGTAGTAGCATTCGAACGCTGATATGGAAGCCTTGTTAAAAGCTATAGAAGTAGTTAAGGGTCGGCAAGTAGCTGCGGTGGCGAGCAGTACTACGAGAGTCCATAAAGTGCAGTTATGTCCAGTGCTTCTGAATAGTACAACGTACAAGTTAAACAACTCCAGTTCAAAGTATGTGTGTGTGGGGTTAAGGGCGAACTCCGGATTTTCCCCAGTGATTCAAATAAGAGGAAACAAAAACGATTGGGTGGAGTTCGAGGAGTTGGATTGGGCTACCCTAATTGAAAATCAGGGGATCCTGACGAATTATTTCTATTCCTCCTCCGAAGAGCAGTGGTCTCCGCTGGTAGCTGCACGGAAACAGTATACATTCTTGGAACTTCAGGAAAAGAAGATACTAAAAATTGAGGAAGTGGGACAGAGTGAAGTCTACTTATCGAAAGAATCGTTGGAAGAGCTGTGGGACTTGCAGAGGCTGGTGGAATTGCAATTCGCAGTTCTAAAAGCGCAGAACTTTCAGCAATTTTATCACAAAATAGTGACGGGTATTGCAAACCTGCCTGGGGACTGCATTAGCAATATACGGAGTGTGTTGCAAGACCTGGCGGTAACAACCGAGAACACTGTTTCCATGTATGAAATTTTAAAGTATGGTAGTAACATTGTTCGGTGCGACGTTCAAATAGAAGAACTTGGTCTGCAGGTATTAGCTTAATCATGTGGATGGGCTATTCTCATTGTCTACTAAATAAATCATTATTTATTAAAAAATTGACTCGACTAGGATTCGAACCCAGATATCCTGAGGCGCAGTGCCTAGAATTCCCTTTAATGCACCGATTGGCTCCCCAGGTGTCATACCATTAGACCACCAAGTCCTTAAACTATTTAATGAAAAACGGCGATGACCTTCGGCGAAAAAATTTGTCCTTGAGTTTAAGGCCAGTGTTGAAGGCTAAGGTGATTTTCAAGGTCGCAGCATTTTCAAGGACAAACTCTAACACCTCGGCCTTGATTTCAAAGTCAAACTCTAGAACCTCCTCCCACCAAAAAGAAAAATGTACAAAAACGGTGCAGCAGCAAAATAAATCGTAGTCTATTGAATAAATCGTGACAGTCTGGTTGTAACATGGACACATGGGAGCAATATGGAAAATATTTCCAGGAATTTTCGGAGTTATTTCCATGGTTTGGTTGCGATCAAATGAAAATTACCGTTACGTTGGATGGACATCCGGACTTTAAAACTTTTGCAACAGTACCACTTCCAGACGGGGATTGGTTTGATTACAATGTGATGGAGCCCATCGAGAAGTATTTAAAAAATTGGAGATTAGAACGTGAATGTGTGAAAAAAATCGTATACGAGTTATGGTGATGCCCGCCTACCCATCTGTTGAATGTGCACGCAACATCGCATTTAAGCACTAGAAGCTTAGTCATGTGGATGTGGTATAGAGAAGCCGCTCAACCAGCTGCAAGAGACGTGCCTAGTGCGGTTAAACGATTAGTGAGTTTGTTGGACGATTTGGCGTTTGACGCGTCTCGCGAAGCCATATACGGTTTTGGTTGGTTCAGTGACGAGGAACTGAAGAAAAAATGTACAAAAACGGTGTTGCTGTTGGTCGACTATTTTTAAACGGAGCCATAAATAAAGGCCTCCTTGTAGATTTAATGGCTAGTCTCAGTCTGGACGAACACATGTGTGAGGTGAAAGACTTTATAGAGAGGAAAGAAAATGAAGACGAGCGTGCAGTTTGACGACTCGAAAAATCAGGTGTGCAATTTGCATACGTGGGCGTATGCGTATCGAGAAGCTCGGAGAGGACTGTGGGAACGAGAGGCTATGGATAGGTTGCGGTCTTATGCGCAGAACATAGGGACACAATTTATGTAGAACACTTTTCCACTAGTACGTAGGTGTTTAACCCATGTAGTAATACTGTATATATTGTATGCAAATAAAAACACAGTAAAAATTAAAAAGTTGTTTTATTTCATTACATAGTGATTATAGATATGCTAACCTTAGACAAAGCACAATAACACACTGGAGCAGAATGATATAAACAAGCGGGTTGTGATGGGGTGAGGGCCGGTTGTTCTTCAACTTCGATGATGGGGATATTGGTATAGCGGCGTAGAAAATCTGCTTTTTCTCGACCTTTCACATATACTTCGGTGGCACCCTGCAGAAGACGTCGCAAGATTGCAGGAAATATGTATGCTGGAGTAAATCTCTCATTCCAATCGATGCAATGGTGATTAGTCATTACCCAGTGGGCTTGTTGTTGCAAATGAGATGGTAAGGCGGTGAACGGAAACAGTGATTTTAAAACGTAGTGTGATACTGAGGTACCGTCGTAGGCGGCCAATTCTTTTGGGCTGAAGTGCTTATCCGACGTCTTGAAGCCTTGAATGTCGATAATGAGCTTCATCGTATTAAGTGGTGGCACGATCCAGTTACGTTAAAAGGCCAGGTGCAACTGAAGTGGTTTTGAGAAATTACAGTTGTTTAACTGCCTTTGACAACGCGTTATAAGTAAAAACTCGATCGTGAAGAACGAGACAATACGCGGTTGTGTTGGCTGGCACGTTAGCGGAAGTTTCAAATTCAACTCGAATAACGACAGCGTTTGCATGGAGGTAGTCTTTTTGATGGGAACAATCGATCACAACAATGGGTGATTTGTCAGCAAACTCATTGGGCGTGAACCAAGGCTCGTCGGTCTTGTTATAATAAGATGATTGAAACTTGGAGTACATTTCGTATAACGTGGCGTAATGATTGAGGACATAATTGTTATGTAAATTATCGTAGGGGAAACGTTCGGTGTTGAGATAAACTCGGAAATTCGTAAGATTAATTTTGTCGAAATGGCTATTGTCCTTAGAGATGAGCCCCGAACGTTCCGTCTGAAAACCTACGATGACGTATCTGGGGGTTTGCAATTTGGTGGTTGTTGCGATGGCATGAGAATGTTGAGTCACGGCATTAAAGCCTGGTATGATATGAAGTTGCCAGCTGCGAAACGCTACTTGCGTGTCGATATTTTTGTCAATGTATTTGGTTAGAGATAATTCTTGAGCAAGACCTGGAGTGACATGTGGAACTTTCCAATACAGCTTGTCAATCGTAACTTTAGCCGTCTCCGCTACGGTAGTACTGAATACAGCGTCAGCATCGGTATTGCTGCGAATCAGGACAAGTTCCTGTCGGATGTTAAGTATAACTTTTCCATAATCTTTGGCAAAACCTAACAGCATTCTCAAAGGTATGCAGGCACTGAAGTTTCCCTGTGCATCGGTAATGTGAGTATTGGGGGCGTACAACCAGCCAGCATTTTGAAGCTTTTTCACATCATCAGAGGTATAGGACACATATCCCTTAAGAGTAGATGTAATACCAGGTTTGGTAACAGAATCGACAACGACACCATTGATTTCGTATCGGATTTCGCTAAATAAGTGAGCCAACCCATTGTTAAGAAATTTAGCCGTCGTAACTTCACCGGTTGCTTTCCGTAATTTTCCCTCTATGTATAGATAGCTCAAACCTGGTAGAGTTGACATATCTTCAGGAATTGGAATTCGAATTTCATCGTTATAGTCGAAACGGTTTGTATACGGTTGATGGGTGTGCAACTGATTGCTAACGATGGAGTTGTCGACGAGGACACGTTCCCCAATATTTAGAATACTCATGACAGCACTTTAAAACCCAACGATCGCAAGAAGTCTCTGTTTGCCTTTGTTAACTGCTGGGCGGACGAAGCTGAACTGATTTTACAAGGCTATGGACAACGTCTCTTATACGAACTGGGTTGGACATGGTAAGATGAAAGGTTGAATCGAAAACCCATTATAACTTCTTTAAATGCAATGTTACCGTGACGGTTTCTTTACTAAAACTGACGGGGGATCCGTCTGGTCCAGTATTTTAACAGTTAGGTTAGTGATCTGTCTCGTGCTGATCGGTAGGTAAATGACAGGGTTAGGTGTTTCCACTATTTTGTACCCAGGCGGCACTATGGGGAAGAATTGATGAACGATGTGGCCAGGCTTACCATTTTTATAGGAACCGACAGAGATATTGCAGTGGATAAGGATGGAGTTAATGTTCAAAATTTTCGTAACATGTTCACCTGCAGCCACATATTCGCATCATAAATTTTGCTGTCAAATCCCAACATGTCTCGGATAGTATTGTCACATGTAAAGTCGATTGGAACGTTCGATTTTATTTCGGTTTTTAAGGTGCTGTTGTTTCCGCGTAGCAGCACCCGCTCATTACTTCCGCTAGACTCAAGTTGGTTATGCAGAAAGTCGGCAATGTCCGTAATTTCGTATGCACCCTCAGGTATAGTAATATGAGGTAGTCCGACGAGATGAAATTCATTGTTGGGAGGTCTAATGTTAGCAATAGTATTGTAGGTTTCGAAACTTAACAACCCCAAAACATATTCGCTACCGTCGTCTAAGAAAATAGGGGGGTCAAAATTCGCAGTAAGGATTGATGAATCACCTGTCAGAGTGAATATACTAGACGTGATAAAGCGTAACACTTAAACTGCCAACAAAAGCGGTTTCGCA
Organism: Agriotes lineatus; assembly: GCA_940337035.1. Taxonomy (NCBI): domain Eukaryota; kingdom Metazoa; phylum Arthropoda; class Insecta; order Coleoptera; family Elateridae; genus Agriotes; species Agriotes lineatus. The sequence continues at coordinate 3,943,256 of OW679194.1, read as the reverse complement.
AAGTTATATAGGAATTTGAGACACAGGTGACCGCATGTGTATGACATGGGTCGTTGATTTCTATTAGAATTATACGTGATCGTGTTATTTCCACCATCGCTACGAAAGTATTTCACTAATCCGGTTAGAGGTTGTAAGCGACCGATGCTATCGAAATACAGAACAAAGGTATCCACTTTTACGTAAGCCGTCCAATGCGTGCCAGGTCCTACATCATCGTCCAGGTTAGTGACACCACATTCTCGTTTACGATTCTTTATAGGCAGGGCATCCCGCATAAATATTCCCCTAAAGTGTGGAATTTCTAGGCGTTTAACGTAGTCTGTAATATCGATGTTGGTTAACGCGCGGCGCGGCTGCTTCAACGGTAGTTTTTTGACTGATACGGTCGTAGATATAACCCTTTTCCGCGAGCAATGGATTCCATAGCTTTGTTATGTCGCTCCTTTTCCTGGAGATTCTTTTTAGCAGCCTTTGAGTCTCCCACTGCTTTAGCGACTGCTGCAGCACCACCTCCGAGGGATCCCAATGCTCCTAATGCAGCAAGTATGGGTACAAGCGGCAATATGCCTCCTCTCTTCGGAAGAGGTAGTACTCTTGACCGCTTCCGCCTCCTCCTCCTTGTTTTTAAAGCTCCTCCTGAATGCGAGCGGACTGTGATACCGACCCGTTTGGAATGCGTTCGCCGTGTACGCTTCCGTTTCACACCCATTCCGACTTTCGTCTTTCCTTTCATAATTCCAGTAACAGCAAGGGCTGCAGCTCTTTCCCCAAGAGTAGAGTCTTTTGCTTTAACACGTTCCCAAGCTTTCTCTGCTAGAACTTTATCTGCCGCGTGACGTGTCGAAAGATCGCTAGATTGTGAGTATGCGATGTCGTGTTGCTTGCAGGCCTCGTCCAGAGGATTCCTTCCTCGATCGCCTCGAGAAAGACGTTTGTTAAGTCGGGTACCAGGTCCGCAAAACTTGTACCCTGGTATGTGTAGTTCAAAGGGTAATTTGTCAATAAGGGTATTCAGGAAACCGCGACCTTTCCGCTTGGCGCTTCGGTGATGACTGGTTTGTTTACGCTTAGTAGCTTTCATCTTAAAGACTTACACACGACTGATGTTCTTCAAACGGAATTAACAAATATAACGAGAACGCACGGCGGGTAGAGCGCAGTTTCCTTCCGAGCGAAAACGATGGAAAACGTCAAAATTGTGACGCAAGGGTGTTCCTTACCGGTAGTAAATCACACAATAAATTCCATATCCGAGACTTACAGAAAGCACAGCGCTTTACTGGGTAAAGGATGTAAACGATGTATGGTCATAGGTCGATCCGGATCTGGAAAAACCAACCTCATGATCAGTTTACTAGTGCATCGAAATGGGTTGCGATTCGCAAACTTTTATATATATTCGAAAACACTCGATCAACCCAAATATAATTATCTGAGAGAAGCCTTTCAACCATTGAGAGACATTGGATTCTTCGAATATAGTAACGATTGTGAGGTGATCAAACCCCAAGAAGCAAAAGAACATTCCGTGATAGTTTTTGACGACGTAGCTTGCGAGACGCAAAGCATAATTCGAGATTAGTTTTGTTTCGGACGTCACCGAAACATAGATTGTTTTTATCTATGTCAGACGTATTCATCTATTCCTAAGCAGCTCATAAAAGATAATGCAAATCTCGTCATCATATTCCAACAAGACAACACCAATCTGAAGCACATTTACGACGATCATGTCAACACGGACATGTCATTCGACAAATTTAAAGCATTGTGCTCTTATTGTTGGAATGAGGATCACGGATTTTTAGTGATCGATAAAGAAAGCGAAACCAACGCGGGACGATATAGAAAAGGTTTCGACAATTACTTTAATATATAGACAGCAGCCAAAGAAGGGAAGGTAGTAGTTTACCAACAACTGAAGGAGTTGCAACATGGATAAACGTTTAGCCAGGGAACTTATCAAAACCCGACAATCCGTTAGACGTAAATACGCAGCTTTAAAAGCAGACATCGCTCAATCCCAATCGATTTTAGCTGAGCAACTATAAAGCAAGATGGTGTGCCAGTGGGCGAACAAAAAGTGGATTATTTGCCAATAACAATTAAACGTAGAGTATCCACTTTCTCTACCTTGCCCCGTCCGCGAGCGATAACCACTCCAGGCCGAGTTTCTGCGACAAACCTTCCGGGATCGTCACACACTTCCACACCAGGGCCATCACACACCTCCACACATCGATTTTTGCAGACGCATGTGTTATCCGAGAGTGAACAGTAGAGGAATACGATGAGCAGTTGCAAACGGAGGTTGCTGAGGCGGCAGCAGTAGAAGGTGCTGTACAAGCGGCCAGAGAAACCATCCAACAAATGCTGACACCGGAAGTTCTTGGTCAATATTTAGAACAATTTCAAGGGTTAGCTCAAAAATACGTGGAAGGAATGATACGAGATACTGAGGACAAGTACGATTTGCACTACGGAGTCCGATTCGACATGGAGGGAGACAAGTTTGCTATAGGAAATAAAGAAATCAAGTTTGAGGGTGAAAATATCGTTATTACAGACCACGGCAACAGAATAGTCTACAAAGGCACTCCAGGATTGTACGAATTGATGTTTAAAAAGAAACCAAATATATACAAAACAACAGATTTAGAGCAATATCATGATATAGTGGAGCGGTCCGCCGCACATCATGTAAACTACGACCCCACACAAAGAATCAGCGGTAACGCAGGGTCTAAATACATGAAAATAGTACGACCTCTAACTGCCTCCTCAACCATAAAAGCTCCCGGCAGACCAGCGACGAAGGTATCACGGCGTGGCAAGGGATTACTAACAGTGACGGACAAAAAAGTGGAATATGTTCCTTGGAAGGATCCTAACTCATTAGTGAATCGGTGCGTATATTAATAGCTTCTCAGGCAGCTGGACACACTGGTCATTCCAATGAGATAGTCCGCATCACCGAAGCCTTACGAGACGCGAAAATAATCTTCTAAGGGGTACAAAACCTTAGGGTCGACGGAATGTCGATCAGAACGCATTCAACGACGAAGCAGTAATGCCGATAGACAAATTTGGAAGACACTACCATAGCGCGCGCTATTATTCTCATCCCAAACGTATCTTTATGAAAGTGAAAAATGTAAACCAACTCCATATAGAAGTACCACTGCTGCTAGTGGGGCGTGGGTACGATGAAATCGGATATTCCAAAATTTTCGGACAGAACGAGTACATTTTTCCGTTAACAACCGGCGAGATCATAAGTGTTCAAGTCAGCGGACCTTTGGTAGTATCACACATCAACGGCATCCCGCAGGACACGCTTGTCGGTAAGACATTGCGGCGAGGAGATAAACTGCAATTCGAATCCATAAACAATAAGTTATACGTGCAACTGCTGCTTAAATGTCCCGTAGGAAAGTAGAAAGCTACAGTTGACAATGAACCTTAAAGAAGCCATAGTTGGCGAACTCCACAAACCAGCACGAACACATTTCAAGAGAAGGCGCGTTATTCTAAAAGGCTTGAACGATTTATATCAAGCTGATTTGGTGGAAATGATCCCCTATGCAAAAGTCAATAAAGGCTTTCGTTATATTCTGGTAGTCATTAATGCCTTCTCGAAGTATGTGTGGGCCTATCCCGTAAAACGTAAAACAGGAAAGGACGTAACAGTTGCCATGGGTAAAGTGCTGAGGAGTGTAAAGGTGCCACCTCAAGACTTGCAGACGGATTTGGGGAAAGAGTTTTACAACACCGATTTTTAACGATTAATGCGACAGCACAACATCAATCACTACAGCACGTATTCTAGTATGAAGAGCAGCATAGTGGAGAGGTGCAACCGCACCCTGAAGAACATGATGTGGAAGCAGTTCAGCCTGCTAGGGTCCTACAAATGGTTGGATATTCTACCCAAGATCGTAGCAAAGTATAACACAACCAAGCATCGCACAATAGAAATGAAACCTGCAGAAGTGAACTTAAAGAATGCGAAACTTCTTTTAAACACAGCGTACAGTCACACAAAGACCGTGGATCCGGGACCTCAAAAGTTTCGTACAGGGGACTCGGTACGCATCAGCAAGTATCGTTCGTCATTTAGCAAGGGATACACGCCAAGCTGGAGCAACGAAGTATTCACAATATCCACTGTTCGACTTACAAACCCAACAACCTATCGACTCACGGACCAAGAAGGTCAGGAAATTAAAGGAGGGTTCTACGAGCATAAACTGCAGAAAACAAAACATTCGGACGTATATCTGGTCGAAAAGGATCTGAAGAAAAAAGGAAATTTGGTGTATGTAAAGTGGTTGGGATTCGACAATCGACACAACTCTTGGATATCTAAAAGCAATGTCGTATAACTTAAAGAACTACTGTAGCACTCTCAAAATAAAAAACTGTTTTTTTAAAATTATTGTTTTATTAATGCCACTAAACACAAACAATATTTCTTTGAAACACTTTCATCTTTCTCCCAACAAAAGCGACAACAGCAAAAGAACGAAATCATTAACATTTTAACGAAGCTGCTATTGTTAAAATATATAAACTTATCGTTAACATTCAAAATAGGTAAGCGTATTTGTTTTCCCAACATTAACTACAGTAAGAATTATAATCACAAACATATTAACAAAGCTATTATTTACAAACTAGGAACTATTCGTAATCTACATATATATAGTATACACTACTAAGCGCAAGAAAGGGTTCGTTTGGTGAGACGTCTGCTATAAATAATAACCAATACTGTTCCGCAAACATACTTTAATTTACATTTGGTTTGCGGCTGCCCGCAGCAGTTCGTCAAGCCTGTAATCAGCAATACTGCAGTGACCCCACGCTAGTGTCTTCGTAGTGTTGGGAATAACGTAGCGCTTGTCATCATGCGACGAAAGCGCAACCTTATTTATTAAGTCGGTGTACATAGTGTGCAAACGGTATTTAAAGACGTACATTTGACACAAGACAGTCTCCCGCTTGTTCTCGGCAACGGCCTGATAAAGTTCGCTGGTCAGATACTTCCGAACAGCGCTCTTTTTCACTCCTTTGGCTTTCTTGTCCACTTTAGATACGCTGTTTACACAGTATGATTTTGCACCGACCCCATAAAAGCTACGTACGACTACGCCAGCATATTCGTCCTTGAATTTGCCAACAACAGACTCGGTTTGCGGAATACCGTGCAGATTATCCACATAATTTGCAGTATCGAACCAATCAAGGTTGCGTTTCATGTCATCATAAAAATTGTTTGTTTTAATTTCTATAATGAAGGAGTCAATGTCTGTGTAGAGTAAAGAGACATTATTGTCATAACGTTTTTTCAGAAACCCATAAAAAAATCGTACATGACAGTTTTCGAAATATCCAAAACGGAGAAACCAACATAACTAGGTTTAGCATACCAAACCCAGAGTCTGTTCATTTCTACGGCTATTAAATTTTCATTAAAGCAGATTCTATCTTTAAAGTTAGGTCGCGCTATCAACGTTTTAGCCCCCAGTCTATTACCAATTTTCTCCCAATGACTTACTAACTTTACATCAACCCTTTTGTCCACACTCTCCAATGTTTTGCCAAATACGCAGTTGTTAGCCAATTTAAAAGAATTTCTCTGAAAGTTGTTTGTCGATCGGTTTCTAAAGTCAGTATTAAAATCAATGTAGGTTCTGAGCCATGGAGATTGGGTAAATTTCAGTATTCTATGTACTTTAACCAAAGTCAGACCCGCATTCAAGGCCTGCTGTAATGCTCTGTAGTGAATGACATATTTCCGTTTGCCATATAAATTTGGAATCAATTTGGGTTGTTTAAATTTTCCCTCTGGAGGAATGAGAAGCTCCGGACAAAAGGGAAAGTCATTGTGAGCGTCGTGCAAATGCCGTGGATAGTCCAAATCTACCTCCAACACGTACCCAGTATTGGACTCGGCAGACACTTGAAAAATGTCAAAATTTGAAATTTCCTCGTCAGTCATCCAAACAAAATCACGTTGTGGTAGAAACTGTCTCATTGCGTAACCATAAAGGTTGGTTGCGTCTAAAAACATGATAAACGACGTAGGTTTAGTAGCATCGTAATTCCCGAACTCATTGTTGGCAATAGCTTGTCTCCCCACACAAGTGCTGACTCCTCCGCGAATACTGTTTCTAAAAAAGTCTAACATTTCTAAATCAATAAGCAGCTCAAGTTCAACCCCCGTAAACTTTAACATAGCGTCCCAGCTTAATCCTGGGGCCGTGTAGTACTGAGCTGGATCGAACTTGTAACGTTTTAAATAAAAATTTCTAAAATTTTCGAACACGTCTGCCAAAATAAACACGTCACATTTGAGATAGACATCGGAGTAGTCGCCCAACGTTTGACAACCAAAAGTTTCCCAAACCTTCACGGCTCGTTCGTAATCAGTCTGAGAAATATGGGTTTCGGTTAGACGGTCATAAAAGTCTTCGATCGAGGATAAAGCAGACTCATCTAATTTTTGGAAAGAATCTATATAGGAATATGGAAACACACCTTTCTGTCTCATAAACTCAAATTTGATGCCATTTCCGAATTGACTTTGAATTTTAACGCACTGGCCATCCGACAAGGTGTCGGCCAGCGATGCCAAAGACGAGCCCATGAAGCGAAAGCTATCCAAAAATCTGATGCTCAGATAAATGTTTTTTCGCTTTCCCTCCACAAAAATGTTATCAACCCAAAGACGTTTGCCAAACAAAATGTACTTTTCTTTAGTTACCGGAATGACATCAATGTCTTCGTTATTTTGAGCCAATTGTTTAACAAACAGGTGCGAATCGTAATTTAGATTGTGAAAAAATACCGGAATAAAATTTGAAAGTTTATAATTTAAATTACAATTGGAGTGGGCGGCTCCCCGATAGTCTCCAGTCAAATGATCGTGATCGCGTACTTCTACATCCCCCTCACCAAACGGTCGACCACAAATGTAACATGAAACGGCTTCGTTAAAGTTGTGAATTTCCATAGCAGACATAGCTTTCATAGGTACAACATTTTTCAAATAATGCGAATAGATGTTTTGCGCATCTCTATCTAAACGTTCTATAAACATGTCCACCGCATCCTGCCCCCGATAAATTTCGAATTTTGACAGGCTGTCGTCATACGAACATTTCAAATAGTACGCGAAAGAGTAGGGTATGTGTTTACAGGTTGTAATCGTATACGGTTTTGTGGGATCCGGTTGTTGGTCTCCTGCATCGATGGGTGCCAAAATTGTTTCAAAATCGGCGTACACTACGAATCCGACCTTCAATTGCTTCTGATAATTTTCAAATTTGAGAATATTCTGCGGTCTTACCTGACCACACTTGTCGGTGATCAACTCTGTCGTTGGCAATTTAGTATACACATGATTATAGTCATAACTTTGATGCATAGTCAAGTGTGCTTCAGTTCTAAAGTAATTCAGGCAGCCGTCGCAAAAATGCTTTGCACCGTTTCTAGCCGTTATTTGTCGCGATACTGATCTAGACAAATCTTTGATCCAACAGTAGTGACTATTATCTTCGTCGTTAGTTACAAGCAATAAATTTACATGCCACCTTTTTTTATAGGAGGTGTAGTACAAAGGTCCCACAACTTCATATTTAGTTTTATTGTCTTTAAAAAATTTCTCCAAACCGTATACGTTTATAGAAAGCTGCGGATTAATTGTTTCAAATTTAAAAATATCGGGCAACCGAACCGGAAATTCAATACCGGTCTATTTTAAAAATCGACGACAATTCGGATACGAAGAAGTTCGATTAGGCCATCCTTTTGGTTCACAGAGGGCCGAGGTTTCTGCTCAACCGAAACAACATTCGTCATTGTTTTGAACGTTCACGATCGCTTTCTTGCGCTGAATCTGCTTTGGGAGCGGGATGTACGAGGATGCCCGAAATGGATTGTATTTGTTGACGTTGACTTCAATGTACAACAACTGCTTCAAGATCCATCCTGACAATACAGAAAATCACCAAAGTTAGAATTGTTACAAAAAGCTACAGATCTCTTGCACACACCTGATTCCCGCTCCTGAAATTCCGACACCTTCTCGTCTAGCCTTCCAGTCAAATTATCATATAAGTGGCTCAAGTCTGTACCGCGAGTGACTACCTCGTTAGCCGTCTGAAAAGTTTTTACGTCTTGTAGATCTTGAGCTTCCAAAATAAAATACCCGAAGAGTTCGAAATTGATTTTGATGCTAGTTAATTTGGTTAGCTGCCCTTCTATCAAATTTAAAATTTTTTCTTTCAATTCGGTCATATATTCCACAACGCTTATATGATAATTTTCTGTGGAAATCCTATAACTGGCCACACGGGACTTGAAGGCGTTTTGAAGGGCCACCACACCTTTCCCCAAGTGAAAGACGCCGCACCGCCTCGTGTGACGATTGCTCCTCAGATGACCTACGAAGCACGTTCGAGGAATGTTTTCATCGCACACGCCACAGTATTGCGTCCTTGGGAAACCACCTATCAAAACAAACTATTTACACACTGTACAAACACACCAAGCACGCCTACCATCACTACTGGAGTTGTTTAGTTTTGGGCGTTTACTCGGCCCCTCACCACCCACCACCGAAGTCTCCATAGCGTCGCCTGTAATTAATACAACTACACTGAAGGTGTAGCTCTATATCAACACAATTTAAACTCACCATTCGTAGATGGATGGCGCAGCTGTTGACGACAACTTTCTCTCCGGTGGCGGAACAAATTGTCGGCTCTGGTGAAGGACTGTCCACATTCGGTGCATTGAAACATTATAAATGATTAATTGCAATTCTACACTGGGTAGGCTCTTCGCTAGAACGTTAGAGGTATCGCTTTCGCCGCGTATCGCTTCCCTAGCCAAACATGTAAATACAAGGAGCACACTCTAACACACTACCCAGGTACCACAAACGTGGACGTTAAGCCTTGATACCCTGGAGGGGATGGGGAACTAGGTTACGTCGTCTTGGAATTTAAGGGAACTTACATTTGTTTGTCTTAGTGAATTGCCGCCGCTAGTTGACAAATTCGCTTCGCTGTGTTGATTAGAGTTTGTGAGACCTCACCTTGCCGCTGCGTCAGCTGGCAGCGCCGTTGCACATATTCATCGTATTTTTTAGCCTTACGACTGTGCCCTTTGGCAATTTTGGGTCTCACCCTCACTATTTTTTTGGTGACGGCTGCCAGTTGTAACTCAATGTTATCCAACTGCACATCCATACCGTCCCTCAAGCGTTCCAAAGATTTAATTTCCGCTATTCGTGCAACCTGAGCGGCAACTCTGTCCTGGTATGATTTTAAATTGTTTTGCGTCAGTGGCATATTTTCGTCGTTGTCATCGTCGTCGTCGTCGCTTACCGAAGAGATGGGCGATATCACACCATCACCCTGTGAAATGGATGATGGTGCAACATCGACCGCCTCCCTCTCAGTGTCCTCGGACGCAACAGAGGAATCGAATGTTGCTACTGTGCCCATTGCAACTTCCGCCACCGGAGAGGCTCGTCCGCTTTCGGATGCTACAATGCGCACAGTATTGTTCTTCTGTGACAATGGTTGCGGTTTTGCCAGTTGTGAGTTGCGGCTGGTCGGTCGCCTTGAGCCTGAAGCGACTTGGATACCCAATCCGAGGTTTTGGGTCTCTACAGCAACAACGAAAGAGTCTTCCGCAAAAAATGTATCCCCGAAATCAATAGCAACTAAGGTTTTGGGGGACTGAGACCTCACCTTTTTCTGCGGTGGTGGTAAATTCTCGCGTATCCCGTCGTTAAAATCAAGACTTGGCATATCCATAAATTTTTGCGTGTTAAACGTTGATGTGTCTTGCACACCCTCGATGTGAACGGCCCCATGTCCAGTCTCAATCGCACAATCCCTTACAGTCTCCTCAATCAATAAATCTACTTCCAAATTTGGCTCAATTTTGCGTTTCTGCCCTCTAACCAAACATTCTTTTAAAATTTTACCACTCGCCGGCGCCGGTTTTTTAGCGGACGATGTGATGGGACTACACCCCGGAACTGCATCAAGTTGGGTTAAAATTTTGAACTTATTCTGCTTTTTCGACAGGCTTTTCCTGCTACTCACCGGTTTTTTTGATGTTCTCAAATCGGCCTCAGATTTTGAGGACACCACTACAACCGGTGGCTGCAGCTGGACATTTTGATGTATTGTTACCTTGTCGTCGGACGCTTTCGATGTAGAAGGTTGAGCCAGTGTGGATTTGGGGTAAGATCCGCTAGCTCTCGGACAGATGCAGAGTACCACATCCTGCGGTTTCCGCAAACTCAACTTACTATACCCTGGCGCCCGCGTAACACCACCACAAACCGTACAAATCACAACACCTGAACGATGCATCACGAACGAGAACAAACTTAAGAGTGACGCTCCTTACCGCCACCACATGTATTTATCCTAACAATATGGTGGGGGCTTGTCCTTGCCTTGAGACTTACATTCCGAACGTTTCCAAATAACAAGAAGGTCCACCGACCTTGCCCTTGAGACATTATAATTCGAGCGTTTCCAATAACCAGAAGGAGCACTGACCTTGGCCTTGAGACTTTGAAATTCGGGTGCTTACAATAACAAGGAACGCTGAACTCGGCCTTGGTCTGGGAATGCAGTGGATGTCGGTATTGCGAACTTGAATTTTACGGTCGCAATGTTCCTTACCGTCAGCGTCCTACATAAACATAAAGTCTACAGTGAAATAGCGGCGTCTAGAAACAAATGTCACAAACTATCGGAAATCGGAGGATCAGATAAAAATAATTCAAGAAACACCACACTGACTGCTCACTAAACAACGGAGATATAAGCGTTTTAAAATTTACAAGGTGAAAAGTTTGGACAAATCGGAAAGCAAAAGCTAATATATACATAATTTTAAAAAACACTCCGATATCTTAATAAACAACGGATATATGCTATTTCTAATATTTAACCCCAAGTGGTTGGAGTAAGTGGTAGTTTCAGTTTAAAATCGGAAAGTACAAGGCAATAGGAACACAATAAAAAAAACTTCGATCAAATATCTAAATAAACAACGGAGATATGTAATTTTTAATATTTTACCCCAAGTGGTGGGGGAAGGTTGTAGTTTGAGTTTATAATCGCAAAGTAGATGACACTAGGAGTACAATGCAAAAAACCGCGTTTAAATATCTCAATAAATAAAGGAGATATGAGTTTTTTAATATTTTGCATTTTTTCAAAAAAAAAAAAAAAAACAAAAAACCAAAAAAACACCCCATTCTCGTGTGCGACATTTTTAAAAAAAAAAATTTTTTTATTTGTTCTGAAAATAGTATCGGTTGATCGCGGTTTGATTGGGTACTTTTAATGGTGTAAACACGGCTTTTAGTTTTGTGCATTATTATAAGGTGTGATTAGAAGGGCCCGCCTCCGCCCCCCGACCTTAACCTCCCCACCGAAATTTTTTTTCCTTATATGCACCTTCCTTTAAAATATTGTAGGCATTATATATACTAGGGTACCACCTGTGTTTCCGCTAGAGGTTGTTAAGAAAGCGTAACACCATTTAATTTGGAAGAAAACATTAACAAGATCTGGGAGAATAGATTTCTTCCTTAATTGAACAGCTATCATTAACAAGATGTGGGGAAATAGATTTCTTCATTGATTTAGTAGCTATTTTTATACAACAGCTAGTTAACGATAGATGGCGACAACAAACACATTATCCGACAAATATTCAAATATTTACATCATTGAATTTAAAAACGATGTAAATCTACTTTATTTTTTTACAAGGAAACTGTAGGTTTTAGGGAAAAAACACAAAAATAAAAAAACTCTTAAAATTCATCAAGTTTTACGAGAATTTTTTTCTATTACATAAATTTTGCATTTTGAGCCTTCTCAAGGCCAACAGCGGTACCCCTTCTTTAAAACGCCCGAATTGTATAGGCGAAGGTCAAGCCCAAGGTTACCCACTTTCATCCCCCTCTTCCTAAAATTCCTCCATTCATTCTGCCTCCGACAACCATCCAGTGCGGTCATCATGTTCTTCAAGTGCTTTTTTCATGAGTGGCCCTTGTTATCAACCTTGGGACTTGTGCAAGGATTCTGAGACAATTTCCGTGCTGGGGAGCATATGCCCTTGGCCCCAACTTATAATTACAATCGTTTCATCCTGTCATATGAGTTGGAGGAAGCCCTCCTGCACTTCCTCGGAAGGGAAAACCAAGTGGTGGCCTTGATTTCAATTAACGGTGGGGCCCTTATTAAGAACCGCGACAGGAGGCAACTTTTCGTCGCTTCACGAATCATCGAGCCCTTCCTAGAGCAAATGGCGATGGAGGACCGCTCCACCGAACATGGAAGTTTGTATGTAGACCTCCCTGAACCACTCCCAACGTAATGTGGCCACACCTTCCGTGGAGGACAAAGCCGGAGGAGTAGTTTTAGTTGTAATTTTAGGTGTAAATAAATTTCTTAGTATTATTCGTTATAGTTGTAATTATAAATTTTAGTTGTAAATAAATTTCTTAGTATTATTTGTCTTTGTTATTTACTGTCGAGGTGGTTTATTATAGGGTGTACATGCTTAGTATATTCATATTGAGTTGAGTGCTTCAAGGCTGCAGAATGCCTATCAATAAGTTTGGACAGCACATGCATAGCGATGCTACTCGTCACTCTCAAGTGTTCCTCTTCGAAGACCTGGGTGGGCTTGATAACCTATATTATGAAAAAAACCTACTTCTCTTCGCTGAAACTGCACTACCTGGTGGATTGTTTGGTCTGAATAACACTGGTACATCCGAATATATTATACCCTTCACTAAGGCTAGGATAGATAATTTTATTGTTAATCCTCGCAACACACCAATCATAATCAATAATATTATACACACCCCTAACGAAGTAATTGGGATGGTTTTACAAAAAGGTGATAAACTCAAATTTCAACCACTTCATCCCCTATCCAAGCTGGCCGTTGAATTTCAACTCACAGCTCCAATTATTGCTACCTCTTAGCGTGGTATGTATATTGAAATAATACAACTTTCTCTAATTACTACTTTTATTTCTTACTAAGTAATATCTCACAACTGTACACATTTATTCATTACCATATCACACTTAATTAATTCAATGAAAAAATGCAACATCTCATACATGCATGCTACATTTTCTGATTTTATACGTAGTGTATCCAAAACGCTCTCGATGTTGGTTTTTACATCCCCAGGTAAAGTACAAATACCTCGAGTTATACTTAGATAAAACTGTTCAAACTCTTGACACTTTAAGCACTCCAGTTTGTATTCTAACAATTTTAACAACTCCCAACATTCGAACACTGATTCGAGTCCTAGGTACACTTCAGATATACCTATTTCTTGAAGCACAATAACTTTCCTCAGTCCTATTGTTTTAAAGCATATTCGTTTCACAGTACTCAGGTTACGTGGTTGTAATTGACAGTCTCTACTGTAAAAGTAGTTACATATGACTCCCTGATTTTCTACAAGCACTCTAAACTCAGCTTGCTCCAACAGCACAAAATCGCCTTTGTTGCCATTAATTACAACTGCTGGTACAAACGATGCTCTGGTACAACACAATCCCACAGACGCAAATTTACTTTTTGACTTATTTAACGGATACATCGTTGAGTTCAATAATATTGGCTGCTTTACCTTAACACACATTTCTTCTGTCTTCATTAGCACTTGCTGTTTAAGACTTTCAACCGACTGTTGTAACTTATCCATTCTTACCCACCAAACTTGATACTACCCATCGACATCTCACCGCGTTTATATATACATCTTTCAAGGTTATTTACCCGCGTTTATATATACATCTTTCAAGGTTATTTGCTTTAACGTTGGGAGATTTGTATGACCCTGTCTTTCGTAATATTATAGTAGTGCTTTCTACTACAGCTACCAGTTATCATCATGCCTGCTATTTTTGGAGATGCGCTTTTTGAAGATGCCCCAGCATTCTACGAGGAGTTTGTGGACTTTCTTAGTTCGCAACCACCGCCTCCAGCACCTCGCCACCTCCAGGCTGTCGTGACGCTCGACTATTCCATGAGCCTTGCCAGTGAGCGCCTATGGCAGACGACCGTCCTGAGAACGGTGCCTACCACATACGAGGGCGACCCATTCCTGTGGTGGAGGCAACATATAGAGGTCCCCATCCAGCGCTTTCTCGCGCAACTACCAGATGGGGATGTAATGTACATTAGTTATTGTTGGACTGATTAAATAAATCTATAAACGTGTCTGCTTTTTTTGTGGTTGTGGTATATATAGGACCCTAATACCTAACTCGCTGTTAGTCAGTTGCTCCACTTTCTACAGTCATGTGCGTCGACGATCGTGAAATGCATTTCCAAAGCTTTTTGGAACGATTAGACTCCTTCAATATTTGGACTGAAGTTCAAAGTCCAGAATCGTTGGCCAGAGTTGGTTTCTTTCATATAAAAAACGGTGAAGATGATGTGCAATGTTTTTACTGTGGAATTAGAATTTATAACTGGGAGCCTTATGACGAACCCCTCTCTGAACATCTCCGCTGGTCTAAGAATTGCAAATATGCAAATTACATTCGCGCCTTACGAACTGCGCAAGACCTATTACTAAACACCATGACACTTTTCGAAGAGTTAACTACTTTCGGAGATGGCGGTGGTATCGACGTTGTTGGTGGAGGGGCGCTTACCAACCAAGGTTGCTGTTATTGTCTCAAAAGATCGCCAGTGCATTAGTTGCATTCATACGCTCTACATGGTGCCCCTAAAATTTTTAGTCGCTCTCGCGGCCGTTTATGATGGTGTCGTCTACGTGCTTCAACCACCACATTGCAGTTCGGCGTCTCTTGCTTACAACGATGGTGTGCACAACGTTACTTGTCGTAAAATGGATACCAGTTCGTTGGCAACTTTTCCCGTTTTTAAATTGCCTGTGAAAAACTTTACGAAAGATAGTATTTTCACGTTCAAGATCAAATACAATTGTTCTACTTATACAGTAGACACTAATTGGCAAACCATTTTAGTGAAGACTAAGCCTGATGTTTTGAAGATGCTCCTGTTGTGTTTCCACGGTCGTTTTAAGCGTTATTTTATTCTGCATTTTGTGTATGTGTGTTACATATTTCGTTATCTGTTGGTACTATAATAAATTAGTCTAATGTATATGTAAGACAAATAAATATTACTCTTCTTTATGCGTTCTTTTAATTCTTTAAAGTTATGGCGCTGAAGATTTTTTTACATTAACTGAACATAACTACATACACACTCAAAAAAGAACACACACATATAAATATTTATTCGATCCAAAAATAATTAATGGCGACCACGTCGCCATCTAACAATCTCGATAAGAATTTTATTGTGAGTAGCTTCACGTGCCGGCTCCACCACTCTTCTGTCTCCTGAAGACCTTGGAATGGTTCTGGCAGCGTCCTCAGGATCGTGGTCTCAGGTAACCGCTCGTTGCCGATCATCATCGTATAGTTGACTGTGATGACAGCCTGGAGGTGGCGAGGTGCTGGAAGCGGTGGCTGCGAACTAAGAAAGTCCACAAACTCCTCGTAGAATGCCGGGGCATCTTCAAAAAGCGCATCTTCAAAAATATCAAGCATGATGATAACTGGTAGCTGTAGTAGAAAACGGTGCGATTTATATAGGGCAAAACCTTGAAATAACTAACCTTGAACAATAGCCTAGAACAACTGGTCATGACCTTGAGCAACCGAACTTGCAAAATAGCGCTGACCTTGATCGTTGACTTAGCCTTCCAAGTGGCCTCGACCTTCAAGTTTAACCTTGAGCTTGAAGTTCAGCCTTGCAAAATAGCCTTGACTTTGAACTCAAGGACAACTGGTGGGGGGAGGTTCTACAACTGTCCATTCTAACCTACTAATGTGAAAGAATATTTGAAGATTTTGAAGAAAAAATGTGTTGACTCCGTTGTGGCAAGTTTGGGTAAGCATGGTGCTGTGAAGATTGATATTGAATTGTTTGGACTTTTCATATTACAATCGAAAGACCTAAAAGAAGTAAAATCATTTAACACCAAATTCAAGGGTTGCACTTCATCAACAAACCTAAACGAACTTTATAATTATTTCATCGATATCATCGACAATAAAGTTAGCGAGTTTCAAGAAAGAGAGATTGGATGGACTCTGGAAAGGTTGTTGTTTATCGAGTTGAATATCAACAAATATAATCCTCTAAGGGCTTTATCATATATTCCACTACCGCAATTCAAAATAGGAAGGCTGTAATTAACATTCAAAATGCTGATAATCGTTGTTTTATGTGGAGTGTCGTGGCTGCTTTACATCCTGTTGATAAGGATGCTTGTCGTATAACTAAATATATAAAATATCAGAATAAATTAAATTTTGAAGGAATCGAGTTTCCTGTAAAGTTACGTGATATACCAAAATTTGAATTGCAAAATGATATTTCCATTAATGTATATAGTTTGGATTCTATATATGAAAATGGGAAAATCAAATATGAAATTAGTGGACCATTACACTTCACAAAAACAAAACAAGATATACATGTAAATCTGTTATTAATTGATGATAATAAAGGTGGATCACACTACTGTCCCATTAAAAATTTATCAAAGCTTGTTAATCATCAGTTATCAAATAATGAGCATAAGAAAAGTTTCTGCGATGGTTGCCTGATGAATTTTACTAGTTCAGAACGTTTGGCATTACATCAACAACACGATTGTAAAAATGTTCGAGTTATATTGCCAACTACTGTACCGCGACTGGATAAATTTGGAAACACGTGCAGGAAAATATTTTAAAATTTGAATCTTTTGAACAAAAATTAAAACTTCCACTCGTTGTATATGTAGATTTCGAGTCGATGTTTGTACCGCTTCAATACTGTCAGCAAGACAGTAATAAACCGTTTTCTCAAAAAACTCATATGCACATACCCTATAGTTTTGCATATTATATAAAATGCTCTTACGATAACTCCCTTTCAAAGTTTGAATCTTATCAAGGTTTGGTTGTGCTAAAGTTATTTGTGAGCAAATAGACGCTGACATAAAAGAATTTTATGTCAATCACCTGAAACATATAGTTCCAATAAATAATCTCACTGAAAATGAAAAACTAGTTCACAACATAGCAGCAAACTGTCATATATGTAACAAACCGTTTCTCAAAAATGAAGATAGGGTAAAAGATCATTGTCACTTGACTGGTAAATACCGTGCACCTGCTCATAGTATATGTAATCTAAATTTTAAACTTTCGAGTTTTATTCCTATATTTTTTCACAATTTGTCAAATTATGATGCACATTTATTTATAAAAGCTTTGGGATTAGATGAAAGCAAAATTGATGTAATAGTTACAAACAAAGAAAAGTATATCTCTTTTACGAAGCATATACCCGTAGAAACAATTGTTGATAAGAACGGCAAAGAAAAACACGTTTTTATGAAATTGAGATTATTAGATTCATTTAGATTTATGCCTATCAGTTTGGAAAAGTTTGCTAAAAATTTGGGGGTAGAATAAAGTACAGAAATAAAGAAGTATTTTGAAGAAGGAGAAAAGTTTAACTTAAGTAGACAGAAGGGCGCATTTCCCTATTCTTACGTTGACAGCATGGAACGTTTAGATGATCCAAAACTACCCGAACGTGAACAATTTCATAACGCTTTAACTAACAGTGAAATCTCAGAATTGGATTATGAACGTGCAAAGATGGTGTGGGGGGTTTTCAAGTGTAAATCATTAGGTGATTATTCGGATATATACTTGAAATCTGATGTGTTGTTGCTAGCAGACATTTTTGAAAACTTTCGATATGTTTGCATGGAAGCTTATAAACTAGATCCATGTCATTTTTATACTGCATCTGGTTTAAGCTGGAATGCGATGCTAAAATATACCGAAATAGAACTAGAATTACTAACTGATATAGATATGGTGCATTTTTTCCAAAAAGGCATTCGTGGTGGACTCTGTCAGTGTAGTAAAAGAACAGTTAAAGCTAATAACCCATTTATGCCAACCTTTAACCCTAACAAACAAACGTCTTATCTGTCATACCTGGATGCGACAAATCTTTATAGGGCTTTCTTATCTATGCATCTGCCAACAGGCGGATTTCAATGGTTATCCGATTTTGAAATTCAAAACTTTAACATTAATGAAATTCGAAACACTTCTAATCGTGGATATGTTTTGGAAGTTGATTTAGATTATCCTGAATCAATACACGATTTTTATAACGAACTTCCATTTTGTCCTGAAAATATATCTCCACCAAACTCTAAATACACTAAGCTAATCGCGAATTTAAATCCGAAAGAGAAATACATTATACACTACCAAAATCTACAACAATGTTTAAATGCTGGTTTAAAATTACGAAAAGTCCACCGCATCTTATTATTCTCGCAATCTCCTTGGTTAAAAAAGTATGTTGATTTAAATACCGTAAGGAGGAATCAGGCTGTCAACGAGTTCGAGAAAACGTTTTACAAATTAATGAATAACGCAGTATTTGGAAAAACAATGGAGAATGTTGATAACAGGGTAGATATACGGCTTATTACACATTGGGAGAATATAAGTACCAGGTTGGGGGCAGAATCGTTAATTTCCAAACCAAATTTTAAAAACTATTCCATTATAAGTGAAGACTTTGTAGCTATACAAATGGAGCGGCTTAAAGTGGTCTACAACAAACACATCTACATAGGTTTCTGTGTTCTGGACTTGTCTAAATTTATTATGTATAACTTTTATTATAATTTTATTAAAGAAAAATATGGAGATAGGGCTCTTTTGGCTTACGCAGACACTGATTCTTTAATTCTAGAACTATTTACAGAGAATTTTTATGAAGATATGAAAAAGAACTTAGAGTATTTTGATACATCTAACTATTTACCAAATAATCGCTTTTATATGCCTATAACAAAATCTGTAATAGGCAGAATGAAAGATGAGTATGGGGGTAAGATTATTTGGAAGTTTTATGGAACGGGTGCTAAAGCCTACATAGTTAATGTGAAGGGTGAATTCACAAAAAAGGCGAAAGGAGTTCAAACCGCTATTATTAAAAATAAACTTGATATGGATGATTATGAGGGTGTCGTGTTACATAACAAAACTATATATAAAACGATGAGGCAGTTTAGATCGTATAACCATCAGTTATACACGGAAATTAAAAACAAGGTTGCCCTTTCTCCAGAAGATGATAAAAGGTACATCATTCCTGGAACGCATATGACTCTAGCTTGGGGTCATTATAAAATTCCAGCAAAGTGTTAAAAAATTTACCATTCACTAATCGGATGGCAACATCGTAGTTAACAGAAATTTGTTCAAACTTTGATATTTACAGTAGATAAATAAAATAAAATGTTATATGTATTCTAGGCTTTATTGAATTAGTGTGCAGTATAATCTATACTAAACTATTAAGAAATTTGAAGCTATGTGTATACTAAGTGTGTATACTAAGTCAGTTAGTTGGTCGGCTGGTCGAAAGGGTTGGTCGATCAGTCGTTCATCTTACTGTGTAGAGCCTCTTCTAGTTCAGATACTTTTTGAGCATATGTTATAGAGAAGCTTAAGACTTTTAAAGTGTTGATAGACAAATAAAATAAAAATGTTGTATGTATTCTGTGTTTTATTGAATTATCGTTGAATAAAGTTTATACTGGTGTTGGTGTAGTTGTAATAGTAGTTGTTGGTGTTTGTCGTATTAATGCATTGAAGTTGTGGGATGATGCACATATGTATGAGTAACTCATTAGCTAACAGAGACTACTAAATTTAAATTTATCGCTTAAATCTAGTGTGTTCATGTTTTCACCAGATAGTGATTTTTCAAATATACGGGTCATTGCAGTTGACACGCTCATATCTAACAACTTATTTAAATGTAGCGGATTTTTAGGTTAATGACATGCCCGCGTATGCACTTATTTAAATCTAGTAAATTTTTCTAGTTATACCTATGCACTTCCCGCAGACGCACCCAAATCTAGTGACTTTTTTAAATCTAGGAACTTTATCTAGTTACATGCTCTTACTTATATAACATACCGTATGTTGGTACAACTGCGTGTTAGCCAGAGATAGGCATATACTTTTACAAGTGCTAAATTTAAATTTGCCACCCAAACCTAGTAACCAATCTAGGGATTTCATCTAGTTACATGTACTTTCTTATGGAACACCATGCATGTTGGTAGCACTGTTCTGTAGACAGGGATAGGCATATGCATTTACACGTGTTAGAGAGAGACAGACTAATTTCATGACTGTGAGGTAGAGGTGTGGAGGTGTGGCGCTAGAACCGGCGAATCCCCTCTACTGATATCATATTTTTGAAGCCTAATTATCTAATTAACATTATCTCTGCCATAGGCTTATTAAATATGCATATTAACGGTCTGTGATCAGTGTCTTTGTAATTTTTTATTCAAAAAACGTATAGATGAAAATGCTCACAACCAAATAAAATTGCAAAAGGTGGTTTTTCTATTTGTCTGACTGTCGATGACTTCGTAGCGTATGCATAAAGTAAGCTGTCTTGTAACAATATAGCACGTCTTTGCTCGCATCTACCAAACTTGTGCTATGTTTATTTACATTAAAATACTGCAAAACCGGTTGTTTTGTTAATATGCTTAAGTTGTGCATATACGTTGTCATGGACTTAATTTCATTGCCAGTACCCTTTTTTATAAGAGTCCTTAAAAGTGCAGTGACAGATAAATTGTGGCACAAATGTAGCAAAATATTTGATTAATTCAAAAAATTGTTTTTGTAATACCTACTTGTTAAATATTTCTTTAAGGACTGTTTACTACTACGTAAGCAACCTCTTTACGGCCCGGCCGTAAAAAGTGTCCGTAAAGATCACGGCTTGCTAAATTGTGTGCCAAACGTCTAAGTGACGTTTGTCACCTGCTTACAGCCAGACACAGAATTGGAAATAAATGAAATTTATAAACAAAAGTTGCAACGTCCTACGCACTCTTAATCATTCTAAAACGTTATTATACACATCTAGCGTTTTGATGAGAATAAATTAAAAAAGATAGGTATGACCGAATTGTATGTAGGTAGGTATTACAAAAACTATTGTACAATACACGTCCGTTAGGGCTTTTACTGCCTCGCCAGTATTATTCGGCTCGCTCTTCGAGCTCGTCTCACAAACTCTCTGGCTCGGCAGTAAAGGCTATCCCAACGAACTTCTACTGTAAAATACTATTAACAGCTTTTTTATTTATTGGTACCAGCATTTTCTTTACGGCTTGTATTTTATTGACATCAGGTTGGAGTCTCTTATGTGACAAGACAACGGCGTGATTTCTAGAAGGTTCGGAATTCTTGCGGGCGATAACACCCGGCTGCCAAAGTACCAGCAAAGGGGGTGCTCCAACTGACGAGAAATACTGCGTTTGGGGCCAAATATGTGCAAAATCATTATTATGGAATTAGGCGATGGAGCCAAATAAGTAACTAAAAGGGTTTAGCATACGGGCACGCTGCCCTAAAGCCTAGGTGGCTAATTAAAATACCAAAATGACCTGACATGTTTATTAATTTTTTATATTTCTAATTCGTTTAATTTGCTTTCAAGTTTATCATATAAATGGAAAGGCAATTTTCTAGGTGGGTGTAGAACTGCTGGTACATTTGAGCCTATTTCTGTGTGATATTGTTTATTATCATTAAAATCCATCCCTTCAAAAACATCTGCATAGTATGAAATAATTATATTTTTTTATTTTTACATTATCTATTCGTTTAATTAGAATTAATTCTACACTAGTATTTCTGAAGGTTACTGGTGACTTATCAGGTACAATAAAACATTTAACAATCTATTCGTGTTTTTGTAGCTACATTGTAAAGAAATCTTTGCAATACTAGGTATTATTTCATTATTAAATGATTTTAGTTTAACATTGGGCTGTTCAATTTTAGTATTTTGTAAAGAGAACCGCTTTATAATTTCGATTTGTATAATATTTACCATTGCCTCAGTATCGATTTTAAAATTCGTATTACAGGCATTATTTACTAAAATGCTAATTACATTACCCATTTATCTTTATTGTTAATATTATCTCAGTATTAATAATAGTGCCTACTGCAAGATTACTATTTTAAAAACAACAATTTTTATTGCAATCAGAATCTAATTCTTTCGTATCAATACTTCCTTCAAGCATTACTCTTTATAATTTAGAATCAGGTGTTAGAAGCTATTTCATATTTGATGGCGAAAATAAAACACTGTTGAATGTCACAATACCCACTTGTCAGTGTTAATTTTCTCATAAACGTTAGTGGGTATAATGAATGTAACATGGTAAAATTGATACTTGTTGACACTGACAAGTTGGTTTTGTGTCATTCAATAGTGTTTTATTTTCACCATCAAATATGAAAATGCCTCTAGGTATATCATTATGTTCTCATTGTTGTTTTCCAGTAGGCACGTAAGATATTTATTCATTCATTCATTCATAATCTATAGCCTCTTTTACCTTTCGGTGTCCAGTAAGGAAATAAAGATTTGCATTAGCTCAAAATCCGTTGGACAAGCGTTCTTTTCTAAAACATACACCCCTCTGATTGTGATTATTACACCTATACAAAGAATCATGCTAGCGAAGCATACATTTCTGCTTAATATGTAAATACATTTATCTGCTTTTCTAAATAAGCCATTGCCCATATGTCTTAGCTCTAAGTTGATGTATCTACATTTTAACTTCTTTGTAGAACCTGTAATTTCTAATCATAATATTGTACCTGTAGTTAATATCACTTAACTGTACGCAAAAGCTATATTTAGCCAGACACATTAATTATCAGAAAAGGAGATAGCAAAGTGTAAGTTTATTTCAGCGTAAAAATGTTCGGGCTAAGTATCTATTTGTCGAACTGAATTACAACGATGACGTAGGAGGTAACTGATCCAAATACAGCTAAAAGCATAGAGTAGTCTACTTTGAAGAATCCTGCGGCGGAAAAGCTTGGACAGCGTTGCGAAGATAACTGGGCTAGTAAGTACAGCTGTTCCCGTAAAGCGCGGTCTTGCACTTTCTCAGGAACGGGAGGAAGATTTAGAAGTAATTTATAGCAGATTTCTGCAGTGTGTTGCGCCTCTCTGGTTGCTCCATCACACGATGCTGCCACAATTGTTCCCAGAACCTGGAATTACAAGGTATTTTAGTTTTTAATTGATCTTTTCAAGTTACTTATTTATGTAAGCAAAGGGTGTACTACCAATTTAAATTATTATTAGCCTTCTCTATTCTTTGAATAGACCTCTGACACATTTGCGATCAAAACATTAAATTAAGTTGGTTAAGAGTACGTCTTATTACATTTAATTATTTGATAACACCCACGTATTCACTTAATCCGTGTTTATTTATTTAATGAGTCGCTTATAAAACAACATTCGTCACGATTCCTACAAAATAAAATTTCCAGAAATGTGGGGAGTATCCAACAACAATACTTTTAAAATAGTACGCAATATTGTGCGGAATTGTTTGGAAACGCAACCTTGTCTTGATGGAATTCAATCGAAAATAGAAAATGAGACCACAGAGAGAATTAATAATAGACTGACGAATTTTAAAGCAACAAAAAGTATAGTAGGAAGAATGGACTTACACCATTCAGAAAAATAGCACATGATGAGAGTTAATAAATACGACTTCATTAAGTTAATTGTCCAAGGACAGATAGTAGGTCAGCCCAGCTTCGGCAGCAGAAAAACATAACGTGTTGTTAAATATACCAACGACAATAATTTTACACTTAAATATAAGCAGAATAGCGAACAGTGAATACCCAAAACGGTCCGGTTACGCTACCCCGTAGAAAGGAATGGACTGTTCAGAATCGGGTGTGGGCGCCACCAACTTAATTATTTACCTGCTCGCAAATCAAAGTTGAACGATTTGCTTTTGATTTGGTACACGCAACTTATATTAAAGATTAGTATCTGAAAATTACCTTCCTTAAATGCAGACTCTCTGATAAGCTGTAACATATTATTGCAATAACATGACATGTATATGCGGCGCGAGAAAGTTTACATTTTTTTATAATATATGCATGAAAGTAAGGTATGTACCGAAATAAAATATTGAATTTTATAGTAGTTACTTGCAAATAATATTAAATTCGTGACGTTATCACGTAACGTTGACACTGCCAAGTATGTATTTTAAAATGTAAAATTAATAATAATAGTCAAAGCGCATAGTACATATATATAAGTCACCGATGCCTAAATACATACATCATGTAACCAGCATACGCCAGGACATATTTCACCAACGTCAATTCGTATACTGATTCGGGCCGATACATTTTTGAATTGTTGTAAACCAAAATACAGAGTGATAGCACTGATAGCTTATCTTGGTGAATTCTTTGTCGACTAAGAAAACTAAATTCAACAACGCTTATATGATGGTTCGGGTGCAGACTATACACGCGAAGTCAAAGCTAGTAGTCGCAACCAGATCCATAGAATTCACACAGAAAACAGTCGAGAGCAATCCACAGTTCTATGAACCTCTATGCGTAAATCGTTCCATCTGGAATTACGACAATACGAAAGCACAAAAACTGAAGCAATAAGACGCCATTAGCGAACAAGCGGGAAGTACCCAAAAATTACTCACTTCTGATAGAAATCAGCTCAACGTTCTCTCCTCAGCCCGAAGCAGCTTATTAAGAAGCCGTAGACTCATCAATAGGCATCTAAAAGTGAAATAAAAATTGCAACTGTTCCAACGACTGAATTACCCTAATAGCTATCATCTCCCAAATTCACCAACTGTTGTATTTTTCTATATTTTCTCATACTTACCGAAAATGAAGGAACAGAAAACCGATGGACATGCAGCAATCACAAATCACATATCTCCCATACTGGGTCAGACACAAAAGTTGCTGTATAGTTCAAAAGATTGTTATCTCTATTTCGTTAGCCGGCCTTTGGTTCTCTTAAAAACCAAAACAGAATAAGTAATTTTACCACCACATTGCATTGTGGCTTGAATTCCTAAATAACAACGAAAGTTACTAAGCAAACGTGTCTAACCTCACGGCAACCCAAACGCATAGCCTCACAAAGAGTAGATAATACTCAAAACCTACCAGAACACGTTCTATCAGTCAATTCAATGCAAGGTACTGTGTTCAATTCGACTGTATACGTCAAACTAAACATCTGTGAACACGAGCTGTCAAGCAGTGTCACTTCTGCCGTACGAGCCACACCGCCCAAATCACCACTGTCATGTCATTCTCTACGTAGCTTACCAAATGCGACAAATAACCACTCCTCATTATAAGGCAAACAATTGAGTGTACCGATTACAAGAGGTAGCTAATCGAAATATCACTTTCCTGGGGCTAATTGAAACAAAACGCCCCACAATAATTTCAAGGAAAGGTGCTGCGAAATACCAAGTTATAACCGTGGTTGGATATCATTACACAGTACTCAGGTGAAGCAAAGCACGTACGACTAACGTTAGTCAATAAAGCACAGATACATGCTTATGTCAAAATGCCTGTAACATATGGTTGCGAAATCTAAGCAAATGGTAAAGTTGTAATTTAAATCAGATGGTTAGAGTAGCTGTAAGTAACATACATTGCAATGATTAAACTTTTTGAACAAAGCGGTTGTGGATCTTCAACGTAAGTTTTATTATACACTAGCGGTTGCCCGCGACTTCGTTTGTGTGGTCTTCAATTTAATGTGATAATATATTTTGTACGAGTACCCGGCATGCGTTGCAATTCCATTCAAAGAAAGAAAACACACGAACTGCCGCTAAACTATATGAAATACACTCATTTGTTGAAACGACTTTCTCGCCGTCTATTGTAAAATAGTTGTACTAACTCAGAAACCTTCGCGCGCGTGCGCACAACTCACCAAAGTTTTATCACAGTCGGATGAATGGTATAGGAACGCATACGGGACAAACAAAGAAACATTAATTTTTATATACCGATGGGGCCACAATTATATACAGGGAGTTTATTATAACGCGCAATATGTGTAAATGCGTTTAGTTTAAAATGCAATATTGAAACGTTACTGAGTATGTAAAAACATAATATACGTACTATACTGGGGAAAAAATTCTGTTGATCAAATAGTATAAAAACTTCCGTTTACAGTAAGTATGTGGGTTATTACATGCCCTGTTGTTCTTTCTGATGCTTCTTTTTCAATAAAATTACGGTTCATATATTGCATTTTAAAATAAACGCATTTACATATGGCGTGGCGTACCCTTAGAAACCAATAGTAACAATCAAGTCCTTATGGAAACGGGAATGCCACACTGTAGTCCGGCAGCCACGGGATAAAACCCAACAATTTCGTATTAAGTTTTTTTCAAAACGGATTTGGGGTCTAAGGGTCTCCTAGTTTTGATATCCAAGTGATGACAAAGCGTGGTCCTTGAGCAACTCCAGATACGGGGTGTCCGAAAAGGAGTAAGTGGGTAAAATATCACTCTTTTTAAATTATTTGTAAATTTTACGTAAATAAACGAGTTTTTGACAAATGGTTTGTTTCTCATAATCTATATACATATATAAAGGAAAGTCATAACTCTGACTAATCAACGCAGAGCCGAAACCACTGGTACTAGAAACTTGAGATTTAGGTGCAAGATTCAATTTCTTACGTAAGGTAGTGCTAAGAAGGGATTTTTTAAAATTCGACCCCTAAGGGGGTGAAAAAGAGTAAAATGTGTTTTCACGAATTCCTCAATATCTCTTACACCCGATAAGATGTCAATTTGGTGTTTACTTGCGAAGATTAGCAATGCAAATACCTAGAAACGTATTTCAGGATTTTGCCTTAATCAACCCCTAAAGGTGCAAATCTGGATTGGGGGTGAATTAAAGAACCCTTCGTATCTCCTATGTTTATTGAGTTAGGACATTCATTTTGGCATATACGAATTTCTCAATATTTCATAAGGCCCTATAATGTAACAATTTGGTTTTACTTACAAAGGTTACCTATACAAGTTCCTAAAAACGTAATTCAGGATTGTGCACAGATCAACTCCTAAAGGTGAGAATTTGGTGTTAGGGGTAAATTATAGAACCTTTCGTATTTCCTGATTATCATGGTTTTTTGGGCATATGTGCTTAAATCTTTAAAAAGCGGTTTAAAGTTTTTGTTCTAAATTACTTTGTGAAGAGAGTAAAAATGGGGTAAAAGTAAAAAGAAGTTAAAAAAAATAGGTTAAAGTTGTTGATTTTTTCCGTGTGTCCAGTTTAGAATAAAATAGAAGGATTTCCGAAATTCCACCTCTAAGTGGTGGAAACTGGTATGTTGTTACAATTTATGAATACAACATTTAATAAGTACATTTATTATTGTTATTCTCAATGTGTACACCTATAGTTTTATCAATCTATATAAGGAGAACGACAATTACATACACATTTCCAGGAGATAGGTGAAGCATAAAAGGGTTATGGAGAACTTCTTTTGGAAGAATATTGTTTCTTTTTTACCTACAATATTATTCTGCAGCGTTTGTTAGTTTAGCGTATTTAGTGAGAGAGGAGAGGGGCATTCTAGAATTCGTTTAGGATTTAGAAGAAAAAACATTTGTAGTCCGTACGAAGAACGGGTATCTTGCTAGTGTTCATATAAAATAAAAACAAAAAAAATTAAATACAGGGTGTTCCAAAAGTATATTATTATATTAAAAATTCTCCTGCTGACGTAGTTTGAGCGGCAAGGACAGCTAGCGAATGAGTACTGGTTTTGCCATTTTGCGATGAAATTTCTGTGTTAAAATTGTCAACAATAACCTGGGTAAGTGTAGCATCATTTTCTTTAGTAATTCTAGTTAAATTTACATTTTTAACCACCTCAAAAGCGGCAGCTTTTTGAATCTTAACAGCTCATCATACGTGCATGATATTTTAAATTGGTTCAAAATATTCACTAGTTCTTTTGAAAATCTAAACTTAACGCTTACACCTTTTTGAGGATTTGTAAATGTATTATATAAAGTCGATGAGACGATACTCCCAATTAAAAGTGCCGGTGGAGTTTTGTCCAATTTAGGTGATAGCGATTCGCGAAATTTTAATAGCGTTTTACTGCAATCCGCTAACATTGTTTCGTATTTTACATGTAACTTATATTTCTCTTTATTTCTCTTTACATCAGCAACTTCGCGTTTTATTTCTTTCGTTATTTTGCCAATTGCAGTCTCAATATTATTAGCGTCATCCTCAACACAACTTATTCTTAAGGTCGCCGCGACTTTGTTATTTGCATATCCTTAGGCGGAAAGGACTATCAGTTCATCAAACTGTTTCTTGAGGGTTTTCATTAAATTACCTCGAGTAAGTTTATGTCCTCCGCGATCCGAGTATATATTGTTTATATTTATCGAATTGCATAATTCTTTCTTTATCGGTCAATATTTCTTTTACTGTTTCCTCGTAAGGAATATCTTCTTTCTCGGTATCCTGACTAGACTACCGTTTTGCTGAAAGCACAGCGTTTTGACCCATGAATTTATTACGACAGTCCATATGATATCTGGCATCTACGGCAGGTAGGTCTGCCACACAGCCAGCTAATTTTAATCTAATTTCAGCAGCCCAGGTATCGTTTCTTTCCACGCACGTTTGCAAAATGGCTTCCTTGTTTGAAATTTTCTTTACCTTGTATTTTAAAGCTAGGAATTGAAAGAACGGTCGCCATCGATGAAGATTCTTTTTATTTTTTTCCACTTCGCACTTTTGTCCAGAATACAGGCAGTCATTTTTAAAATTGAAATTTCGCACTTCTGATCGCCTCTGCGTTTCGTTGTTGAAGTTCCCGCTTCGGTAACAACATTTCTCTTCAAGTTCTTAAAACTTTTGATCTTCATACACTTTACTGCACTTTATAAGTTTTTATGCGCTGGGCACCAGCAACGGAAAGTATTAAAGTTTTTTTCACAAGCAAATTTATAGTTAAAAAACACTTGTTTTCACTCATATTTAACTAGAGGTTACACTATACCAGAATCTGAAAAAGAAATCGCTATTAGAGATCGTATTACCATGATACAGGAATATTTATGCTTGGTTTCTACCTAAGAAACCTTCTCCAACTTTTGTGTGTCTGTTTGTTCTTTCAGCCAAACATTTTTGGGACACTCCGTACCTGTCATGCAGCTTCGTTTTTAAACACGTACCTACGTTGTTATTTTTAGCTGAATTTTGAACTGGAACACAAAATATCTCATATCAGAAATTCATGAATATTATTAAAACTTTTTAACACAGATTTTTTAAACACCCTGTATATGGCTGAAAGTTGTAAAATCAATAAATTCAATAAGTTAACGCACAATTAACCATACAATAATAAAGTAGTATTCAAGTTTAAAACCAAAAACGTACAATCATCTTATTGTTTTGAAACACCCTGTGTATCTCAAGTTTCTCAAAGATGCCAGCTTGTCATCAGTCGGAAATGGTAAATAGACATATAAATCTACGAGAATCCGTTAAAAAAAACTTAATACGATTATTTTCACTTCAGGGAAATAACACGGTTTCGCTGCCGGACTACTGCGCGTTATAATAAATTCACTGTATAACAGCAATAAGATAACATGAACAAGAAAATAACACGTATTGCTTGAGTAAGAAAGAGATAAACATAGTAGCAAATATTCGATTAGGTTTGACGCTTATTTTAATTATGACAGATGTCAACCAAGCATGCCTACTAAAATAATTTTTTCGTATGATCATCTCTTTCTTACTCAAGCATCCTATTTTGTTGTTCATGTTATGTCATTGCTGTTATATACAGGGTGTTTCAAAAAGGTGTTGCTAAACTTGGGGAGGTTATAGAAGACATTGTGGTAAAGAAATTCTGCATGTAAACCCCTAGTCGAAAATGAGCCGTTTTGGCCCTGGAGCAATTTTTTTCCATAAACGTAATGTTATCTTGTTGATAGAAAAAGACTTCGATATTTAGTTAATTTTTATTAAAGATAACGCGAAAATAATAAATTTATAACAATGGTTCAAAATGGCAACCTTTAACCTCGTTACATAAATGTGCCCTTCGATTCATTGAATCGCGCACCCGTTGTAACATATGCGGATCTTTCTGCACGAAAAGACAGGCTGCCATCACTCTCTCTAACCGTTCCTCTTGTGTGGCTACAGGAGTTTCACAGACGAAGGACTTGATGTAATAAAAATGAACTAAATATTGAAGTCTTTTTCTGTCAACAAGATAACATTACGTTTATGGACAAAAATTGCACCAAAGCCAAAACAGCTCATTTTCGACTAGGGGTTTATATGTAAAAAAAATTATCGCAATGTCTTCTATAACCTCCCCAAGTTTGGCAACACCTTTTTGAAACACCCTGTATAATCATGGCCCCATCAGTATATAGATAATACATAATTTAATTAGCTGGCGAAATTCTGCCTCAATGATCAGACTCTTTTGCCTAAATTCGTGAATAGAAACTTGAATGACATATTCCCATTATTTACCATTTTCGGGAACCCCATTTTGAAACTATTATTCGATTAAGAAGAATATGTGCCCTTATGAGATGCACAGTTCAATGAATACGCCTTGTTTTAGAAGTTTTAAATTGATCAACGAGATAATGGTAAGTACCTCGACACTGTCGCCGTTGTGAGCATAATTTGATAAGTGCACTGTGAGTTTTTCACATCTGAACATAAATTGAGGTATATCAGATGTAGAAAAGTCACAGATAACTTTCTGTTGTATTCATACTTATTGAAAGTCGCTTAAAGATATTTCTAAAATATCACAAGTTTAATATATATTGGAGAGAACATTCGAAACCACGATGATAGTATATATATATAGAGATGAGGTCATAATAATGGTTGTAACTTCTGTAGAGTCTGCAGATAAACAAGTCAAACATGAATACTATGAAGAGTTATTAAATACGTTAAGCTCTATTAGAAACAGTGAAGATAGAATAATGACGTACGATTTTAATGCCAGAATAAAGAGTCCAGAGGAGAATGCAGTTTTAGGAAAATTTCCACAGGAACTGGAAAACTATAATGGTGAAAGCTAAGTAGAACTATGGACTTTGTGGATTTCAAATTGCAGACACTGTTTTGCAGATAGAGACATACATCGTTAGCCATGGGAGAAAACACTACTAGGTACAGCAAAAAACTATAATTATATAATTATTGTGAAGTAAAAACCAACATACTGATACTATTATAAAGATAGGAACTAACTGCTGAGCTGACCTTTACCTTTTTGTAACTGAGATAATGTATCCCTTTCCAAGTCTTTGACATAGAGTAACATCGAATCAATACGAAATAATCAGTACAACTAAAATTTCAGCAAAATGGTTTAAGTTGGAGTAAGGAGTTATGCGAAGAAATATTGCTGAATTAATTGCACAGCATATCCTTTCTAAGCAATATTAAAGCGGAATACAGAAACCGCAAGTCTGACACACATAAGGCAACAGGAAAAGAATTAGGTGATTATAAACGTAAACCTAAAGTTTCTCGGTGAACGGGCGTTTTTACGCTCGGTTCATGCCGTTGTCGTAAGATGATAGTGATATTCTTTTCGGAGAAGACTGAAAACTTACAGACGAACCGCACGTATAGCTTCACAAGTGATACTTTGCGATGAAGGCGCGTCAACCCCTTTGAGAATTCCTTCTTCGCTAATTGAGTTGTCGTCAAATTCCTAAAATCGGTATTGGTCGAACTTGATATTCGCATCGTCCGAATTTTGAATACGTTGGCTTTGGTGCTTCTTTGAATTCGGCCGAATTACTTACACCGTGGGCCGGATTTCATCGGTCCAGGCCAGCCTTCTCACTTTTGGGCCAGCTTGTTCCAAGCCTAGGTGAGTTAACGAGGTCAGCATCAGGTTAATTCGTTAGAAGATGGTGCCTTCATGTCGATATTGTGAAACAACTGAATTATGTTACAATCATCTCTCTACTATTACCTACTGCATGTTATTAGAACTCTACGTTAGTCTGTACGAAACTACTCTTCCGCGTTTCTTGGGGGTATATTTTGGGGGCAATGTCTCATAACTTGGACTAATTTCTGGACAACCGCGGTACGCGGTACCGAAATAGAAAGTATTAGATTCAGCTATCAATTATAGGACAGGTGCCGACATTTGTTACCCTAGTTCTGACTTAAGACGCATTCCTTCCTTGCAGGAGCACGACTCGTGTGCCATTACCACCTTGCAAGGATCCCTAACATCTAGCACCTTTACGAGCGCAGATCTCTTCGATTAGTTCCCTAAATTGCCCAGTGATAGACTCAGCTTCCAGTTCTTTTCATTTGCAATTGAGTTGAACGAAGGACAATTGTAATGACGCATGTCCCGAACAAAGGCTGCTCAGATTACCTCGCTTGACGTCGACGTGGCGGCCGTTTCATGCATAGGGGATTTTCCGTCTTAACTGCCGCTTTGAGGTAACATGGTGAACGCTCCTTGCAAGTGAAAGAGGGAACACGAAGGAATTTTCCGTACAATGCTCATGCGGCAACCACGGGGGTTGTTAGCATGGCGTCAGTCTTTAATACCTGACCGAACGTGGTGGTTAATCAGTGCTTGCAAAAACCCTTGTTGTTTTAAAGGGGTGAGCTTTCGTTCTGCGGGCCGTGTAATTAAAAATGCTGTGCACTCTTGTTAATATCGTACCGTTGTGTACCCAATACCGCTGTTAAAAGCAGATTTCAAATAAGAGTGCGCCCCAAGCAGATATACAGGGTGGGAGATTACTGTTTCGTCGTAACGGCCCAGTCCCAAATCTTCTCAATAAGGATCGTGATACACATCAGCCCCGAAAAGCTGTCGGCCACCCCTGTTGTACCCTTAGTCACCCCATTTGTAAGAGTATTCAAGTAACAACGAATCCAATCCCTAGTTGAGGCATTCCTCTACTGTCTTCATTTGATTCTGCGTTGGTGGTGCGTTCACCAAAAGGTAAACTGTTATTTGTAAACTGATGTGCGATTGAAAGTGTTGCTCTTAACGAGATATCGACTTGACGTTAATAGTAGAAATATCGAAAAACACTTTACTTCCCTCGTATAAAGGACGAACGAAGACTTGATCAAACTAATATATTTTTCCACAACACTTATAGAACTATTACGTACCAATTGTAGAAGACTCCAGAACATTGTTAATATAAATATGTCGACTCCAAAAGCCACTCCTCCATGGGATTTTTTAAAAACTGCATAGGTAAGTAATACGGCTAAACTATTCAACAGCCCAATAACAATCGTTGCCGTCGTAAATAATATCTGCCATCCAAATATCTTGTTGAATAGAGAAATTTCGTCGATTAAACTTTCATACAGCTTCGATAATTGTCGTATTTCATACTTAGGATAGTACTCCGATATTTTCATAGGCATTGGGCTTATAATAGTTATATTGTCGCCACGGCGAGGGAAAAGGCTGATTTTTTGCAGCATATTATTCAACAGCCGAATTCGACATTTTAGTGAAATAATAATATTATACATTATCATTACTGTAACATACGAATAATAATTTTGAACATCTCTGAAGATGTAATTTCGAAACTGAAGAAACCCTAATTTCGTAATCCATAGGTAGGCATCGTAAGCAAACAAGGAAAACACTATAAGGTGGCCTACAAACAGTTCCACAATCAAAGTGTTCCGAGTCCTGTTAGTCACCACTGTATTTTTGGGAAAACATGCATCTATTTCGATAAACCCATCAAACATCATATAAGTGCTGTGACGCATCCAATACGTTGGCATCAGAACTGATAACACATTTGTTATAGTTAAAGTAAAGTTGAACAATGCATCTGTCACTATTAAAGTCGAGGCTGCAAAAAACGGATAACAATCGTGTACTCTTCCTATAGTAGAAAGAACGTATCCAGTGACTAGAAATATCACCACAAGCACTGCATAGCCGTTGCTACTGCCTTGGCTTGGTATTTTCGTAATTTTGAAGCTGTATGGTGGAGCAACTGCCAGTACCACAGCCAGCCTATGCAGGGGCTTTATAAATTCGACTCGGCCACTCTTCTCACTCATTATGCTTCATCGAAAGGAATCACCGGAAAGACCTGAAAGAGAAAATGGGTCAGTAGATTAGGCAAGAGTAAATATTGTATGGGGCAGCGTTTACGCCTTATCGATATGGATGTTTCTTTGTTAGCTTTTGTGGTCAGATACGGAATCAAACCAAGTCAACTATACCTATGCGTGTGCATTAATAAAAGTGGTAATTGCTCAAACATATAATCTAATTGATTAATGAAATTCAATTAGACTTCATTAAACAAAAATGGGAAACGCTTTCAGGAGCGGAATTTGTAATAATTAACGAGACGTCCTTGCTCCCATCAGTATAACGTGCAAAACTCAAAGGGCGATTATTTTCAATTAAAATACCATTTTAGTGAATAATTACTCGTATATTCATAGTTTAAAGTGCTCTTAAGGTATTGAGCTGTGTTTGCTTTAGCAATAGTTTGTACAGCTATATTTAATTTTCTACCTCAGCAAGGGCTATGGTTCCCCTGAATATTATTTAACATTTTAACAATATTTAAATTTAGATTTAAATTTTATTTTGCTACAAATCCTGTTTGCTTAAATATATTGCAGTTAAATATTAATGTCAAACTAAGAATAGCAAAACACTTTAACTAACCCCGAGGAATAATTTCAACTGATGTACACTTCTGTGCAATAAAATTAAGCACACACGGTTTTGTTGCATTTATTAATAGCGTTGTTTTTTTCGAAAGGCCTTAGTTTTGGTCTTTTAATAAAAGTGTTATTTTCAAGTTATGGTGTTTTATCATTTATTGAAACTGCTGCTAAGCAATTAAAATATACCCGAATTATACAAACTAGAATATTGTGAAAGGTAGTCATAAGACGTGTGCTTAATTTTATTGCACAGAAGTGTACGTACTGAAAAAACATGCTTAGACAGCTTCAGTTAATTAAGTATATAGGAAACGTGTTATACATGGGAACCTAA
Organism: Agriotes lineatus; assembly: GCA_940337035.1. Classification (NCBI taxonomy): domain Eukaryota; kingdom Metazoa; phylum Arthropoda; class Insecta; order Coleoptera; family Elateridae; genus Agriotes; species Agriotes lineatus. The sequence continues at coordinate 3,908,060 of OW679194.1, read as the reverse complement.
CTGGAAATGTTAATGCTCGATCCACCTTTTTAAGAAATCCACTAGTATGCCACTGATTAGTTAAACGACTCAGATGGTATTTTATAAACATTCTATTGTGATCAGTATTAGACCAAATGAGGCTAGAAATTAGTTTGAACACGGAACACCTCTACACTTTTAGCTATTACTTACCTGTTAGGCAAGCTGCTGAATTAATGGTTGCTGTTTATATATTGTTTTATTCAGCGTCAGTTTATTTTATGAATGATTTTTTAAAAGTAATACAAACGAACTTTCATCATTCGGATCATTACAACACAATAGGCGCTATGTAATTTTGATCAAAACGTGCTACCCTCTCCCACCATTTATGAATTTCAGCATCTGCATGCATAATGCAATTCGACCATATTGCTGGAGTTATTTAAGGCCTTTTTCTACTTGTTTAAAGTTTTCTATATTCCATATCCATCCCTATATACAGTGTGAAAGTAAAGTAGCACAGAAATTCGGTACCCCGTTTATCTTCGTTTTCGGGAAAAAATCTCAAAGGGGCGTAGCGATTCAAATTACAGGACGTATATTAAAGTAATTTTCAGATTTTTATATCATTTGTTTTATACATCATCAATATTTTTTCAACGTCAAGCTATATTTTTTTCGTTTATTTCGGTACTTAGAAAGTTTTAATCTTTTTCAATGGTCTATATTTTTAAATAAGTTACATTAGAAAGAATATGAGAAAACGGCCTTAAGTTCATATAGTAAAGATGAATAACATTAATAGAGTAACATAAGAAGTGAATGTACAAGCATCGGTTTGTCCAAGCATATATGTATTTATACTACTATATTGCTAGTAGGGCCTGGGAACGCCCGAAAATTTACGGCGCCGACATAGTCTTACTCTGTGTATAACGCGTCTCATGCGCATGCGTGAGAATTCGAACTCCGTCTTTAGAAGCGAATTTTAAACTTGACCACTTTCCCACCGCGCGGACGACGCCGACGCGCTTGCGCACAGCTCACCAAATACATCGAAGAGTTGGTTGTCTGTCTCACTTACGCGGTGACCTCCGCACTCATAGCCGCTAGCAATATAGTAGATATTAAATATATGTGTTCAGGTAACATTTGTTACTATGCGAAGGTTATTTTTTTCTAATGTAATCTATTAAAATATTTATACTGTTGAAAACAGATTAAAAATTGCTACCGAAAATAATGAAGAAAATATAGATGGTCATTTAAGAAAATATTGATGGCATCATAACATTTGAAACAAATTATTTAAAAATCTAAAGATGACTAGCATATGCGCTGCTATTTGAATGACTATACCCTTTTCAGATTTTTTTCTAAAAACGAACATTAACGGAGTTACCGAATGTATGCGCTACTTAATATCGACGCTGTATATTTTTGTTGTAACTTGCTTTGGTGACGGTCCCAGTAATTTGTTAGGGATTTAAAATGCAATGATGATGCGGTACTGTGTACTCATACGTCTATGCTAGTTGATCGACAATATACATATATTTTAGCGGTTTGGGTCTGGAAATAATAGATCATTAGTTTCTACGTTAGTAATAAATAATAACATAAAATGCTACATACGGGGTTAAATTCAGGCAAAAATAAACAAGTTAATATATACAAACAAAGTACGTAGCTAAAAAGAACAAACAGTAGCGGACAATTGTGCTAATTTCTAAATAAAAAGAGAAAGGTGAATAATAACTGAGACGCCAATCCCGCGGAATTTGAAAATAGTAAAACAATGTCCAATTACGATAAAGAACACAACAAAGAAAGGCAAACATAGAGCAAATAAGGAAATGGATATCGTGTTAAAGTCAATTGAGTATACGAGTGCGAAGGTGAACGTAAAATTTCACAAAAATCAGTAAAGGACTTTACTCGGAACTTCCCTCGCAAGTGAAAGCTTCGAAACTAAAAATTTTAAAAATATTAAAGAAAAAAACTACTTATGCATATTTTCGTCAAGAGTAAAAGCCTGATTTATATGCAAAATATTACTTTCATTTAATTAATAGTTCATGAGTTAAAACACACATACACAGAATTTTATTTTTTAAAGCGCTCACATTGTATATATTTGACCAAATTTTGTTCACTCTAGCCAGCTAAACATAATCCGCATGCAAAGTATTGACTTCCTCCAACAAATAGCTTTTGAGCTATACCACCAACAGACGGACAAACGAACAGACAGATGGACAGCGAGACATACAGACAGACGGAGAAACCTGTTTTTCGTCATCTAGAGACCCCGAAAAGTGAAGATCTGAAGAAATCTCAAAAGTTGTTTTTTTTTTCACAATTACAGTACTCCCTTCGCCTTAGACAAGGGTGGTAAAAGGCATACATTTTTTTTTAATGTGTTTGTATATGATGGGTCCAAAATTAGCATATTTTTGGCAAGAGTAAAAACCTCAAGTATAAACCAAATAGAACTTTTATTGAATTAACACTTCTTGAGTTAAAGCAAAATTAAACAGAGTTACACTTTTTAAGGTACTACCTGTATATATTTGACAGAAAGTATCTTTTTTTTCAGCAGATAGTTTTTAAGCTATACCATCAACAGGCGGATGGACAGACAGACAGACAGATAGACAAACAAACGGAATTGAGAAAATATGTTTTTGGTCATCTAGGGTCCTTGAAACGTGAGGATCTGAAGAAATATCGGAGGGTGATTTTTTACGATTACAATATCTATTTCACTTTCGGTGAGAAAAGTAAAAAGAAACAACTACAAAATAAGGTAGAGAAACGAAACGATAATAACACTCAAAGAAGAAATTAAACACAAGGAGGTGTAATGGAACAACGAGAAAAAGCGGATGAAAATCGCAATTGGGGAAGTGGGAATTGAATTAATAAACCGGACCGACAAACAAGCAAATACGAAATAACAATTAGAAGAATTTCTTGATAAAGAAATAGGGGTGGAAGTAGATACAATAAATGCAATACAATATGGTAGAAATACAGACAGTAAAACAGTTATTGCTAAAATACCAATTTGGGATAAAAAAGAGATGATGGCTGACAAGCCAAATCTGAAAGGCAGGAAGATTTGCATTACAAACGATATAACGCTGATAGAACATATACATAGGGAGAAATTATTGATACAGCAAAATAAGAGAAAAAACTGAAGAAAAAGGAGAAATCGCATTAAAGAAGATAATAATCAAAAACCAAAAATACAATTGGAAGAAAACCCTGCAGAAATGAGAATAAAAAAGTCAGGAAAAATCAGGATGATACGATGACAGCAGAAATGACATAGAGAATAAAAATAAGTAAACAAAAAATAAAGAAGTACAATCAAAAAGAAAAGACTGAAAGTTATAATCAAAATTGAAACATGGAATGTGAGGACCATGATGGTACCCGAAAAAATAATAAAAGTCGGTAAAGAAATTGCCAGAATGTCTTACGTTCCAACTAAAATCAGAAATACTAGAAAAAGCTGGAGAGCACAAATGAAGTAATACCAAAATACGAAACAACAATAGTGCTGGACAATTTTAACGCACAAATAGACAAAGAGGACTGGAAGGCATACACTGCATTATATGACAATACAGCAATTAAAATAAATAGTACAAATTATCAGGCCCTACCAAAACACAAAGAAATGTGGATGATACCACACCAGAACTATGGCAACCCAATAGATGTGCTGATAACGAGGAAGAGATGTGTTAATGATTATTCCGAGCTTTGTTAGTGGCAACTAAACTAAGACAAGGAAACAAGTTAACACAACATGAAAGAGTTAATAAAAATAGGCAATTGAGAAGTTAAATAAGAGGAAAGTACAACAAAAGCACATAAACAAAATAAATCAGAATATTTTGTAAGGACAATTTTTGAATTCAGCTCTTTTCTGCATTTTTCTGCATTTGTATCTCAGATTTTAGTATTTTCCCGGTTTATTTAAGAATAAATTAAAAGTTTAATTGTGTTTCTAAATCTTAATTTCGTTCGTTTCGAATATTAGCGTCTCTCAGCTTATTTACGTTAGTCGATATTTAATTTCAGAGTTGGCTTTGCCCGCGTTTGGATGACGCAATGTGCCTTGATCATATTTTTAATGAGTTCTCGACGCCAGAGAGGCGATTGCTTGGCTTACAGGTATTTCATCATCACGGCACATTTCATATAACCCAATAAGTTGGAGAGAATGCAATTCTTCAGTAGCGCCTGAGCATCAATCATCGGCGGGCACTTAGATCGTGAACAGGTGTTGGTCGTTGGTTTCCGTCAAAACATTTGCCTCGCCGCGTAGTCGAAATTGAAGAAAGTAGTTTAGCTGTATTCTTGCTGTTGTCCGGCCCTGTGATAAGTGGCGCGTTGGTAAATGTTTAGCCGAGGATTCTTTCTGTATCGTGGAGCAAGGCATCCCCAGTCACGCTTGATGCGGATTTTAAGTGAAAACCTCGTTAGCGTGCTGAACTATTGTTGAATAGAGTCACGAGTTTTGTACCGTAACCTGCCTGCCGTACGTGCTTCATTCTTACCCTCGCACTGGGAATATAATGCCGTTCACACCGGCTTGACTTTCGCCCCTATGCAGTTTCCCTGTCGTTCCGTTTGAGGCAATCGCGTGGACGCGAGCTGCAGCTTGAGTTGGACAACGTAACCAGAGCAAATGAATCTCTTCTCAACAGGTATTTTGTTTGTCGTCAATGTTGGTTTGTGTAACGTCGTTCTTTTGTATAAATTTAGAGTTGTTACAGTTTTAATGTAGTCATCACGTTTGTTGTCAATTTTACCGCCTGTGTTTAGTTTAAACGTTGCGCAATTAACCTCACTAACCTTTTTTCAGTATTTTTAACTGTAACGAGTAATTCTTTTAATGTTCATTGTCACCTACATATCTTTCTGCATTAATATAGTTCATTGTTAATTATTTGCGTTTTTCATTAATGGCTTAATGATATTTGCATGGGTATTTTGTGTGTATTTTTGTCCGATGTACAGGGATTCAGCAAATGCAAGTAAAGATAAGTTCAACTCAGCTGTTGCGTTCACCGCTCAGGCATTCCGAAGTTAAAAGTAAAAAGGTGAGCCATTTTCTTCCACTTTCAGAATGAGCTCCCCTGTTTAGTTTACCCGATTTAGACAGAAAGTGGTGGCGCTCAACAAGTAACATCTGAATTTCATTTACCAGATCGTAGCCCTCTTTTCAGGTCGTAAAGAACCCCACTTTTCTGAGATTTTTAGTCGGCACCCTTTGTTACAGCCCATGATAACGGGATTGGGGCAATCGATCCGAAATTTTTTCTAATGTTGTATGTAACAATTTGACTTCTTGTCGTAATGTAGATTTTATGCCGTAAAGAGCATTTGTATATTGTAACAAACTGGCATCCCAACGTGGTGCCATGTTTTTTTTTGTCGTAAAGCCGATTTTATGCTGTAACAAAGTTTTTAGGCTTTAACAATTTAGGAGATGAAATGAAAAAACATGAAACAGAAATGGTGAAATATATGTAAATGATGGAATATGCAAAGCAGCAGAAATAGTGGCAAGGTATAGAACGCTAGAATAATTTAAACAATGGTTTGACGATGATTACCTAAAGGTGACAATAAGAAAGAGAGATACTAAGATACAATGGATCACGACTAAGAAAATAGAGGTTAAGACGTTTTACAAAGAGAGTAAAAAAGTGGTCGAAAAGCTAATAAAAAAAGATAGAAGGAATAGATCGACTATAAAATAAAGTAACCGAAGGACACACAATTCTGCAAAAATACATGCAAGATGAAATAGAAAAACACAATATAATTTAATTTAATTTAATTTAATGCTGAGAAAATATGGAAAAACCTTCCGTACGGATTTCCTTAAGTCTTTCGCCAGAGGTGGATATCTACAGATCGTTTTACTTCCAGTTTCAACTCTGTCCGATAATGTAAGAATAACTGCAACAGCCCGGGCTGTAAAAACCGCCTTCCAGGTCAGGTGAGTGGTTTCTGGACTAACGGGCTAACGCCCAATTTCTTTTGTTTGTCTTATTTTTTCTTTTTATTTGGAGTACGTTTTTCCTTTCGAGTATTTCGTGCTCGTGTGCGTACATCCTGTTCCACGTTTCCTCGTTGATGATAAGTTGCTTGTGCGCAGGTATTCTTTCCGTGTTGATGGAACCCTTCGATTAACTTGCCGGAACTGGATATTTCACAAGGCTCGAAATTACCGTAGAAAAGTTCAACCTTCAACGCCAAATCAGGTAGGATGGGCTTCGTTACTTAGCAACATGCCCGGAATACTCTAGAAAAAACAAAAAGTCGATTGTTTGCTTATGATCTACCGAAATCCATCCGCCGAATCCTTAACTGGGCACAATTTGATCTATCTGTCATAATAACATCATGGCAGTGGTTAGTGGGGTCGGAAGTCCCCATAAAATGTACAGCGACGCCTATAATTGGCCTAACGGCTGTTGGCTGAGTACCAAAATAAAATTAAAATTAAAAATTAAACCCATTTTCTTTAATATTTTGCCCAAAGAACTGAGTGCACACTTCTATATGTCTTGTTAGCGCATTTTAAAAGATTGACGCCGCCACTGTTTTTATGCCGGCGGAGAGGTGCAATGAGTTGCATTTCTGCACACAGGCTTACCATCAAGCGAAAATGGTGAAGTTGGTAGTACCTCGTTTTGTGCGTCGAGGTGTCCTCATCTGTTTAAGTATAGAGGGAATTTCATCCTTGTTTTGCAGCGGATATCGCAAATACTTCACTGGTCTCGCATTCTCTTGCACTTGTAAAGCAGTCTCCTCATCAACGCTATCCGCTGCCTTAAAGTACAGCCATCTTCCCAAGCTTCTTTCAGCGCCACGGCCTGCTACGGTCCAAGAACTAGGCCATTACAACTTACTTCTGTCGCTTGTATACCGTCGTAATGTCACGCATGCGCATGCGGGTTTCAGCTTTTGCAGCTATACCGGGTGACAAATGTCTTTAGGTTGCTGTGATGCTTATAATAGCCCTCTGAGATATCATACTGGTTGAGTTCATGTGAAGCAAAGTGCAGAGCACGCTTCCATTCAAGCGAGATAAGCTCCATTTAAGAGAAAACACGAAAAAAAGGTTAATTTTGTGCGCTGCTGACGCACATCTCTACACGCCGAGGAAGGTTTGCTGGTAAAATTCCCCATTACATAACCGGTTGACAAATACCAGATGGCGTCCATAAAAATAACAAAAATTTGTTCGCGCATTTTTAGAGGTCTTGACCATCGCGAGCGAGCTCCACACATCCCACAAACTAGTCGAACAATCTGTAAGCTTGTTGCATGTCGTAAACGAGGTTTCCGCTCTAACAATCTCTTCTCTTGGGCTTCGATATGGCGGAGTAATATGTTGCTGTAATGGAAAAAACAAATTGCAAGTAATATTAAGTAAACGTTGAGAGCAATTGAATTATATACTTTTCTTAAACGTTTTAGAAACGATATTTCTGATTGCTACTTGATTAAAGTCGTCTATGCTCACGGCAGGCTTTTTCTAGTGGTTTTCTTCACTTTGGACTGCAGATGGGCTTATCGGTTTTCTCCATCTGGAAAACCGCATTTGCAGTGCTCGCATTTAAATTCAGTGCATTAGCCAGTCGCTACAAAAATTTAAAAAATACTGCAAAGATTGAACAAAATTTATAAACGCACTGCTGTTAATGGGAGCAAAGAAGTTCTATTGTTACATTTGTTTTCAAAGTAACTTAATAACTTGGAAATCAACTTCTTTAGCCAACGCATGGCAATCAAATAGTCATATTTTATATGATTGATAAAACAAATATATTTAGAATGTTTATGAAACATGCATTCGTTTACATTTGTAACGGAAGTCTATAAGAGGTATTGTCTGGGAATTAACAGATGGTCAATAAGAAAAATTAATATCTATGTTGGACTAAGATAAATAGAATTTAAACTGCTTAATTTCGTTTGAAGTGTAGATGAAGCAATTATAGGGATCTAGTCGTATTTTTCTAGACTTGTGTTTTCAAATAATACATTATCGAACTCTGAATTTACCTTTGATTAACTACTAAATCTGAATATTTTTCGGAATGTAGTGTATTATAATTGTTAGTTAATTATTGTTAGTGTAGCAGACAAGAAATAATTTTACTTTTACTCTCCTAAACCCATTAATGGTACAAATGAGCATTAAGAAAAGATCAATAATTGAACTATGCAGGAGATAAAATCTTTCTTGCAAGTAGAACCTGATAATAAAATTGAAACCGCCTTCTCTCTGTAGACGATGTAAACTGTGAAGGCAACCCAAAGAGCAACACAAATTATTATTAAGTATTTTCTCAGTCAACGACGAGAATCTGGTATTGCCTACTACTGACTCTACTAAGTCCACATTCAATTGATCGCACTGAAAAGGAATTGGGTACAATTTATCAAGAAATCTGAAGTTTTCATTTAGCGATTAAGTAGTTTTACATAAAACTTCAATGAAAACATTCAGTATGTGTTAAAAGTCATTGTAGTTTCCTAAAGGCATTGTCGAGGTTACGAACGTTAAACCAAAAAAGTCGATCAGTCATCCTGCTAACTATGTACTATTTGAAACTTTCTTGGCAAGAAAACCTTGATACTTCGAACCCAAAATCACATGAGCTTGCCGTAACCCATTTTTTGTCTTAATGCTGTATTAAAGTCGAAATTTTTGTTAAAATTGAATTTCGGCTTAGATCGCTTAGTCTTTGTAGATAAACATCCAGCATTCTCTGGATGAACTCGAGCAAGGATCAATGCGATGGTCATGCTCTTTGATTTTGAGTAGCTTGAGAACAAGGATACTTAGGCAGAGTTGGACCTGGTGCTGTTTGTGTACCCATATTCACTAACGTTTCGCAAGACATTGCAGCTTGCATCATTAGTGTGAAAGTCGCTCTAACAGCTGAAGGTAGGTAAAGGTTCAATGTAGTTTGAATTCCCCCTTTTGGGGGTGGACTAACATAGAGACCCTGCGCCCCTCTTCAGCGAATAATGGGAATTTAGGATGGGTGAGAGAAAGGAGAGGTGGAGAATGGAAGAGAGATGGGGAAAGGTGGAGAAGTACTGCCTCGGCATTCGCCTTAGAGAAGGTACTCTGTTGACCCAGGAAAACCACCTAAAAACCTAATTCAGAGCAGACGGCCACGAGAATCGGACCTACGCACCCACCCCGAATACTAAGGAGACGTGCTAACCACAAATTCAAAAAGCACAAGAGAAGTGAAGGTAGGTGTGGTGCTATTTATAGTCATTTGTGCTGGACGTTCAGAGCGACGTAACGCTGATTGGTCATTTCCAGCGGGATTTGAATTTGTGGGGAGTGGACAGCCGACGCGCAGTAGTTCTAATGCTTTAGATGGTGTATTACAGGCGTCCGCGTTCTACTAAGCTTCAAAGCATATTCCCTGTTTATATTATTTAGATATATTTCTGTGGCTTGACGTATCACCCTTCTGAAGCAGTGGTGTGTCCATTTGGAAATGTATATGCTCAGCTCAGGACTATAAATAGTTCCACACCAACTTTTAGTTCTTAGGGCGACTTTTACTCTGATGATGCACGCTGCAATGTCGTGGGAAACGTTAGTCGATATGGGTGCACAAACAGCAACAAGGGCGAATCTGCCTAAGTATCCTTGTTCACAAGGTACTCAAATAACAAGAGCAACCAAAGAGCATGGCCATCGCGTGGATCCTTGCTCGAGTTCACATTTCGCAAGGCACATTAAGCCAGAGAATGCTGGATGTTTATCTACACAGTCTAAATAGGGTAACCACCTCTGAGGGGTTTACCCGGAGTCTCAGGGTTTTTACACCGCGTTTCCGGGCTCCGGGTTTTCTAATAATTTCTCCGGTTTACACTAATATTTTGTGATAATATTCATATAGTAGCCTCAAATATCGCTCGCGGTGCGCGCGTATCATATCTCTTGCTATTTGCATTTTTCTTAAATGGTAATAGAAATTTATTTCGAATGCAACCCTTTAATAGTTAAAAAGCAAGAGTGATAATTTAGATTGTTTCTAGGTTGAGGCATATATATAGCAACAAGGAGAAATATTTAGAAATGTCATATAATTAGATATGGGATTTTTGAGTATTCATTTTGTTTTTAATATGATTTTATTTGATTGTAGATGTAATTTACTTCTGCATTTCTTATTTTTTTCGTGATTCTTATCTCTTGAGTCAATAATTAAATGGTGCAGGCCGAGTTCCGCAGCATTCATCGTCCCGCGCTAAGACAGCCAACAAGTGGTTTTTTTTAGTGGCCGTCGCCCCTCGGGGCGACGCTCGTGACGATGTCGAGGTCGTTTTGTGTTGAAATGCTATCTGTGTGACCTATTATCGACGGTTGGCAGATCGTAAAATTCACGCCTTGGGGCGGATTTTCTTCTGGGGTCTCACGTAACGCTCGCCTATGTCGAGGGAGGTTTAGCCTTTCGTAAAACTGCTCGTTGTTGATGGCATCTTCCATTGCTCCCTCACGTGGGGGATTAATTCTGTCGACTCCGCTTGGTTGTTCCGGCAGCGTCTTGGTTTATTCACGCCCTGTTCCTGCACCCCGTCAAATACATCATGCAGGTCCTATTGCGCTGGCCAGCGGTTTCGTTGGACAATCAAGCAACGGCTTCCAAAAACTCTAAATAAAGTACCTACTGTGTTATTTAATTTTATAGTGAATTGCATTCCGTTCAGTGTTACGCCATTCTCGATTTGTGTGACGTAGTATGTCAGCTGTGCTAAATTTAAATTATGTTTTTCTACAACAGTGGCTAAAGTAGATACTTTAAACACGTTAGTTAGTTTGTAAAGTTCCACTTTTTAAAAAGCAGTGCATAAAAAGTTCTTTACAAACCCTAGTGCATAAAAAGTGATATGTATTTTGGGTTGCTTATTTACATAACCTTATTCTAGATGTTAATCATGTGAAAAACCAGAAAAATGTAATTTATTTAATAGAATTTGGTAATTATAGGTACAAAACAATAATAGTCCAGAAAAATTAACATAATCAATGAATTATTATTACTAGCAGCAATAGTGCATAAAAGGTTCTTTACAAACCCTAGTGCATAAAAAGTGAAATTGATTTTGGGTTGCCTATTTACAAAATTTTACATAATTTTTACAGTTCATCGATCACGATCAGTGGCGCCAACTTAAAACTAATTTCAATGAACCAACCAGTTACGTACCAATATAAATAAAGCAATTGATAAAAAATGTGAAATGTTCAGTTGTAGAAAAAATCTTGTATGCAATACGTGTGTAAAAGGTCTTTTTTTAATCTCGTGCTACCAGTTGCGCACTCGGCTGGCGCCTCGTGCGAAACTCTCCGCGCTCGATTAAAAAGACCTACTTTACACACTAGTTGCATAAATTACTATTTTCTACAGCAATCAAAAAAACGTGACATTTATGCATCGCTATAGATACGCGAAGTTGAACTTCTTTTAACACGTGAACAATAGTTATTTAAGCATCAAGGGAAGTAAGTAGCTTTTACCAGTTGAGAACGAGTTTGCCAGCCCGAGCGAGCGAGGGCTGGCAAAGTTCGAGACTCGTTATAGATAGTTACTTCCCGAGCATGCTTATAACATTTTTCTCCATGCCCAACAAAAATTTGAATAAAATACCCTATTCAATTTACCACCATCTTTAGGCCTATTACGTTGGGCCATTCTGTTCTGTTACACAACCCGCACCTGCCTTCCCCTGCCGCCGCCTGACCAAAGAAGGGGGCCTTCGGGGCTCCGCCCCTCTCTAAGCTGGGCCCCGGAGCTCCGCCCCTCTCGAAGGGGTCCCTCGGTGCTCCTCCCCTCTCCAAGGGGGCCCTGGGGGCTCCGACTTTCTCCAATGGGGCTATCGGGTATCCGCCCCTCTCCAAAGGAACCATCGGGGCTCCGCCCCTCTCCGAGGGGGCATCGGGGCTCCACCCCTCTCCAAGGGGGCCCACGGGGCACCGCCCTCTCCAAGGGGGCCCTCGGGCCTCCGCCTCTCCCCAAAGGGGCACTCGGGGCTCCGCCCCCCTCCAAGGAAGCCACGGGGCTCCGTCCCTCTCCAAGGGGGCCCTCGGGGCTCCATCCCTCTCCAAGGGGGCCATCGGGGCTCCGCCCCTCTCCAAGGGGGCCCCCGGGGCTCCGCCCATCTCCAAGGGGGGCCAAGGGGCTCCGCCCCTCTCTTAACGAGTTTTTAAATTTCAAATAGGTTAGGATCAGTTAAGTTCAAACCCGATCAGATCACTTATAGAACTAAAATTACTGTAATAACACGCAATTCACTTACTTCCCTTGGGGAGTAGGTACTTACTTCCAGAATGTCATGACAACCAGTAAACAAACAGTAAAATCGGCTTACCTGCAATGGATATGTCAAAGTAAGTGTAACTTACTAGATGGGCATGGAGAAAATAATATTTCTTCACGGCTAGCAGTGAAAAAACGGTTAATTACACCATTTCCTTAGTTACAACACATTAGGTGACTACATATTATGTTAGCAAATTAATGTTCGTATTTTATTTCTAGAAACTATTCTTTTATTCTTTTTTTGACGGCTGTAGAAAAAACGTTGTTTGTATTTCGTGGCAAAATTCGTGTTTTTATGGTGCGTTTGAATGACTTTTCTGCCGCGACCTAACGGTCTCGGCAAAAATTGACATTCTCACGCGTCATAAAAACAACACTCATTTCGCGCACTTAATACAAAAATTACTATTGCGCGGCCTGTTTTCAGTTGGTGGCGTAGCAAATTTTTCGAGTTTTGTGGGTCGTTCATAACGGAACGATTGTAAAGTAATTTATGCAACTTTGGTTTTATGTTTAACGATTACTGTTTTTAATGTTACATTTGGATTTTGTTTATGTCCGACTGCCTGGATAATTGTTCACTAGATGTTTACTAACCTCTCGGCATTTAATTTAATATTTGTAGAACGATTTTGTATCTGTTTCCTTTCAATCACTACATTTTATTCTAAATTAGTCGTGCGTTCTTATTGCCTATACTTCATGTACCATGCAAATTTAGTAGTAGTTGTGGTGTTTTTCTTTTGTAAAGAGTTTTCGGGAAAGCTGAACAAATACGTGTAAGATTAAGGGTGGAATTCATCTAGATGAAATTTCTTATCCGGATTTTTAAAAGCGCCTAGTGTTTATCCAACTTGCTCGACAGTTTACCTGTCGAATGTTAGATTATCCCTTGCCCAGGCTGCGCCGCGGGGTATTCACTACAAATAATTATCAGCTACTTACGATGCACTTACTAATGCATAGCATTTGCATAAGTAATCGTCTAGCAAATATTTTCAATTTTTAGTGTTTAGTTTAGTGCAATTTCTGTGTGCAATAATACGTATTTGGTTAATGCACTTCTAATTAGGATTGCCACCCAGGAATGCTAATGGCTCATTAGAATAATGACTAGTTTCAAATAAAAGTGTAGATATGTGTTTGACTAAAGTATGAAAACAAAATTACTAATGCTAAATGGCTTGGCTATCTATCTAACAGCATTGACTAATAAATACTTGCTGTCATCCCTTGTTTTGCTATACATGGTCCATTATATAAATAGAGAAACATTTAGTATTTTCGTTATTAGAAGTTTATCTATCGTCGGTTACATTTTACATATCATCAAGTTGCTTTGTGTTTTTAGATTTGTTTTTATAAAATTTGCAAGTTTTTGAAATGGGCCGAAACGCAAAGTTCATACCTAAGTATCCATAGTTGAGTAGATGGACGTGTAGTAAAAAACAAAAAATGAAGAAAATACGTGCTGCAAAAGCGAACTGGAAAAAAGTGCTTTGTTTGATGTAGTGTCTACAGTGAGGATGTCAGCCTCATCTGTTGAGGAGTATTGGGATCAAGAGTCGTCCTCCCACAGCGAAGATGAGAAAGAAAATTATTCACCGTCTTTTTCATTTGAAATCGGGAATGATGTCGATTTGCCTGAGGATACCGACGTCACCGTAGACGTAAATGGATACGACTTCAGTTACGAATTACAAGAATCGTTCCCAGAATTACAACATGAGATGCAAGATTCGCTACAAGAAGAAGAAGAACATCAATCGAATGACATTACAGGGTATCGAATTGCAGACATCGGTTATCTTTTTAAGGCATTAAAATCATTAAAGCATGAAGGATTTGGGTGTTCCTTTTTGACATGGATATTACTAATAAAACACGTAAATAATTTATGTCAATATTTACCATAAAATGCGCAATGTGTAAGAAAAAACCATTTCAACCGAAAATCCGAAATCTCACCTTATAAACATTAATTTATCTGCAGCTTCCGCCACTGTATCTATAGGTGCAGCATATGCACGATTAAATCAATTTTCAGCAGCATTATATATCTCGGCCCCATCAAGTGCTACTTATGGAGTGTCTCATAATCAGATATCTGATATTTATAACCAAGCAGCGATTCAAGCAATGAGGAAAGCTGCTGAACAAGAAAAACAAATTGTTACAGATTTTGGAGAAGTTGATGCTGAAGGGTACGCTAATATTGCAGTAGTGGCCGACGGAGCCTGGTGTAAAAGATCGTATCGCACCAATTACAGTGCCTTATCGCGCGTGGCATACATAATCGGTGTTCGTACAAAAAAAAGTGCTGTGCATGGCGTGAAAAATAAATTTTGTATAGTTTGTGCACGCAAGGACCTCTACAAAAATAAGAAGAGTATAAAATCAAAGGGGTCTAAGTGCCAAAAATTGATTTTTTTATATTTTTTGCTAATATGGGTCTAAGTTCCATGCCTCTTCACATAAAGAAGGTTCTATGTGCCTTCAGTTCACAGATTAGTTAATATAAATTTTTAAAGATGCCGCCACTTGTATCTCCTCCACATGGATATATTAGTACAGGATACGTTCACTACATGTAAACGTACGTCGAATCTTAAAATAACATATCACGGAGTTCGGTACCTTCCCCCATTTCATTCTAACCTATATCACTTTATTTCTCTCTCTCTTGAGACGTATTTCATACAATGTTTCGTACGCTTAATTTTGAAGTTTTGAAATGAAAACGTCAGAAGTGTCATACAATTTCACAGTTTATTGTTCGAAAATTGAACTTTAGCAATGGTTTTGATTGCTATTATCAAAGAGAATATATCCTCTTTGGCTATTATTATCAACCGTAAAACTCAAAGGCGTTAGCGAGTGAATATCTTGCACACCCCCACACCTCATCGAGTGAGGTTATCAAGTGTTACCTGTTGAGGTTATGTTTTCTAATTTGTGTTTATTTATACGATTAGGTACTTCTTTTCTACATTTTGTAGCATCTTGAGACCAAAAAGACTATTTCTGGCACCATGTAACACGAGTTAAATGTATTTTATCAGAATTTCTCTCAATGGCGAGTCCAAGTACCTCTCTAAAGGATAGCGCTATACGTAATTCACGCATTGAGAGTGACAGAAATAGATGGTACGTCTTGTTACACTATATCAACGGCACGCCGTATCTTGTACTTATATATCTATGCTCCTCCAGCTCTTTACTCTAAAAGGGTTTAAGTGCCAACTGTCACGTTGTTTGAACGAAATTGCGGTTGTGTGAAATTGTGATTAAATATGGAAAATGCTATACAAGAATGTGCTAAAGGTACGCAAAAACGACGTGCTAAAGGTACGGAAAGTAAGCGGAAACAAAATAAACGTAAAAAAACAGCCGGTGAGCTATATTACAACTATAGAGGCGAGTCTGTAGTTGAAAAGGAACCACCGAATATTGAGGTTAGTTTTTTGCGAACATACTAAACTCTTTTATAAGACAACATTGTATATTTCAGGTTAGCTGTAAATGTCAGTATCAGTGTAAATACTTATCATACGCCCAAAGGATGCATCTGTTCCAAGAATTTTATAAAGTCGATCGGCTAACCCAAGGAACATATCTCATGGGTTTGATGCAAGTGGTTCCAATTAAACGGCGACGCCATGGTACCTACGCAGATCCTGCAAAAAGTAAGAGGCAAGGTACAGTTTGTTTCACCGTACCGGATGGAAAAGGGGACCACAAACAGGTTTGTCGAAGTACGTTTGAAAATATATTTAGTTTGTCGCACAAAAAAGTCCAAGTTTTGACTGAAAAGATAAAACATGGCGCTACTATATACACTGACAATCGTGGTAAAGGCAAAGGAGCTCGAAAATATACTGATCAGGATAAAATGCGGGTGATCGATCATATTAACAGCTTTCCCAGAGAACAAAGTCACTACAGTAGACATAAAACTTCCAAGGAATATCTTTCCCCTGATTTAAATATCAACCGATTATATCGTTGTTTCATATCAAAGTATCCCGAAATGAAAATAAACTATCGGTTTTATTCAACGGTATTTCACAAAAACTTTCCTAAACTAAAATTTGGCCCTCCACGATCTGATACGTGGCAACAAAAAATCAGTCTGAAAGAGATACTGCAAAAACTAAACTTGAGCTCCATCATCGCAAATCAGAGAAAGCCTTGACAATGATGAAAACGGACATAAAAAATTCTCAAGAACCGACCAGCTTAGAATGTACCATGGCTGTGGATTTGCAACAGGTACTCTTCATACATACATTAACACATGGCGATATGTTTTATCTCCGGCAGCTTTCATGTTACAATCTGGGAATCCATGTTTGTGACACAAATAAGGAATTTATGTGTTTATGGCATGAGGGGATCACTGGGCGTGGAGGAAATGAAATAAGTTCTCGTGTTTTCAAAGTCCTGCACACTGAAATAACTACCAAAAAGACATTAAACATTAAAAAATAAAATGATGGTACTAACTTTAATGTTGTTGGTCAGAGACGAAATATTTGAAGAAATAAACCATAAATTTCTAGTTAAAGGCCATACCTACCTGGCCTGTGATAGGGATTTCGCCCTAATAAAAAAACGGAAAAGAGTAACAAAAGCATACGTACCGAGTGATTTAGAGAAGATGATTAAGACGACTAAACATGAAAATCCCTTTGATGTGGTTCCAATGTGCAAAGAAGACTTCCTGGATTTGAAAACTGCAGCTAAAAACTTCCTAAATACGACTAAGCTGAACATAAGCAAAGTTTCCTGAATTAAAATTACTAAAAATAAACCAACTACAGTATACACTCGGAAATCTTTTAATGAAATGGAGGAGTGGACTGAAGTGAATGTACTGAAAAAGGGCAAGAAAGGCGATTTTGGTAAGATGCTTCTTTCTAAATTAGAATGCCAAAACAATATAACCGGAGATAAAAAAGAGAATTTGACAAGTATGATTGGTTTCTTGGAGGACGAAACTCATAAACAGTTTTACCAAAACTTACTTCAATAAAAGGCTTAACGAGATAGAACCTTTTACAGAAAACAATATATATCAACTTAGGCCCTTTCTTAGAATTTTAACTTTACATTAGTGTTACTTTTATGTTTTTATGTTTGATTACTTTTGGTTTATAATATTTCGTTTATTTGTATTGCTGTAAGAAAATAATAAACATTTTGAAATAATGCTACCATTTTTATAGATTCTTACACATAAAAACCGTTTTCCTCAGAATGTTTCTTTTGGCACTTAGACCCCTTTGATTTTATGCTCTTCAATTAGTGTCCTGAACACATATGTTACAGAAACTGTACCGGAACTTCTACTGCAATGAAAGCTGCGATAATCGTTGAAGGATTCCAGAACTCAGTAGCTCTGTAAGGTATTAAATTTGTAAAATTGATAGGAGATAGTGACAGCAGCTCTTATAGAAAATTATTGGAATGCATGCCTTATGTTCCAACAACAGTCATCCAAAAAATTGAATGCAAAAAGCACATTTTACGAAACTATATCAACAAAATTAGAGAGCGTACAAAAAAAAATCTGAAATACGTTTGAAAAATGCAATTTCCGAAATGTACTTAGATTTCGAACAGCAATTATTAAAGCCATCGAGTTTCGAAAGGGTCAAAACATTTCAACAATTAAAAAAATTAAAGAATTAGAACTCGATATCTTAAATGGACCTAATCATATTCTGGGTGAAATTATTTTTGCACTGGTCCTAAAGATGTAGAAATAAATATGGTACCATATTTAAAAGAAAATTGAATTTTCGAAGATGCAATGACTGCTGTTCGTCGAGGTGTATCTTCGTCAAGTGACAAGTCAGTCTAATAGTTTGATTTACGACGTCACCAACAATTTTGCTGAATTGTACAATGCAGATGTTGCGAGGTTTTTTGGTGGTAAAAGAGTTAATTTTGCCCTCCGAAGATCTTATCAAAGTCGATGTGAGGCAGCAGTTGTAGCACACAATGAAGTAGGAATGTTTCACGAAGTGGTACAACTTACATCCAAAACAATACCGGGCAAGTATACTCTATTGTACTGCGAAAAACAAAAACGAAAGTTGGAGCTTCGTAGGGAAACGAGAAATTCCAAGAAAAAAACCCAAAGTACTCAGTTTGCGGACGCGGATGCAGATTATGGTCTAGACGCTGCTGAATCTATATCCGATATGGCCGAAGAAGATATGCAGAACGCGCAGCAAATCTTCTTGCAAGGGTTATCGCAAAATATAATCAACATATTAGAAGAAACTCTCGGGCAGCATCGAAGTAATCGTTGGTATGAAGAACAACGCAAAAGAGTTGCGGCATTGAACTTTGTTCGTATTTGTAAGTTGCGCCTTACAACCTCATGTGCTAATACGGTAAAAAATATGCTATACCAGCTGTTTTCAGGAAGTGCTGCTACCCGCTATGGTAACGACAACGAACACAGGGCAGTTGAAGTGTTTCAAGAAACGATGCAAATGACGGTTAGGTCATGTGTCTTATTCGTCAGTGAAGATCATCCTTTTTTAGCTGCATCACCCAACGGTTTAGTAAATGATAACGCCATTATAGAAATAAAATGCCCTTACAGTGCGAAGATGTTTACGCCCATGGAAGGTGTTGCAAATAACAAAATAAAATTCTGTGAAATTCGAGAAGGACAACTAAAGTTAAAACAGTGTGATAATTATATGTACCAAATTCAAGGACAATTAAATATAACCAAAAAGACCTTTGCTATTTTGTTGTTTGGACTCCCACCGATATATCCGTGGAGGTAATACACAAAGATATTTCGTTTTGGAAAAAAAATATGCTACCAAAACTAAAACAGCTTCACTTACACTCATTACTTCCAGAACTAATAGATTCACGGCATGCACAAAAATTGCCTATTCGGAAACGTACTTACAGTAGATTATTGTGTAAATATGTATATATATTATAAACTGCATAAACTGAATGTACCTATATTCTATAATTAATCTTATGTCATAAATAAATGGTTACAATTTTCAATATACTTATTATTTGGTTCATATGTGTCATTCAAAACCTTTAGGTGGAAATTCCATAAGTTTTTTTATTGTTTTATGTGCAATGTTTGGAACACGATGTTATTCGTCCGTGAATAACAAGAGTCAAACAATTATAAAAACAAAATTAAAACATTTCCCAAACCAAGCTACAAATTCTTAAACTTCGTGTTTGTAACAGCGTGTAACAAGAAGATTAGTATAATCCGCTTACATTTCTAGCCTGCGAATACTTTTGGGTTTTGCTGTCGATTGGTGCGTTGCCTATTTTGTATTACTTTTTTCAGTTTTGCTTGAACTTTCTTAGACTTTTTTTTGAAATTAAATCTTTCTAGAAAACGTAGAAAAGTAGATCGATAGATGAGTGTCTTTACAGTACTTAATATTAGAATGCGAAAGCGAAAAGATGCAGATTTTTTTTCTTTATGGTATATTCACAAAACGCCTTCCTGCATATCAAAGGCTATAACACATACAGATTTTCAAAATATCATCTTTTGGTCATTTACCATGTAGCACAAAGGATTACTACACAGGTCTATTAATAGAATTTTTTTTCAGCTGCTACCGTATGTTAGTTATACCTAATATGAAAGCACTTAAATTCGTATCGCAACGCATCTCGATTCTGTTACTAAACCCAAGCCTTAAGTACAACGATGCTACACGGTGGCTAGACCCGAGCCCTGCAAACACTTTTTTAAGCTCCGTTCCCTATTTCCACTTTCGAGTGAACGGATCTACCGACCTAAAAGTGGTGGCGCATGGCATTTAACACCTTTGGTGATCATCATCTCACCCTAATTGGTAGCGTTTGTAGCGAACCGCTTTTTTACCTGATGTCTGACGAGACAAATTAGCCTGTTACCGGGTAATTTAGGTACAGTTAGGGTGAGCTCTACAATTTTTCTATTAACGTGTAGTAATGCCCAGTATAAGCGGTAACACAATCCGATGGGTGTTCCACTGTAGGCAGTAAGTGTACAAAATATGCCGGCAGGATTGAGCAGGACCTGGCGGTACTAGGCAGAATCGAGCAGGATCTATCAATACCGGGCAATACCTGCTTCCTAATTTTTATTTTCTCAAATCAATGAGCTTCATATTAAGTATTGCCGAGTAGCAATATTGTACTCAATCACAATTCATAAATATTTTAGAATAAAATTAATTAATGCAATTGAAATATTATAATTTGTATCTCAAATACGAAGAGCCTGTTTCAAATACTGATGTGTTGGAGTTGCGAGTATTAGTCGCTCCAATATAGTTTCATAATAATAATTTTAAAATTTCATATTGAAACCTTTTGTAGTTTTAAAGATATTCTTTTTTTCGGATTCCTTGCAAGTATGAAAATTTCATAATAATAATAATAAAAGCTTTTATACTTTTAATATCTTGTAGATATTTATGTAAATACAATGAGAGAACGAAAAGGGAAAGAAGAGAAGAGAAATGAATTACAGGGTAAAGTTTAGTAGTGTAGGTACTATTTCATATTTATATTTCATTTATAAATTAAGTTCCTAAACCTAAGAATTAAATTTCAAAATATATTATTATTCAGTGAAGCTTATCTTAATACTTATTTACTATTTATTTACAAAAGACAATTTTTAAAGTAGTGCTTATGGTTAAGAAAAACCTTACAGGAAAAACACTGTAGGGTTCAAAATACCATACTGCTTCAGTAATAACTAATATGAAATATTAAATGTTCTGGGAACCTAAAATGACAAGTGAATTATGCAAACGTTATTTTAATGTATGCAAAATAGAATAAATGCGACATAAATTCGGAAATACCTTTAAAAAGAAAATTGCATACCCTGTATTTTAAATATTCAATTGTGTTTATATGGGTGTTCCAAAAAAAAAACTCATTTAGGGTAGACCTTGGAAAGAAAGATAAAAAATATGGTATGATACAAGCACGCAACTTCCTTTTACAGTGATCTTATAATTGGCCAAAAATTTGATTTTTAATTTTGAAGCATTTGTCAAAAATTTTCAAAAATTACAAATTTTACAGAAACCGTATAAAATAAAACGTTAGTTGAAGAAACAAATTTTCAGCCGAATTCAAAAATGTAATAATATACCGGATGTTCGATTTAAAATAGAAGTTAATAAAAAAAATGAAAAAACAAAAGGAACCCACTTTAGAGGTATTTAACTGGAAAATCACCTATCTCATCAATACACATTAAAAATGTAATAAAAATGTAAAGTTTGAAACAAATCGTTTAAACCATTTTTGAAAAAATCGGAAAACATTTTAAAATCACAAGAGTAAACACTATACTTCCGGTTATACGATTTCCTTCAAAAGCTTACTGTCGCATCTAGATAGTACACAAAACTTATATATGAAGTTTCAATGCTATACCTCTTTTCGTTTTTGAGGTATTCTGTTCACAGGCACATAGACAGACACACAGACCAATGAACAAAAAAATTGTTTCTTGGGTTCAGGGGTTAAGATATGTCGAAAACACAATTTCGAATTTTTGGGAGTGAATCCAATACTTCCTTTATTGTAAAACGAAGTAAAATCTAGTCATGTCTTAACTTAAGTCTGTACGTGAATTTCAGATTGCATTTGTTTATGGAAACATCTGTCACTGTAACAGGTAAAAGTTTACACTGCATTAAGTTTAATTTTATTAAGCAAAAAGGAAAATAAGGTTGCATATAAACAACAACGAGTGTAATAGTCATAATGATCAATACAAATTGTTTTTATGAAGTGTTTTGTATATTTTTAGAAAAATAGTTCAAGGTCTAGATGTAATTTAGTACCTTAATGTATTTTATCTACTTTGCGTTCGTACTGAGGCTATTATATGATACTCGTTTGGGTATCGTAATAGATGAAAAGCGACGCTGTAATAAAAATACTAAAAACAGAGTAATTTTTGTTTAAAAAGGTGGCAAAGTAGATAAAATACTGTATAATACCTCGTTTATAAGGCATTTTGTCGCACTTACTCCTTTAAAGCACTTCTCGCATCGCTCGTCGTACCCTAAGCCCGTGCGTGCTACAAAATGCATCTCATAAAGCTCGTATCATAATATACTATAATTTTTAAACGTCATTAAAGTGACAATTTATGTGATTAGACAGACAAGGTAAATGCGTTACTTTTATGCTGAGGCATAAAAGTGGTTACTTTTACTCCAGGGGAGGAAAAGTACTTCAAAACTTGATTAGTTTTCGAATATTTTTGACCTGGCCTTCTTGACTGTCCGAAACTGACGTAGACGTCAATTCTCGATATTCGTAATTTTTACAATATTATGTAACCCTTTCGTATAGTTTGGTACAAGTTGGCGAATTTGCCTGTATATCAAGTCCGTTTTAGTAATATTGTATCTTATAATACTGCAGCGTTTAGAATCAAGCACAATAATTGAAGGTCGTTACTCCCTTTACATCGTGGCGAGTGCAGCTGGCTATCTTATCGCAGACAGGAGCGCCCGGTTTCTCCTTATTTAAAAACACAAGCTTTAAGAGCGAGCGAGATATCTTTCCCGAAAAATCAATACCCTTAGTCGAGCTCTCTCGCGCGGACGGGCCGTGAGCTCATCATGCGAAACGGTCTGTACGCGGATTGGCTGTACTGTAGACAGGGTCAGGCGTTCTGCCTCCTAAAAGTGCTTGCTCTCGAGTCGTAGAGGCGAGAGGTGCGTTTTTCGAGTGGCTGGTGCCATGTTGTGCAGGCGTGAGTTATAGTGATCAGGGATGACAGTCAAACCTTGCAATATTTCGAAGGGCTAAGCTAGGACTTTTTCCCAGAATCGGGGATCTCAACGGCAGGGTTGTACCATTTCGGTCTCATCATTATTTCGTCTCGAGGGGACGCGACCTATTTGTTTCGCCATGTTAGCGAACTTTTACTAGTGTTACCACCAACTCCTACGCTTTCGTTCGAGCCGCCATTGCAGCCAACGGACCGCCGGCTATTACCTTACCCGACGCTTTGCTTCGCTACAAAGGTACAATATGTGCAAATTAGATTAGCAGTTAACTAATGTCGTTCATATACGCCGCCCATGTAATATAATTTGATCGCTGTCATACACAGCTCATTTTACTTGCTTAAATTAGCCTGGTGTCGTTCGTATACGTCGCCAATGTAATATAATTTGCTCAAGGTTATACACAGCTTATTTTGCTTGTTTAAATTAGCCTGGTTTCCTCCATATCTGACGCAAGTGTAATATAATTTGACCTCTGTCATACCTAGTCAATTTTGCTTACCCGAGGTGGCTGGTTTGAGCGTTTTTGGCCGCTTGATTAAATTTAGTACGGCGTACCAAGGCCCGTTGTATGTTTCACTTTCTTTACGGCCCTTCTTTTACTGGTACCTTTGTGTGTGTGTATCGACCCCCTTATGGTCACATGTATCGCTAATGTTCTTAATAGACTGTTATTTAAACTGAGTCTTTATAATTGACAAATCTGTGCATGCCCCTTTCAGGTTGAATTGTAAAGATTTATGTACAGCGAAGCCTGAGCGTTGGAGCGTCACAGGTAAGTTAGCCGACGCTCGCCGTGGCAGCGACGAGGTTTGTAAGGCCGAGTATTCTTATCACACCCCGTTTGACCCTCAATGTCCGGTTGATCGTGGGTCTCCTGGACTTGGATCTTGTGGCGCCCTTTTATGTAGCAACACCCTATATACATATCGACAAGCTTGCTCTGTGGCGTACCGTTTAGAACCACGCCCACCTCCCTGACCGTATTTGAGCCGCGGCCTTTAGCCTGTTTCTTACGATTCGCAGGGTAAGTGTGTACGTTTCCCAAACTTGATTAAGTAACTGGCACTCACTCATTTCTGAGTGTCGTAAGATCAATTCGATACCATAACAAATGGTTTTTAGTATAAGGGTTTAATATCAGATTAAAAAGGTTAAAAGAATACAGTATTAAATTAGAAAGATGCATTTTAGTATTAGAAATATATCGAAATTATTAAAATGTATTTGGTAAAGAAATGAAATAAAATTTAAATTAAATTGAATTATTATTATTATCTTATTATTATTATTATTATATTTCAAGCGAGAGGCGGCACAGCCGATTATCTCGCGCAAATGCATATACAAGTGCAGAACATAATGATTACATAAGAAAGCCATACAGTAAGTGATATAAAGAAAAGAATATAAACTAAGAACACATGATAAATTTATGAACTAGAATAAACTAGTACCCCATTTAAATTAGCTTGAACCTAAAAACACATCTAATCGGTTTTTAAAGTCATTTAACGAGCTGGCGTTTACTATTTCATTTGTCAGGGCATTCCAAGTATTACACACCCGAAGAGCAAAAAAGTGTTGACAGCACTGACAATGAAAACGTAGGTGAACCAGCTTATGGCAGTTACCGCGTAAGTGTACATTTTCACTAAACACAAACATCTCAGAGAGTGGGCAGTTATAATGATTATGTATAATCTTATAAGTCTCAATTAAGTCGCCACGAACACGCCTGTCCTTCAGGGTTGGTAACTTCAAACGCAAAAGTCGCTGATCATACGGGAGGTTTCTTAGTTCGAACACTAGTTTAGTGGCTCTGCGTTGAACCCTTTCGAGAATTTCTATGTCCTTAGCTAAATAAGGGTTCCAGACACTAGCACTAAACTCTAATATAGGGCGCACGTAGGTTTTATACAACTTTAGAAACACTTTTAATTTTAGACACTTGAAGTTTATTTTAATCATATACAACAATGAGTTTGCTTTTTTAACGAGATGTGTGATGTGTGATGACCATTTTAAATCACTGCTGATAGTTACGCCGAGGTCGGTGTGTTCGGAAACTTTCTTTAGAGATTTTCCATCAAGGGTGTAGTCCTTTCTGGGATTGTTCGTACCAATATGCAGAATTGAACATTTGTCAACGTTGAGTGTTAGCATCCATTCTTTTGTCCAAGAGCTTATTTTATCAAGATCTGACTGTATAATGCCCGAGTTATGCCAAGCGTTATTGTAAATCTTAGTGTCATCAGCGAAAACACTAGAGTTCGATTCGATATTTGCGGTTAAATCTGCTATATAAACAAGGAATAAAATGGAACCAAGAACTGATCCTTGCGGCACTCCACTTTTTACTGGATAAGATCCGGAAAGAGAGTCGCTAACTCGTACTTGGTATGTTCGATCCGATAAAAAGGCTTCAATCCATTTTAGGAGACTTCCTCTTATCCCATAATGTTCAAGTTTTAACAATAATCTCTGATGTGGAACTCTGTCGAATGCCTTTTCAAAATCTAAATAAACAACATCTACTGGCGTTCAAGCATCGATAGATTTAGTCCACGAATCAACATTTAACAGCAAATTTGAAAGAACTGATCTGCCTGGGATAAAACCGTGTTGACAATTGGGAATAACAGAGTTCGAGGTTAGAAATGTCGTGAGTTCTTTAGCTATAATTTTTTCCATACACTTGCAGATAATTGAGGTGAGACTTACTGGGCGATAATTGCTAGCTGAAAGTTTATTGCCTTTCTTGAATATGGGAATAATAATTGATTTTTTCCACTCTAAGGGAAGCAGTCCATGATTAAACGATAATTTCATTAAGTCAGAAATCGGTTCTGCCAAGCTTATAGCACAATTTTTCAAAAAATTAGGAGATAAGTTGTCTGGACCTGGACTGGAATCATTTTTAATATTAGCCAATTGTTTAGCGACAATATATTTAGTAAACTCTACAGTTGTTATGGAATTGTGCACTTTTGTTGATTCGTCCATCACTGGCAGCGGTAAAGATTCCTCAAGAAACACACTTTGGAATTGTTGTGCAAGTATTTCAGTGGTAATAGTGGGATCGGAGTGTACGACGTTATCCACCGAACGAAGATTGATTGTAGATACCTTTGATGTGAGGTTTTGTCTTATGTACCTATAAAATTGTTTTGGTCCCGAGTCTGCAATTCTTTCTTCATACATTGCCTGAGCTTTCCTTAGTTCCGTGTTCAGATTATTAGCGTAACTTTTATAGTCGTTGAAAGATTCTGATGTTTTAATACTTTTGTATCTGTCCCATAACTTACGTTTTCTTCGTATTTGTGATTTAAGTTCTGGTGTAATCCAAGGCTTGTGCTTTTTAGATTTTACAA
This sequence comes from Agriotes lineatus, assembly GCA_940337035.1. Taxonomy (NCBI): domain Eukaryota; kingdom Metazoa; phylum Arthropoda; class Insecta; order Coleoptera; family Elateridae; genus Agriotes; species Agriotes lineatus. Next base: position 3,881,498 of record OW679194.1, on the reverse strand, counting down.
CTTTGCGTGGTACATACCTAGACTCAGATATCTTAATCGCATTTAGTAATTTTTGCCAATATTCTAAAGGAGTTGAGGTATTAGTTGGTCGACTTAGGATTTCTTGTAAGTGTTGATTGATATCATTGTAGTTTGCCTGCCAATAATTAAGCTTAGTTATTGTTTGTTTGTTAGTAAAAACATTTGCAGATAATTGAGAGGTAACTTGAATTATAAGGTGATCACTCTTACCAATTGGTGGTAAGTACTCGATATTGTTGATTAGATTGGAATCAGGAGTCAAAACCAAATCTAATGTACTAGGCTTGTCGGTACCACGATATCTAGTAGGAGAAAGAATGTGTTGTTCCAAGTTTGAATCTAAGAACATGTCCAAAACAAGGGATCCGGATGTATGTGCGTGTGTCATTGTTAGTTCGTGCCAGTTGATATCGGGATAATTAAAATCGCCGAAAATTATGGTATTACAATAATTAGACGCTGCTTTGATTATATTTATTAATGAAATATCGTTTTCCAGTTGCGAATTGGGAGCTCTATATACACAGCCTATTAGGAACTTGATATTGTTAATATTTACATTGAGCCATATCGCTTCGACTTGTTCGTTATCGTATGTGTTGTTAATTTCTACCAAGATGGGAAAAGGTTCAGCCATATTCCTAACATAAATTGCTACACCACCTCCTGTTCTATGCTGACGATCGATTCGGTATAGGGAATAATTAGGAAGATAAAGTGCAGTATTTGGTATTGCAGAATGTAACCATGTTTCACTTAAAGCAATTACAGTTGGTTGTAAGTGTTCGACTTCGTGTTTAAAAGTTGGGAATTTGGCTGGTAATGATGCAATATTTGTATAAAGAAAAGTCAGATTTAGAAAAGTTAATTGTGGTTTTTTGATTTATTGACAATTTTTGGAACTCCTCTGATGTATTTGATGGTAAGTTCGGTTTCATCTTCTTCAAACCGTTTCTTAAGGGTATTCTGCAAATTACGCAAGTAATCTCTTTGACTTGGAGTCTCGTCTTGTCGAATTTTTAGGTTTCTCGGTAGCTTGTTTTTGTTTTTCAAAAAGAAACGCGCGTCATGTTCACTACGCAATATTACCTTGATAGGTCGGTCTTTACCAGGGCTAGGTAAACCTAAACGGAACACTGAAACTCCATCGGTGATGAAATCACCAATCTTTTTAAGAATCGATAATGCTTGTTCCTTATCTGACTCGTTCGAATCGGATTCTTTGACATTGAAAAGTATAATATTAGAAGCACGTTTATTGCGGTCTTGAATTTCACTTATGATCGATTCAGTTAATTCGGCTTCTTCAATATTATGTGCGGATGTGGAAATCGCATTTTCTAAGTTATTAATCTTCGTTGTTAGATCTAAAATCAGCTTTTTTAGATCTTCGATGGATTCGCCGCTTGATACTGGCCTTGCAGTACAGTTATCGCAAATGTACTTGACCCGTCTATCTCGAGCCAAAATACATTGCACTTCGCTTCGAGACATTCCCGTGCATGTTGTATGAATTATTTTCTTACAACTATCACATGCAATTTCCTTATCAGAGTTAGCATCTTTGTTACATTTTAAACACTTGGACGTCGGCATCTTAAGGATATCAAATTTTTATAATAATCTGACTTTTATTACTCACTTTTTACTTTAGAACTAGAAGAGCGCAATTTGATATGTACGCACCTATGCACCTTCACACGACAGTTTCGATACTATGTAAGAAACAGAAAGATTGTAACATAATTTAATTAATATCTGAAATAAAGTGGAAGATTAATGACAAATACCTATTCGAGACATATTATTCAACATAGTGGGTGTTAGATACATATAATAAAAGTAGGGTGTTTTGGAGTGTTCTGAGACAAGGTCAGGTCAAGGTTGCCACCCCCCACTACCAACAATATTAAGTTCAAGGCTAAGTGGTGGTGGGGGGTGGCAACCTTGACCTGACCTTGTCTCAGAACACTCCAAAAGAAAAAAAATGTTTAAAGTGAATGACCTCAACCATTTTTCAAGGTACACACTCCTTCAATGAGTTCTACCTCTAATTTCAAGAGCTTTTGCACACTTACCTTGACCTACCCTTGCCTCAAAAAAAAATCTTCAAAGAATTTTTTAGTGTCGGCATGGACCTCCACCACTGCTATTCACAGGTGTCGTTTCGAGAACGTGTACACTAGCACTGTTTCAAGATCACTAACACTTACCTTGACTTACCCTTGTCTCAAAAAAACCTCTAAAAAATTGTTTAGAGTCGGCATGGACCTCCACTACTACTATCTACAGGTGACGTTTCGAGAACGTGTACACAAACACTTTAGGAAAAAAAATATATGGAGGAAACTAATATTTATTTTTCTATGTACAAAAGTAACTAAGTTTTATTTACAAGATTAACTAAAGTACACTAATATAACTTACGCTACTCTTCACTAATTAAGATGTGTATTTGTCCACTGTCACTAAAACTACCACCGTCAACATCGTAGGCTTCGGTGGACACGTCGGAAAAGACTGAGGGTGCAGGTGAGCTGGCGTCGAAGTCTGAGGGATCCCAACTCAATGATACTTCAGCATCGTCGAGCTCAGCTAAAGCTGCAGCCTCTCCAGCCAACACCCTGTTCACGATGTCCTCCAATTGGGGGACGACGACGAAAGCCTCCCAGTTCTGCGGTGACAGATGTCCAGCGGTGTAGTTGAAGAACAACGTAGAGGACGAGGGGGTCAAAGATCGCAGAAGCAATACCAGCGGTTCTTCTGGAGCCGGTGTCCAAGCGAACCGGCTAAACCAGTACCGCATCCAACCGGCAGATAATTCTGCACGTGTCTCTTCGGGAGCGTACACAATTGTCAATGATATAAAATTTATGAAGAACAACATCTTAACTACTCGATGTTTGTGAGACAAGTGTTGCACAGCGCTGAAAAACAGAGTTACCGGAAACACATAACGTTACGGTGAAGGTCGTCCAGTTCTATGTATACTCGAGTTCAAGTGCGGTTATTCAAAGTTCATTTATATGCACCATGAATGCAGGGTTCGAGTAACATGATATATTGAGCACGTCAGAAAACCACACTGACCACTACCGCATTCCACAGACTCGAGTTCAAGTGCGTTCATTCGAGTTCATATGCACCATGAATGCAGGGTTCGAATTAGGGTGAATGTCGGCTACTAATTGCCTTAGACTGAAGGGCTTCTAGTTCAGGAAAATGCAACCACGATTGTATTTCTGCAGGAGCGCTGGTATAAAGCATTGAACTATTGTAAAAAAAATATCCGGGATTGTCGTCAAAAAAATGAGCCAGTAATTGATTTAGAAAGTGAGAAGGGGAAGGGAACAAAAATGTTAAGTCGGTAGTCCTGTCGTCACCAGCACAGTAAATTCCATTATCAGGAACATAATGAAACAACACTTCCGATTGTTCGACTAACATGATTGCTGGAGGACGGCTAAAACCACACTGACCACAACCGCATTCCACAGTTTACAGCTTTAAGTTCGCTGCAGTTCATTCCTATATAGGTCGAAACCCGCATTCAACATTCTAGGACATTAAAGTTCATTCCTCTATGAGTAGATCCGCGATTGCCCGAGCACGGCTAAAACCACACTGACCACAACCGCATTCCACAGTTTAATGCTTCGAGTTCGCTGCAGTTCATTCCTATATAGGTCGGAACCCGCATCCAACATTCTAGTTCATTAAAGTTCATTCCTCTATGAGTAGATCCGCATTCCATGATTTCCCGTGCACACTGACCACAATCGCATTCCACAGTTTAAAGCTTTCAGTTCGCTACAGTTTATTACTATATATAGGTGGAAATGCACATTCAATAATTAAACATTAGCAATGAGTGCCTCTTACAGTCGGTGTGTTAGATGCGGTGGTCTATTGTTTGTGCTGAGTGATGATCTTAGTGCTCCTTTGTATCCCATGATAGCAAAGGAGGATGCTAAGAACATGCGATTGTGTACTTGCGCCTTCACGGTGAGTAGTTCAAAAACTCCAATTCAAGTAGTGCACGATATTGTAATTGCCCGCCCTGACGCTAAACGTAAGAGTAGCATGGCTGCTAACAATGCAAGCGCATCTGCACACCGCAAAAGTGATTCCATTAGTGGCACCCCTGCTAAACTTCCTAAGCGTCAGGACCATTCACTGTTGAGGGCGCTGCTTACTTCTAGCAATGTGCAACCGTCTAACAGGAACACTCACAACTTGCGCGATATGTTTTTAAATAAACATTACCACGACGATGCTGTCGAGGCATGTGGGGCACACAGCTCTTGTGCAAGCAACGAGTCGCCTGCCTTTCAAGCGCCGGTGGCTGCTACCGGAAATGGCCCATCGGCGTCCTTTTCCAAATTGGTGGAGTATGTTTTTCCATTGCCGAATGGAGATTCTACTGCGCCATCGCAAATTTCGTTCGAAGTGAGCGAACTAATTGAAAATGGTCCTGCTAATGTAGATTGCATGTTGGCAGAATTTGAATTGGAAGCTCCCGTATGGGACGGTACGCTACCAGACCTCGCCGACATCACGAGACAGTTATGGGGTGTAGATGGTTTAGATGTAGTTGTTGGAGAACCAACAACTACATCTACACCATTTACACCTAACGATGTACCCATTGCTGTAGATGTTGTGATGTCTGCTCATACTGACTCCGCACCCATCGATGCTGAGCCAGAGTGGGTAGACTTCACGGTTGAGAATTTGCGTGAGATAGATGAGGCAATAGCAAGATGCAATCAGCCTATACCTGTGGAGGCTCCTCCGCAAGCTGTAGATACCCCCGCGGTAGCTGCAGAATGTGTTGTGGAGACTCGTGCCGAAAGGCATAACAGGTTGTTGCGTGCCGCCGTGGACATCCGCCTCCAGGAATTAGAACAGCACGAGGCGGCTCTGTCAAGGCTAGATAGGCTGGCGCGATATCAGATAGAGCAGTTGCGGGTGAGGAGCCGCCAAGTCGGCAATCACTGCCTAATCCGCACCGTGACTGCTCGAAAGTTGAAAATAAGTCAAATTGAAACACTTCTTCGCATTATTTCCAACATATTAAGGATGTTAGATGACTAGGTCAGGCTATTGTTATTGTTTCTTGCCTCTTCTATCCACACACCCTCCCTCACTTATAACCTGTCTACTTCCCCTCCTGGCCGACGTAATCCAAACGCCCCCATCGTGTCGGCTGGCGCGTATATACCGAGAAGCATTGCCCGCGTGTTAATAACATTATCGGCACATATTACCAATTTGGATTGCCCTACTGCTACAGTAATAATGCACGCAATGTTCTAGCAAATTTACGCGTCGGGATGCCTTGCTGCGGCATCGGCGCCAGAGTTGTCCAAGCAACGTTCCCTATTCGCCTAGTGGTGAGTTTGTTGTTCTCCGTCTCTGATATATATATAGTCAACCATGTCGGTCAGTTGCAGATACTCCTATGGATGCTCCTGGGAGGAGGGTATCCAATCTTCGCGCTCCAGAGGTGAGAGAGAGTGCTACGAAGAAAGCTCGACTTAATCCCCCCTCAGGTATATATCAATTGGTAATTATAAAAGGGTGGTATTTAACAGTCTACCAAATTTACCCAATCTTTTTGTGCAAAAAAATACTTTCGTTTCCCAAAAATACTAAATGCTCACCAAAATTAAGAAAATACATAATCTTAGAGCGACAACCAAATATTGACATCATGCTAGTCTCTTATATTATTTGTTCCTATAAATAACTTTTGTTGGCTAAAAATGCTAAATGTTCACGAAATTTTATTCCACATTTAATTCTAACATAGTACCCAGATATTTAATTTTCGTCAGTGTCTTATATTATTTAGAAGTTAAAAAAACTATTTGTTTAGCAAAAATACACAATGGTTACTTTATTTTATACCACATTCAATTTTAAAGGTATTCCCAGATTTATAATTCTTGTTAGCCTAAATATCACTTATAAGAAAAATCTATCATGTTTTATTCGGTCTCGTTTATAAATGGGGACATAGAAATAAGTCTGAAGAATTCTTGGAAATAAATCAATATATATATATATATATAAATCTAACACAAAATTCACAAAACAAAAATGAAAATGAAACTTATTAAGTCTTTTCATACAGCAATACACTGGCTACACTCACTGTAAAAGCTACCAAGCACAGTGTGTGGCTGAAAACTGAAGCCTGCAAGAAGTTTGTCTGGAAGCGACAAGGACAGATGCGCGAGTTTATTTCATTTCTGGAGTAACAGAATAATTATTTAACGCACAAGTAGTTTTTTCGAGAGACTAAATATAAATTAATAGCGCAAATATGTATTATGTACAGCACGGACGCATAACTTGAGCTTTCTAAATTTGGTGAACATTTAGTAAAATCGATAGACATATGGAATTTAAAATGTAAGCAATGGTGAAACAATACGCAACATAGCTATTTTAGTGGTGCTGTTCCCATTTTCCGAAGTATAATAATTCGGATTCCATTACGATTTTTTGATGTTCATTAAATTTTTTGGTGAACAGCGCTAGGGATGTATGATTTAATTTGGTGTACATTATATTTGACCGCATTATAAAACCGGAGTGATTGACATGTTCGTAGCGAATGCTGCAGGACCATGTACGTCAACTGGACCCTCTACGTCAAGGAATGTGTCTGTGAGCTCTCGCCTTGGTAAAGATCTAAGTACGTATGAGTGTGTGTGAGTGGGCGGTGTAGTTACGATTGTTGTTACAGACTCCCGCTATTGCTCCGTATGTGACGAGAATGTTCCCGTGCGTGGCTTCGTTGGGCACATGCGAATTAAGCGTCATGCGTTGCGAACCGGGAGGCCAGGCCTGGATGATGGAGTGGCACCCCTGCAGTCAGCCTTTAGGTCCCGGATTGCCACGTATAGAGTTACAACCATAAATTATCATATAATGGTCGAGGAGTTTCTGTTAGAAATTAAAGAAAAGGTGTTGACGTTATTGCGAAGGCAGCTTAAAAATTTAAAGAGCTTAAAGGTGAATTTGGAATTATTTGGATACTTCGTTTTAGAAAGTAAAGAATTGGAAGAAATCAAGTCATTTAACACGCGCAATGAAATTGTAACTTTGGGTACCGACCTCGATGTATTGTATGATAATTTTTGCGGCATCTTGGATGAGAAGGTGTCTGAATTTCAGGAACGGGAATCTGGTAAGTTGATGTGACCTCGACGATCGCTGTATATTAAGAACACTTGAATTGTTGCAGGCTGGGCTCTTAAGCAGTTGCTGTCGTTGGTCGTCGCCGTCAACAAATACAACCCCCTCAGAGCTTTCTCGTACCTACCACTGCCATCATTTATTGAGCGAAAGAAAGCTATTGTCAACGTTCAAAACAAGGATGAGTACTGTTTCGGGTGGGCGGTTTTAGCTGGTATTGTTGAACCTAGCGGACCTCCCCATCGTACGAGTTCTTATCCCGATTGTAGAACTGTTTTGGCGTTAGATGGGTTGAAATTTCCATTGAAATTGCGCGATATTCCGAAATTCGAACAACTAAATCCTCAACTTTCGGTTAACGTGTATGGGTTAGAGTCGCGTTTTGAAAATCGAAAAATGATTTGGGAAGTTGTGGGACCTTTGCATTACTCTGTCATGAAGCGGTTGAGACACGTTAACTTGCTTCTGTTAACTAACGACGAGGGTGACAGTCATTACTGTTGCATTAAAAAATTTTCTCGCCTCTTTTCGCAGCAAATAACTGCTAGAAAGGGGGCAAAACATTTTTGTGACGGATGCTTGCATTACTTCCGTACTGAACAGCACTTGCGACAACATATGAAGTTCGATTGTAATCAGGTGTATACCAAAATTCCAACCGATGAGTTGATCGTGGACAAACTTGGTGAAAGAATCCCACAAAATATTTTGAAATTTGAAAATTACCATAAACAATTAAAATTACCGTTCGTTGTCTACGCAGATTTTGAGACGATTTTAAAACCTGTACAGGAACCTGATACGCAACCAGACCTCGAGAGTTCGTTTACAGTTAAGACGTGCGAGCATGTGCCTTACTCGTTTGCATATTTTATAAAGTGTTCGTACGACGACAGTCTTTCTAAATTTCAAACGTACCGCGGTGAAGATGCTTCAACTGTTTTTATGGAGCGGTTGGATGCAGACGTTAGTTATTTGTATGACAATTTTTTAAAAAACGTGGTTCCTTTGGCGACGATGACTACTGCAGAACTTCAAAATTACGAGGCTGCTACGTCTTGCCATATATGTGATCGACCCTTTGTGACGATTAGATTAGGGTGCGAGACCATTGTCACCTGACTGGAACGTATCGGGGTGCTGCACATTCTATCTGTAATCTAAATTTCAAAGTTCCCAATTTTGTGCCTGTCTTTTTCCACAACCTAAATTATGATTCTCATTTGTTCGTCAAACAATTCGCCGTCGATGGCGAACAGATCGATGTGATACATCAAACGAAAGAAAAATATATATCCTTTGGCAAGCATCTGTTAGTAGATGAAATCGATTTTGGTTACAAAACGCAGAAAGTTTATTTACAAATTAGATTTCTAGACAGTTACCGTTTTATGAATCGATCTTTGAGTACCTTAGCTGATTATTTGGCTGACGATCAGTTTTATGAAATTAAAAGGTTGTTTGGGGACGATGCAAAATTTTAATTAATGAGACAGAAAGGCGTGTTTCCATATTCCTTTGTGGACTCCTTCGAAAAATTGAACCTTGCGAAGTTGCCTTCGAAGGTTCAGTTTTTCGACTCTCTACATGAAGAACACGTCTCTCAAACTGATTACGATCGTGCTGTGTCTGTGTGGAACACCTTCGACTGTCAAACTTTGGGTGACTATTCGGACATTTATTTAAAAGCTGACGTGTTGATTTTGGCAGACGTGTTTGAAACTTTTAGGAAGTTATGTTTGGAAGCATATAAGTTGGACCCTGCCCAATATTATACGGATCCAGGTCTTAGTTGGGACGCTATGTTACGATCTACGGGTGTCAAATTAGAATTATTAACTGACATGGACATGATACATTTTCTCAAAAAGTCAATTAGGGGTGGTATAAGCACATGTATTGGTAGAAAGGCTATTGCCAACAATTGTTTAGTTCCAAATTATGATTCCTCCGAGCCTACATCATTCATTATGTATTTAGACGCTACAAACCTATACGGTTTTGCGATGCGTCAGTATTTGCCGCACCGAAATTTTGAATGGCTCGCGGCGGAGGAAGTTGAAAATTTTGGTGTGTTTGAAATTGACGATGAGGCGGATACGGGTTTTATTTTGGAGGTTGATCTGCAGTATCCTGAACACTTGCACGACGACCACAATGATCTACACTTTTGTCCGGAAGTTATTATTCCACCGGGTGGAAAATATAAATGTCCAAAATTGATTCCAAATTTGTACCATAAGACCAAGTATGTGCTTCATTATCGAAATTTAAAACAATGTTTAGATGCTGGTTTAGTTCTTACAAAAATTCACAGAATTCTTAAATTTATTCAATCGCCCTGGTTGCGCTCATATATTGATATGAATACCGCGTTGCGTAACCGAGCACGAAATGAATTTGAGAAAGATTTTTTAAGGCTAAAAATAATAGCGTTTTCGGAAAGACGATGGAAAATGTCGACAAGCGATCGGACATCAGGTTGGCGAGCACGTGGGACAATGTCGGCAAGAAACTAGGTGCTGCAGCTCTAATTGCCAAAGCAATTTTTAAGGAATCGGTAATTTTTTCTGAAAATTTGATTGCTGTGGAACTTAATAAAACAGTTGTTTTGTATAATAAACCGATCTATGCAGGTTTCACTATTCTGGACTTATCTAAAATCGTAATGTATGACTTTTTTTATATTTTTTTGAAACAAAAATATGGCAATAATGTCACCCTACTCTATACAGATACTGACTAGCTAGTAATTCACGTACGGACTGACAATTTCTATGAGGACATAAAAATTAATTTAGATCTTTTTGACACTTCAAATTATAAAGACGGTCGACACGGTGTACCTCAAACCGTATCGGTCGTCGGTAAAATGAAAGACGAGTACGCAGGTGTTCCGGTAGAACAATTTTTTGGAGCCGGTGCTAAGTCCTACTGCGTGTTTGTGGGAGGGAAAGAAGTAAAGAAAGCAAAAGGTGTGCAAAAGGCTGCTGCCAATAAATATCTCACTATGGCAACCTATCGCGACGTTGTTGACAATGTGCGTGGTCAAGTTTTTTGCCAAATGTATGTTTTTCGCTGTCACAAGCACACAGTGTACACTGAACTGAAGAATACAATTGCGCTATCATATCGGGATGATAAGCGCTATCTTATTCCTCAGTCGAATAACACTCTAGCATGGGATCATGTAGATATAGGCATGTCAGGTGCTAGACCGTTGGACAGATTACTGGAATTATTGCAAGACGATCAGTAATACTACGCGCGGATCAATAACAGTACATTTTTTTTTGTCGTTTACATGGTAATGACAGTTTATTTCTTGCAAAGAGTCTCACGAGATTGGTACGTTTACAGAGGTTTTCTTTCGTAGATATTTAGACATAATTTGATTTCCTTTGCATGTATAATTAGTTACTATGTAATTGTATCGTAAAATGTTAAGTATACATAATTTCATTTTTGTACAATTTGTTATTATGTAATTGTATCATACTATGTTTGTAAGTAGTCATCATATAACATTCTCATCTAGTTCCAATTGAAATGAAATGTGTAATGTTGTTTAAAAGTAGTAATGGATATCTACAGAAAAACTCACATTGAGATCTGTAATGTTGTTCACAATTAGTAATGCATATCTGAAGAAAAACTCACATAGTTGTACCAGTCTATTAATTAAAAAAAAGATATTTACTACAAAAAAATGTTTTATTTTTTGAGAGTACTACATCATTTCTTTAAGTTACACGAGATTGGTTTTAGGTATCCAAGAATTGTGTCGCTTGTCGAATCCCAACCACTTTACATACAATAAGTTTCCTTTCTTCTTCAGGACCCTTTCAACTAGATATACGTCTGAATGTTTTGTTTTTTGCAGTTCATGCTCGTAGAATCCTCCTTTAATTTCGTGACCTTCTTGGTCCTTGAGTCGATAGGTTGTAGGGTTTGTAAGTCGAACTGTAGATATTGTAAATATTTCGTTGCTCCAGCTTGGCGTGTACCCCTTGCTAAATGCCGAACGATACTTGCTAATGCGTACTAAGTTCCCTGTACGAAACTTTTGAGGTTTCGGGTCCACGATCTTTGTGTAACTGTACGCCGTGTTTAACAAAAGTTTTGCATTCTTTAAGTTCACTTGGGCAGGTTTCATTCCTATTGTGCGATGCTTGGTTGTGTTATACTTTGCTACGGTCTTGGGTAGGATATCCAACCACTTGTAGGACCCTTGCAGGCTGAACTGCTTCCACATCATGTTCTTCAGTGTGCGGTTGCATCTCTCCACTATGCTGCTCTTCATACTAGAATACGTGCTGTAGTGAGTGATATTGTGCTGCCGCATTAATAGTTGAAAAGCGGTGTTGTAAAACTCTTTCCCCAAATCCGTTTGCAAGTTTTGCGGTGACACCTTTACACTCCTCAACATCTTACCCATGGCAGCTGTTACGTCCTTTCCTGTTTTACGTTTTACGGGATAGGCCCACACATACTTTGAGAAAGCATTACTCACTACCAGAATGTAACGAAAGCCCTTATTGACTTTTGCATAAGGAATCATTTCTACCAAGCCTTTTAGGATAACGCGCCTTCTCTTGAAATTTTTTCGTGCTGGTATGTGGAGTTCGCTAACTATGGCTTCTTTAAGGTTCATTGTCAACTGTTGCTTTCTACACTCCTACGGGACATTTAAGCAGCAGTTGCACGTATAACTTATTGTTTATGGATTCGAATTGCAGTTTATCTCCTCGCCGCAATGTCTTACCGACAAGCGTGTTCTGTGGGATGCCGTTGAGGTGTGATACTACCAAAGGTCCGCTGACTTGAACACTTATGATCTCGCCGGTTGTTAACGGAAAAATGTACTCGTTCTGTCCGAAAATTTTGGAATATCCGATTTCATCGTACCCACGCCCCACTAGCAGCAGTGGTACTTCTATATGGCGTTGATTTACATTTTTCACTTTCATAAAGACATGTCTGGGATGCGCTGCGTGGCGCGTGCTATGGTAGTGCCGTCCAAATTTGTCGATGGGCATTACTCTATCGTCGACTGATGCTTTCTGACCTTACTGCTATTGGCACTCCACTTTTGTACCCCTTAGTAGATTATTTTCGCGTCTCGCAGGGCTTCGGTGATGCGAACGATCTTATTGGAATGGCCCGTGTGTCCAGCTGCCTGAGAAGCTATTAATATACGCAACCGATTCACTAATGAGTTGGGATCCTTCCAAGGAACATAATTATTCCACTTTTTTGTCCGTCACTGTTAGTAATCCCTTGCCACGCCGTGGTACTTTTGTCGCTGGTCTGCCGGGAGCTCTTATGGTTGAGGAGGCAGTTAGAGGTCGTACTATTTTCATGTATTTAGACCTTGCGTTACCACTAACTCTTTGTGTGGGGTCGTAGTTTACACGATTTGCGGAGGAACGATCCACTAAATCTAGATATTGCTCTAAATCTGCGTTTTTGTATATATTTGGTTTCTTTTTAAACATCAATTCGTACAATCCTGGAGTGCAGTTGTAGACTATTCTGTTGCCGTTGTCTGTAATAACGATATTTTCACCCTCGAATTTGATTTATTTATTTCCTATAGCAAACTTATCTCCCTCTATGTCGAATCGGACTCCGTAGTGCAAATCGTACTTGTCCTCAGTATCTCGAATCATTCCTTCCACGTATGTGCGAGCTAACCCTTGAAATTGTTCTAAATATTGACCAAGAACTTCCGGTGCCAACATTTGTTGGATGGTTTCTCTGGCTGCTTGTACAGCACCTTCTTCTGCTGCCGCCTCAGCAACCTCCGTTTGCAACTGCTCATCGTAGTCCTCTACTGGTTCATTCTCGGATAACACATGCGCCTGCAAAAATCGAGGTGTGGAGGTGCGTGATGGCCCCGGTGTAGAGGTGTATGATGGCCTCGGTATGGAAGTGTGTGACGATCCCGGAAGGTTTGTCGCAGAAACTTGGCCTGGAGTGGTTATCGCTCGCGGACGGGGCAAGGTAGAGGGAGTGGATACTCTACGTTTAATTGTTATTGGCAAATAATCAGCTTTTGGTTCGCCCACTGGCACACCTTCTTGCTTTATAGTTGTCAGCAATTCGGTGAGCGGTTTGGAAAGAGGTTTAAATTGCTCAGCTAAAATCGACTGGAATTGGGCGAGGTCTGCTTTTAAAGCTGCGTATTTACGTATAACGGATTGTCGGGTTTTGATAAGTTCCCTGGCTAAACGCTTATCCATGTTGCAACTCCTTCAGTTGTTGGTAAACTACTACCTTCCCTTCTTTGGCTGCTGTCTATATATTAAAGTAATTGTCTTTATCGATCACTAAAAATCCGTGACCCTCATTCCAACAATAAGAGCACAATGCTTTAAACTTGTCGAATGACATGTCCGTGTTGACATGATCATCGTAAATGTGCTTCAGATTGGTGTTGTCTTGTTGGAATATGATGACGAGATTTGCATTATCTCTTATGAGCTGCTTAGGAATAGATGAATACGTCTGACATAGATAAAAACAATCTATGTTTCGGTGACGTCCGAAACAAAAATAATCTCGAATTATGCTTTGCGTCTCGCAAGCTACGTCGTCAAAAGCTATCACGGAATGTTCTTTTGCTTCCTGGAGTTTGATCACCTCACAATCGTTACTATATTCGAAGAATCCAATGTCTCCCAATGGTTGAAAGGCTGCTCTCAGATAATTATATTTGGGTTGATCGAGTGTTTTCGAATATATATAAAGGTTTGCGAATCGCAATAATTTCGATGCACTAGTAAACTGATTATGAGGTTGGTTTTTCCAGATCCGGATCGACCTATGACCACAAATCGTTTACATCCTTTACCTAGTAAAGCGATGTGCTTTCTGTAAGTCTCGGATATGGAATTTATTGTGTGATTTACTACCGGCAAGGAACACCCTTGTTTCACAATTTTGACGTTTTCCATCATTTTCGCTCGGAAGGAAACTGCGCTCTACCCGCCGTGCGTTCTTGTTATATTTGTTAATTCCGTTTGAAGAACATTAGTCGTGTGTAAGTCTTTAAGATGAAAGCTACTAAGCGCAATCAAACCAGTCATCACCGAACTGCCAAGCGGAAAGGTCGCGGTTTCCTGAATACCCTTATTGACAAATTACCCTTTGAGCTACACATACCAGGGTACAAGTTTTGCGGACCTGGTACCCGACTTAAAAAACGTCTTTCTCGAGGCGATCGAGGAAGGAATCCTCTGGACGAGGCTTGCAAGCAACACGACATCGCATACTCACAATCTAGCGATCTTTCGACACGTCACGCGACAGATAAAGTTCTAGCAGAGAAAGCTTGGGAACGTGTTAAAGCAAAAGACTCTACTCTTGGGGAAAGAGCTGCAGCCCTTGCTGTTACTGGAATTATAAAAGGAAAGACGAAAGTCGGAATGGGTGTAAAACAAAAGAGTACACGGCGAACGCATTCCAAACGGGTCGGTATCACAATCCGCTCGCATTCAGGAGGAGCTTTAAAAACAAGGAGGAGGCGGAAGCGGTCAAGAGTACTACCTCTTCCGAAGAGAGGAGGCATATTGCCGCTTGTACCCATACTTGCTGCATTAGGAGCATTGGGATCCCTCGGAGGTGGTGCTGCAGCAGTCGCTAAAGCAGTGGGAGATTGCTAAAAAGAATCTCCAGGAAAAGGAGCGACATAACAAAGCTATGGAATCCATTGCTCGCGGAAAAGGGTTATATCTACGACCGTATCAGTCAAAAAACTACCGTTAAAGCTGCCGCGCCGCGCGTTAACCAACATCGATATTACAGACTACGTTAAACGCCTAGAAATTCCGCACTTTAGGGGAATATTTATGCGGGATGCCCTGCCTATCAAGATTCGTAAACGAGAATGTGGTGTCACTAACTTGGACGATGATGTAGAACCTGGCATGCATTGGACGGCTTACGTAAAAGTGGATACCTTTGTTCTGTATTTCGATAGCATCGGTCGCTTACAACCTCCAACCGAATTAGTGAAATACTTTCGTAGCGATGGTGGCAATAACACGATCACGTATAATTCTAATAGATATCAACGACTCATGTCATACACATGCGGTCACCTGGGTCTCAAATTTCTATATAACTTTGCGAAACCGCTTTTGTCGACAGTTTAAGTGTTGCGCTTCATCATGTCTAGTATATTCACTCTGACAGGTGATTCATCAATCCTTACTGCGAATTTTGACCTCCCTATTTTCTTAGACGACGGTAGCGAATATGTTTTGGGGTTGTTAAGTTTCGAAACCTACAATACTATTGCTAACATTAGACCTCCCAACAATGAATTTTATCTCGTCGGACTACCTGAGGGTGCATACAAAATTACGGACATTGCCGACTTTCTGCATAACCAACTTGAGTCTAGCGGAAGTAATGGGCGGGTGCTGCTACGCGGAAACAACAGCACCTTAAAAACCGAAATAAAATCGAACGTTCCAATCGACTTTACATGTGACAATACTATCCGAGACATGTTGGGATTTGACAGCAA
This sequence comes from Agriotes lineatus, assembly GCA_940337035.1. Taxonomy (NCBI): domain Eukaryota; kingdom Metazoa; phylum Arthropoda; class Insecta; order Coleoptera; family Elateridae; genus Agriotes; species Agriotes lineatus. Next base: position 3,865,732 of record OW679194.1, on the reverse strand, counting down.
AATTTATGTGGCATGCAGGTGAACATGTTACAAAAATTTTGAACATTAACTCTATCCTTATCCACTGCAATATCTCTGTCGGTTCCTATAAAAATGGTAAGCCTGACCACATCGTTCATCAATTCTTCCCCATAGTACCGCCTGGGTACAAAATAGTGGAAACACCTAACCCTGTCATTTATCTACCGATCAGCACGAGACAGATCACTAACCTAACTGTTAAAATACTGGACCAGATTCGATTCAACCCTTCACCCTACCATGTCCAACCCAGTTCGTATAAGAGACGTTGTCCACAGCCTTGTAGAATCAGTTCAGCTTCGTCCGCCGAGCAGTTAACAAAGGCAAACAGAGACTTCTTGCGATCGTTGGGTTTTAAAGTGCTGCCATGAGTATTCTAAATATTGGGGAACGTGTCCTCGTCGACAACTCGATCGTTAGCAATCAGTTGCACACCCATCAACCGTATACAAACCGTTTCGACTATAACGATGAAATTCGAATTCCAATTCCTGAAGATATGCCAACTCTACCAGGTTTGAGCTATCTATACATAGAGGGAAAATTACGGAAAGCAACCGGTAAAGTTACGACGGCTAAATTTCATAACAATGGGTTGGCTCACTTATTTAGCGGAATCCGATACGAAATCAATGGTGTCGTTGTCAATTTTGTTACCAAACCTGGTATTACATCTACTCTTAAGGGATATGTGTCCTACAGTTCTGATGATGTTAAAAAGCTTCAAAATTCTGGTTGGCTGTACGCCGTCAATACTCACATTACCGATGCACAGGGCAACTTCAGTGCCTGCATACCGTTGAGAATGCTGCTAGGCTTTGCCGAAGATTATGGAAAAGTCATACTTAACATCCGACAAGAGCTTGTCCTGATTCGCAGCAATACCGATGCCGACGCCGTATTCAGTGCTACCGTAGGAGAGACTGCTAAAGTTACGATTGACAAGCTGTATTGGAAAGTTCCACATGTCACTCCAGGTCTTGCTCAAGAATTATCTCTAACCAAATACATTGACAAAAATATCGACACACAAGTAGCGTTTCGCAGCTGGCAACTTCATACCAGGCGTTAATGCCGTGACTCAACATTCTCATGCCATTGCAACAACCACCAAATTACAAACCCCCAGATATGTCATCGTAGGTTTTCAGACGGAACGTTCGGGGCTCATCTCTAAGGACAATAGTCATTTCGACAAAATTAGTCTTACAAATTTTAGAGTTTATCTCAACACCGAACGTTTCCCCTACGATAATTTAAATAACAATTATGGTCTAAATCATTACGCCACATTATACGAAATGTACTCCAAGTTTCAATCGTCCTATTATAACAAGACTGACGAGCCATGGTTCACGCCCAATGAGTTTGTCGACAAAGCACCCATTGTTGTAATCGACTGCTCCCATCAAAATGACTACCTCCACGCGAACGCTGTAGTTTTTCGAGTAGAATTTGAAACTTCCGCAAACGTGCTAGCCAACACAACCGCGTATTGTCTCGTTCTTCATGATCGAGTTTTTACGTACAACGCTCTGACAAAAGCAGTAAAACAATTGTAATACTCCGAAGCAGGTCTTTTTTTTTGCATTGTACTCCTACTGCCGTCTACTTTCTGATTATTGAAAAAAATTGACTCGACTAGGATTCGAACCCAGATCTCCTGAGGCGCAGTGTCTAGAATTCCCTTTAATGCATATAATGCTCCCCAGGCGTCATACCATTAGACCACCGAGTCCTTAAACTATTTAATGAAAAACGGCGATGACCTTCGGGATAATCGAAAGTATAAAAGGTTGCGCATTATCATGGTCTCGTTAATTGTTTTATAACTTACGTCAAGTTCGCACACTATTCGTTTACGTATAAAAATAATGGATCAGACTCCAAGTGACGATTCTTCACATGAAATTACATTAAAGCACGCTGTAAAGTTGTGCTCTGCTTTCTGGTTTGAAGATGCAAAAAACAATTTAGATAAAATAGTGAGAAATTCCTCGGGACTCAGAAATGTAGACTTGGAATTTAACGCGTATGTAGTGAGTGCTATAGCTGGCGATAGCCAAAATCAACAAGAAAAACGGAAACGACTGATTGCCAATTTGGAAAAAAACATTTTAAAATATTTTGCAAGAGAAGGAAATACATCGCTGACGCTGGATGTGGACTACCACCCAAAGCATCCTTTTGCTGAAATGCTGGAAGAACGTGTCTCAGTATTCGATCTACCGTGTAAATCTACAACGAAAATTAACTCTACACCAACCGGCATGTTCACACTTCAAGTTAGGAGTGGATATGGCTCGCTCTTCTGGAGATATATTTCAAATATTGATCACCTGTAACATTTAACTAAATATAATTTTTAAATAGTTTATTTTTTTTATTTTGATTTGACCTTGAGTTGAAGGCTTAAGATCGCATCATTTTCAAGGACGAACTCTAACACCTCCCACCACTCGATCTTGATTTCAAAGTCAAACTCTAGAACCTCCTCACACCAAAAAAGAAAAAATCTACAAAACGGTGCGGCTGTTGACTAGTATCGGTCTGACCGAACAAATTTGTGACAAGAAGGAAAATGAAGAAGAGTGTGCAGTTTGACGACTCGAAGAATCAGATGTACAATCTGCATACGTGGGCGTATGCGTATAAAGAAGCTCGCAGAGGAGTCTGGCAACAAGAAGCTATGGATAAGATGAGGTTCAAGCGGAGGATCCATAATGTGGAAGAGGTATTGAGAAACGTCTTCAGCTCAAAACATAGGGATGAAGTATACGTAGAACAATATTCAGCCTTTGTAGATCATTAGATTGTTCATTGTTAGATTATATATTGTTTGTAAATAAAAAACAGAATAAAATTTAAATGTTGTTTTATTATTCCATTAAGTAATGATTATATATATGGTAAACATTAGACAAAGCACAATAGCAACAAGTTTTAGCATGATACATGCAAAGGGGTTGTGTTGGACTGAGTGGTGGTTGCTCCGCAATTTCAATGATTGGTGTTGCGATGTAGCGTTTCAGAAACTCAGCCTTTTCTCTCCCTTTGACATATATCAGTTCAGCGTCCCGCAGAAGGCGTCGCAATATGGTGGGGAACAGGTATGCAGGAGTAAATCCATTTTTCCAGGCTATGCAATGATGGTTTTCCATTAACCAACGGGCTTGCTTTTGCAAATTCTGAGGCAGTGCTTCAAAAGGAAAGGGTTGTTTGAACACGTGGTGAGCAATACTGGTTCCATCGTAAGCAGCAAATTTCTTTGGAGTGAAATTCTTGTCGGTTGTTTTGAATCCTTGAATATCGATAACCAATTTCATGTTGCCTCAGAGAACTAGCTGAACGGCTAAAGGTACTGGCGCACTCACATTTGTCAGGACACAACGAAGTTATGGTCGGATAACTAGCTGGACGGCAAAGTAATACTACCCCCCCCCCCCCACTCTCCATGATAAAACTTGCGCAGAAGAGTTACACCTGCTTGACCACTCTCGTTAGAGCATTGTACGTATTATAAGTAGTAGTTTCTTCAGTAAAAAAAAACTTTAACAAATAAACATTACATACTATAATATAATAATAATATAAAAAAAATATAAATACTAGCTTAACTAGTAACATCTTCTTCTTTAGTTTCTTTCGCTCTAGTTTCTTCTTTAGTTTTTTCTTCATCTTCTTCTTCTTCTATAAATTTGTTTACTTCACTTAGCTTATGATGTAACCCGAGACCTTCCATCAGATTTACAAAGAGCCTTCGATTTATCACATTATTTAGAAACAATTGACATACTTCTGCTCCATTTTCATATAATCTTTCTCTCGTGTGCAACTCATCATCGGTATGTCCGCTCCGCCCCATACCATACACAACTTCATGTCCTATGTCAAATGCTAAGTCCTCACACCGACCTTGCAGATTTCCTATGGCGCTGCGCACATCTGTAGCTGGCGCTCGAGCAGCCTCCGAGTAACACATTCACATTACGACGACAGTTGCTGCCCAATTGCTTCTAGTTCAATATCACACCTAACACTGTCGCTAGCAAACGTCAGCAGTTCGTACAGACACAGAGCCTTCTCCGACAATTCGTCAAAGTTTTGTAACGTAACGTGTAGATTTTGAATATAATCCCCAGGTTGAGTTAGCGGTCGCGTTATTGCTGTTGAATAAAATTGAGGAAACTTTAAGTTCTTCAATTGTGCTAGTTTTCGTCCAATTAGAGTGCGAACTCTGTACAGCTCTTCCACAGTTTCTCTCCCCAGGTAAACATCCGATCCGTCCTGACCCTGTATGCGTAACACCTTCACCGCTTGAATCGTTGTGAATGATAGGAGTATGGGTCCCAACTGAAGCGGTGGCCACTGTCCAGCTCCGGAATAAAAATAATTTGTTATAATTCCCTCATTTTCTAACAGGATTCCCCACTCGGGTTCCAGCAGCTGAACCCAATTATTGTGATTTCCACGTATTTGTATTACTGGTACAAATCCACCGCTGGTTTGTAGACCCACACATACAAAATTAGTCTGTGAATTATTTAATCTATATGTACTACTGCCAAGGAGCACTGGACACTGTTGCGGTTTAAACTTCGTGACACCATCGAACACTGCTTGCCCGCTCTTCACTAAGCCAAGAACTTTGGTAATGGTTTCCATTCTTAGTTGCACTGAATAAGACGATGTTCTGCGATTCCTACTCCTGCCTGCTCTTTTTTTATCTACTTTTCGAAGGTAGTGGTAGAAGGGAGTTACAAGGTTGCCCACGGTCACGGTCAAGTAGAAGGAGTACCAAAACTAGTGGTGGGGGGAAAATTGGTCAGTTAGAAATAGCATTTCAACGAAGTAGCAGTTAAGCGAATCGAGTGTGCGTAGAAGCGTTAGAGTAAACTATAATGCCGCTGGATAAATTTGGAAGGCATCACCTTGGCCATCCCTCAGATCATTCCACTGATCCTCCTCCTCAACTGCTTCTTTTCGAGGACTTTGCGGATTTTTACTATGAAAAGGACATACACTTTACAAGTCTAGGAGTTAACCCTGAAGGCTGGTATATTCTACTATCCGGTAAATTAAACTATACAGTTCAATTCGCTGAGGCTGTTATATCTTCTGTCAATACGAATCCTGCAACTCCTACAATTATTTTGAATGATAGCCATCTTAGCGCTACAGAGTTGACTGGAAAGACCAACTATATAAGCTTGTCACAACCTTACAGAGTAACAGTCGCTAGTTTTCATTTAACCATGTGTCTCGAAGTATTTCCGCCATACCTCCGCCGCTACGAGCACCGCATCCAGGCCTACAAAAACTGGACTGGTGTCATATCTGCAGCCTCGCTTGCACGGGTTGGATTTTTCTACCTTCAAGACAGCGATGAAGTGCAGTGCTTTTGTTGTGAAATTCGTATCCACAAATGGGTACCGGAAGATGATCCTCTAGAGGAACATTTGCGCTGGTCCGAACATTGCGTCTTTGCGAAGATGTGTAAAAAGTTGCAACAATTACAAAACGAGTTAGAAGAGGTCAAACAATTTTTGGTTGCGGATCAACTTAACATAAGTGATGCCTTACAAAGAATTAGTGCACTAGACTTGACAATTCCTAATTAATGTATTTATACTTAATAAATGAATTTATACTTAATAAATGAATTTATAACACTTTTTTTCGTTTTATTCATTGTCGTTGTTCCTTTAGCCGTCTTCACAAGTACATTCTTCTACGCCATCGAGCGAGCATCATTTCAACAATATGAATCTCACAACCCCCGCAGTTCGTGGAGGTTCTTGTTTGAAAGGGTTTGGAACAAGGTTAAGTCAAGGTAACCATCCAAATACGATTTAGCCTTGAACTTAAAAGCAGAGGTCCTTGAACTTAAAAGCTGAAGTCCTTGCCTTTAAATATTTTTTCTTTGGAGTGTTCTGAGACAAGATCAGGTCAAGGTTGCCACCCCCACCACTCGACCCGCCACCTCCCACCAACACTTAGCCTTGACCTTAATATTTATGGTGGTGGGAGGTGGCGGGTCAAGTGGTGGGGGGTGGCAACCTTGACCTGACCTTGTCTCAGAACACTCCAAAACACCCTACTGATAAAGTTTATATAGAATGTTGGACTATAAAATATATGTTAAATTATATCACTAAGGAGATAATAATAACTGGAAGCCTGTAAAATAATTTGGTACAAAAAACATGTAATACCTTTATAAGCGGCTAAATTTATAAAATAAACCCTTTATAAAAGTTTAATTTGTTTTTTGGAATGTAAATGGTTGTGAATAAACCATAAAATTTGCGAGAAGAAAATAAAAAGTAACATTTTAAAAGATTTAAAGAGGTGAACATGGTTGTTATTTGCTACACGGGACATTTATTTGTACACAAAAGAAAAAGAAAATAATATATACTTCACAACACGGCGGTTGAGGAATTGTCTAGCAGTGTAGCAACTTTGTCACAGAAGTATGGTTATCCTTGATAATGACATTTAAAAGTTGACTGTTGTTTTTGAGCTGTTAAAGTTAATTTGTGCAAAAACAAAAGAATCTATATCAAACAAGTTTTATAGCTGGTAAGTTTAAGTCATATTCTGGGTACTTATCCTTAGCTAAATTTGCATACTGTAACAAACGAAGCCAAGGTTGGTAAAACTGAAAGTGTGTTTAGGAGGTTGCTTCATTCCCATTTAAACCCATAGTTTGATTATTTTCCCCCGCAAAAAGTATCTGATAACGTCATACGAACCGCGCGAAATTTAAGATCGTGGTCTCCATATATCAATGTCAAAGAACTGTTGTTACACTTTACAATGCCTGTCAAAATTGTGATAGGTTGAAAGTAACCTCGTTTGAAAATCCTATAGGGCTTTCTTATTCTTCCTTTTTTGTTGAATATAAATCTAATAAAGTCGAATAACGATACAACAGCCATAGTTTGAATATATAAACACATTATATAACATTATTATTACTTCTTACAAGCAACGGGTAGTTTACTGTACAGCCAACCTCATCGGGCCAGGAAATCGAACTAGTGATCAGTAGTCAAGATGCTTAATCACTAAGCTACCGAGTTCGGCTGGTCTATATTTAAACAGAAAAAATCGTCTGGCCTACTTAGTTTTTCAGATATCTGCGGCAGTTTTTGGAACTGTTGTAAGGTTAGCATAGTCTTGGAAGCTGGGGCAGCGACATTCGTACTGAGCAATGCGGAGCCCTAGGACTGGGACAAAGACGAAGTTGTAAGCAGTTTTGGAGTGGTGAAAGCTGTAGGCGGCGTTCGAAGAGGTATCTGGTTTGTTACAACAGACCAACGCACGGAGAAAAATAGGAGCCCTGTGTAGGTCGTGGAACCTGATGTAGAGATGCCTGGTGTTCTATTTTGCATCAGGGAAGCCAAATAAGGTTAGGAAGTTATGCTAAAGATAGAATTTAAATATAATTTAATTTTACTTTACTTTTTCGTTCTTTTTTGAAAACAAAAACCGGCCTATGATCTAAGTCTAAAAATTAGCAAAATTTTAAGCATACAATTTAATCGGTCTAGTATCTTCAGAGGAGATAGCGGACTAAGATACATACAAATAAAGAGACCACCGATTTTATGGTATAGATGCCGTCAAAACAGTGCTGCAGCCTTGCCCGAACTTTTACTCCAATAACATAATAGGTATACTATTTTTGAGACGTTTCTATTACATCTTTCTGTCTATAAGAAGCAGTAATTCTTTTGAGTCAGTGAATAAATACTTGTTTTGCTTTATTTCAGCTTTATGATTCACAATTTTAAATTAAGCAAGTCGAATAATAACAAATGACTTACTACGGTTAACTATTTATCACTATTTTCGCTTTGAATGCACAAGAAATAGCCTACCCAAATTATAGAAATAGTGTAAACTAAATTCCATTGGTACAGAATTCCAGGAAATATGGAAGTAATGTTAGAGTTATGGAAAACGCGATATACATATAAACTAAACGTGATAAAGAAAGAGTATAGAAAAGATACAGAGGTACTGAAAACAAAGAACTGAAAGAGCTAAAAAGTGAGTCGACAATTTAGAAAAATGAAGAAAAAGTATGAAGGTTGAAAGGGCAATAAGAAAGAAGAAATCAGAGGCTTAATAAAAACATCAATTATAGAACAAAGGCAAAAAATGCTAATAAAAGCTAAGAATGTAATAAAACTATACGAAAATAAATTGAAAACCTTGAAAGGTAAGGTATACACCAATAACCTCGTCGGTCCGGGCTTCATAGCTTAGTGTGGCTACTGGCTACTGATCTAAGAGTCGAGAGTTCGATCCCCGATCCCGGTGAGGTTTTTAAAAATTAAAAAAAATGCGGATGAAAACCTCTACAGAATGCCATCTTTCGGAAGTGATGTAAAGCCGTGGGTACCATGTTACTACGATGTGTAGCAAGATTCCTTGCTACGGTTGGAACTTCTTAGTCTCGGCAAAATTTTAAATAACACTAATTCCTGGTACTCTGCATGCCTAGGACCTTGTCCACGAGGTTGGCAAAAAGGTTCTATAAAGGTCTACTTGCTAAACATGAGTCTCCCCACAAAAACTACTAACTAACTAACCAGTAACCTCACATAGCATGAAAGAAAAATCAAGAACTAGCCTATTGTTGAAGCGAAAGAATGAAATGTTTCGGCTCCTTTTATTCGGCAGGATTGCGTTAAGCTGACAAGTCATAGAACCTTTGATTGAGAGTTTCACCTCTAGTATAGTCAGCCCATTGAGTTACCTTTCAGTCTTCTAATAGTCTTCCAAATCGCATCTATATTATGCACCACAATTAATTTTTATTGCAAGCTGAAACAGATACTATGTTGAGCGTTTCTTACGTATAGGCAACACACTTTTCAAGAATATGAAGTCACGCATGCAACCTCAAATTACAGGGTGCGCAAAAGTTAAATTACTGAGTTATGAACATTCTGTTCTGCGAATGTATGTTATGTGTTATGTTCTTACATTAATTAATAATTCGTATAATTGTTAATAAACACAAGAATCTATAATAAGTTAATTTATTCAAGAAGCAAATACCGGATGTCTTACAAAGAATCACATCTAGTATGCCTTTAATTTCTCGTAATGCAATACCAATCACAATCTATCGGCACATAAAAATTTACATGCATACAAAATTCAAAACCTACTAAATGTAATTCTTTTTAAGACACCCGGTAAAAATGGTACAAGGCGATTTCCAGTAAGCTTTATTATTACAACAAAAAACTAGATATAGAATTGTCAGAGCCAATTTATAAACTTAAACTCGTTTGAAAATCTTACAGGACGACAGTAGAATTAAGATCGGGCTTTTACTTCTTTCTTGCATTTTTTCTTTTTGTAAAATCTAGGAGTTTCAACAATATAGCAGTTTTGCTTTGCATATTTCTTATACTGAATAAATGATATAACTTTGTTATTATTTTTATTTCCTTAGATGCAACGAGTAAATAATAATTTATCTTTTATTTTTTAAGCTAATCGTTTATAAATTGACGCTGCCACTTTTCTAACTTAAAGAGTAGGAAACTTCTTAATCATTCGAAAATGTAGCTTGATAAGAGCGACCCCTAGAACATGCAAACTCAGCATTACTCTAGACAATAATATATAAAATGTGGTAAGGTGTTATATCATTATGTCCTTATTTTATTTTTTTAAAGTTGACACGGAAGCTATTTATAAGTAAGAACATAACCTAGGTAAGATTTGCATTCGCTCGTTGGACCAGCGTTCTTTCCTAAGATATACACCCCTCTGATTACCATTATTACAAAAACCATGCAAAGTATTATGCTATCGAGGCATACATTTTTGCTTAATACACGAATACAAATTATTTGCTTTTCTCTCTGCCATATCTCTCAGCTCTAAGTTGCTGTATCTACATTTAAGTTTTTTGTAGAACCTGTAATTTCTAATCATAATATTGTATCTGCCGTTAATATTACTTCTCTTTATGCAAATCATATATACTGCTCCACAAATGAACTGGACCATTTGCATATATTGGTGCAATTTTTAAAAATATTTTCCAAAAGGGCAGTCATGGCATTTTCGGTAACCTTTGATGATTGTGTTACTATAAAAATCATTTCTTTTCATAATTTGGTTTGAAGAAAACTAAGTCCATTAATAAAATGTTATAATTTTAAAATTTTGAATTTTGCCCAAATGTTGATAGCACATTGCATATAAACTATGCCAAATCGTTGACAAACATTTTTAAACGTTCCGAAGAGACTCAAAGAACTATTAATTAACCTTTTTTTGTGATTCCTATTGTTTTTGTGAAATATAGTTTTTTTTATAATTTTATTATTTTTGAATTTTATTAATATGATTTTGTTAATTCGACAGTTGATATTAAAATTAAATATGCTTAATATGAGTATACTATAAAACAAAAGCTTATATATATATTTTTTGTGACATAATGTAATAAATACAATTTTTATGGGAGGTCCAGTTCATTTGTGGAGCAGTATATTTTGCCAGAATCATGAATTATCAGAAAAGGAGTAACTTTATTTCGGCATAAAAATCTGAGGGCCAATTATCTATTTGTTGAACTGAATTACAACGATGACGTAAGAAGTAACTGATCCAAACAGAGCCAGAAGCGTAGAGTAGTCCACTTTGAAAAATCCTGCGGCGGAAAAGCTTGGACAGCGTTGCGAAGATAACTGGGCTAGTAAGTGCAGCTGTTCCCGTAATGCGCGATCTTGCACTTTCTCAGGAACGGGAGGAAGATTTAGAAGTAATTTGTAGCAGATTTCTGCGGTGCGTTGCGCCTCCCTGGTTGCTCCATCACACGATGCTGCCACAATTGTTCCCAGAACCTGGAATTACATGGTATTTTAGTTGTTTAAATTAATCTTTTCAAGTTATTTATTTATACGTATAAGAAAAGTGTGTACTACCAATTTAAACTATTATTAGGTTTCCCCATACTTTGAAAAGACATTCGAGATCAAAATATGAAATTGGTCAAGAATACGTATTATTACATTTATTTTTTTCATAATAACACGCAGTTATTCACTTTATTAGTACGAGTTTTATTTATTTAATAGATCCAAACCAGTCACCTATAGAACAACATTCGTCACGATTCCTACAAAATCAAATTTCCAGCAACGCGGGTGCACGCAATGACAAGCATAATCTTTTAAAATTGTACGCAGTAGGAGTTACCACAAACTGAAAGAATGAAGCAGTTGAACTTAATTAAGATTATGCAAATGTTTGGAAACGCAAATTTGCCTTAATGGAATTCAATCGAAAATAGAAAATGAGACCACAGAGCGAGTAAATAGTAGACCGACGAATTTTAAAGCAACGAGAAGTATACTGGGAAGAATGGACTTACATCATTAATAAAAATAAGTACATGATGAGAGTTAATGAATACGACCTGATTAAGTTTATTGTTCGAGGAAAGATAGTAGGTCAGCCCAGCTTGGGCAACAGAAAAACATAACGTGTTGTAAAATATATCAAACCCAATAATGTTATAATGAGCGAGCAATAAATACCCAAAACGGGCCGGCTACGCTACTCCGGAGGAAGGGATGAACTGCTCAAAATCGGATATGGGCGCTACCAACTTACTTCTTCAACGGCTGGCAAATATAAGTTGAAAGATGATGATATGGTACACGCAACTTATATTAAAGGAAAGTATCTGAAAATTATCTTCATCAAACCAATGTCTTTGATAAGCTATAACCTATTATAGCAATGACCGGACGTGTATATGCGGCGATGAGATTTATTTATAATATATCCTGGTAAATAAGAAATGCACCGAAATAAAATACTGAATTTTATGGTAGTTACATGCAAATAATGTTAAAATCGTGACGTTATCACGTAACCTTTACACTGTCATATATGTATTTCAAAATTTAAAATTAATGATAATAGTCAAAGCGCATAGTACATACACACACGATCATTGAAAATGAACAGAGTTATTCAGCACATGTTACATATTTGAAACAATGCGTTTCGAAGGCTACTATAATTATCAACAATTGTATAGAACTGTCGATGTAAATAATATTTCTGATGATGCATACATTATTCAGAAAATGTAAATCAAATACTGTAATGTTGATTACATAGCCCTGTTCATTTTCAATTATTCGTTGTGTACATGTAAGTCACCGATGCCTAAATACATAACTGATATAACCAGCATACACCAGGATATATTTCACCAGCGTCAATTCGTATATTTATGCTCGCCGATAATTTTTGAATTGTTGAAAATCAAAATATAGAATTATAGCAGTGATAGCTTATCTTGGTGAATTTCACGTCGACTAAGAAAACTAACTTCAATCTCGCCTATATGCTGGTTAGGTGCATATTTCGTTCCATCTGGAATTATGACAATACGAAAGCATGCAAACTGAAACAATCGGACGCCATTAGCGTACAAGCGGGAAGTACCCAAAAATTACTCATTTCTGTTATATATCAGTTCAACCTTCTCTCCCCAGCCCGAAGCAGCTTATTCGAGAAATGTAGACTCATCAACAATAATCTAAAAGTGGAATAAAAATTGCATACGGTGGCCTACAACTGTCCCAACGCTTGAATTTACCCTAATACCCGCCATCTCGCAAATTCACCGGCTGGTCTATTTTTCTATATTTTCTCATAATTACCAAAAATTAAGGAGCAGAAAACCGATAAAGACGCAGCAATCACAAATCCCATATCTCCCATAATGGGTCAGACACAAACGTTGCTGTAGATTTCAAGGGATTGTTATCTCTATTTCGTAAGCCGGCCGTTGGTGCTCTTAAAAACCAAAACAGAGTAAGTAATTTTAGCACCACATTGCATTGTGCAGAAATGATACTTGAATTCCTAAACAATAAAGAAAGTTACTAAGCAACTGTGTCTAACCTCACGCAACCCAAACGCATCGCCTCACAAAACAGAGTGGGTTTTGATGTATTATCCACTCTGTTGGATAATACATCAAAACCCATCACTACACGTTCTTTCAGTCAATTCAATACGAGGTACCACGTTCAAATCGACTGTACACGTCAAACTAAACTCTGTGGACACGATGTGTCAAGCAGTGCCGCTTGTGCGGTACAAGGGACACCGCCCAAACCACCACTGTCATGTTATTTTCTACCTAGCATACCCACATGTGACAAATAATCACCTCATCAAAAGACAAACAGGTGAGTGTACCGATTAGAAGAGGTAGCTAATTAAAATATCACGTCCCCGTAACATATAGTTGCCAAATATAAGCAGATGGTAAAGTTGCAATTTGAATCAGATGTTTAGAGTAGCTCTAAGTAACATAAATTGCGATGATTAAACTTTTAGGACAAAGATGTTGTGGATTTTCAACATACATAATGCATAACTTAATCAACTGGCGCCATTCTGCCTTAATGATCGGACTCCTTTATCTAAATTCGTGAATAGAAACTTGAATGCTGTATTCCCATTATTCACCGTTTTCGAGAACGCATTTTGAAACTATTATTCGATTAAGAAAAGTATGTGCCTCTTGTTAGCTTTTCTCTTACCTTTAGATCGACCTTCTATATTTTACTTCAAAAATTGTTCGCTATAAAAGTGTCCTTGGGGTCCGTCACTAGCTACAGGGAAGACGGCGTGTATCTTTTAGTTATCTGGGCGCCCACAAGTTTTATTACTCCCGAGTACACTTAAATAGGTGAAAGAAAACTTATAACTTAGCCATATAGATATATATATATATATATATATATATACAGCATATTACAACCCTTGAAACTTTAATGTTTGAATGAAAAAAAGCAATTCTTTATATATATTTATTGATACTTATGGTTTTGAATAGTCTATTCTTGTTGCATACAATGGAACAATTGTCGACTTCAATTTCCTATCTAATCATAATTCATATTATAAAACGGGGTACCCCACATAAGCTTACGTAAATTTGACTTTCTAACTACTATATTTGACGTTAATACTAACTCACAGGTACATAATAACTAGTGTACGATTAAGGGGTTATAAACTGCGAAATATTACAAGTTTAACTTTACTTCACTTATCTGGTAATCGCTACGCTTGTGGAATCGAAGACTAACCTTTCGGGAGTTTAATCAGCATGCATCACCGTTCAAGAGGATTATCTGCTCTTCTAACTCCTACTCTGACAGTCGCTAAAGGTCAGCTGTCATTTGACCGCAAGCAATCGCACGATCTCCGTAGTGAAATTCTTATGAAGAGATGTTCAAACTAATGTGTTTCGGTCGCCTCGAACTTGTTGATGTAATTTCCAATTACGAAAATAGAATCAGATAGTTCCAAAAACCGCTATACAGACCCTGCAATAACAGGCAAAAACTATGCAGCGAATTCCGTGGTTCCCTAATCAGTCGACGACTTGGAACTATTTTTTCATTGGAAACTGGTACCCGCTCTCAAAATCTGCCTCAAGCACGCTTCGTTAGTATCCCAGAGTTTACCACATTTCTACCACGAAACTCTTAATGCACAGCTAAGTTTTTCTCATGTCACCGATTCGAAAACAAAAACCTGTTACTATTTTTCTACCCTCCTTTCTTTCTTAAAAACCCTTGCAACCCGGATATTCATTTTTATACGCTTCGACTGCGTTTTCCCAATTGATCGTCTATTCACGGCCATATATAACGTAAACTACTAACGTTAATATAATAGGTGTTTGATTCACACAGATGCGTACATCAAAACCTTTTTGCTTATAATTATTCATGTAATTCAAGTCATAACTGTTCTATCTCATTCAAAGGTCGTGGTAAAGTCAAATTTGCATCTTGCCGTATTTGTTTGCCTCTGTTAATATTGGAAAGGAATTTGTAAGCTTCCCTTAATGGCTTTTAAGCGGATGGATACACTTTCTAATAGGACTTAAGCCGACTTAGCGTATTTGGGACTCATGTGTTTATGGATTTCGTTCAATACAATGCCTCATTGAGAGAGCTTAGCATTAAGATTTCTTAAAATAAGCATTTATTCCTAAACAACGTGCGACGCTCCGATTGGCTACGCAGGATCGCCTCAGCCAATAGTGTTTGAGCCTTCCCCTCCTTGTTGAATTTGCGAGTTCAGCTCATTGTCAATTCAGCTTCAGTTAGATTCAGAATTTCGAGTAAGCAAGTTCAGCTATGCTTTGTGCTGGTTTGCGGTCGGTCTAGCTCCCTGATAAAGACGTTTCTAGGTTGTTTTGTGTGACGGTTACGCGCAATTCGCTATTTTCGCGTGGCCAATCCAAGCGTGTCACAACAGTTGAAGCTATTGTAAAAAACCATCGGTCTATCAGTGACGTTTGTAATCGTTGTTACTCAATATACTCGTGTTTGTTAAGTCTTGTTTCACTCCAACAAATAACTGAACCCAAGTCAAGGGTTATTAAGTGGCAGTTCCCGGCAATCCCATTGAACCGGAATTCGCAGCGGATTAACTGGGGGCTCCATTCGTGGAAGCCTCTTTTCAAGTTAATCATACAAAAAACAATAGGCTTTTAACACGTAACACCCTATGAGATGCACATTTCAATGAATACGCCTTGTTTTAGCAAGTTTCAAATTGACCAACGAGATAATGGTAAGTACTTCCGCCGTTGTGAGAACAAGTTGATAATTGCACTGTGACATTTTCACATTTGAACATAAATTGAGGTACTTATATCATATGTAGATAAGTCACAAATAACACGTTCTGTTGTATCTGTTACAGGAAATGTATGAAACCTAGGAATTGTATACAATTCCTAGGAAATGTATATAATGCCGAGCCAATTTAGGAAATGTGTAAAATAATTAATCAAAGGTTCTTTAATACATACATTTCCTAGGAAATGTATGCATTTCCTAGGCATTGTATGCAATTCCTAAATGGTACTAGGAAATGTATGAAAATCAACATTATACTGTAGAATTTGTGAATGAATGAAAAATAAAACACAGACGAACTGAGATTTTCCTTAGCAGTGTCACGATTTGTTAGTGCTGGTAACCTAACCTAACCTAACCTAACCTAACCTACCGACATGACATCCCTAATTTAACACATTTCCGATTCCAGGTTAGGAAATGTATAAAATTCCTAGGAAATGTGTTTAATAAAATTTATTTCACACACTTTCTGACGATTTTAGGCATTATATACATTTCCTAGGAATTCTATATAATGACGGATTACATACATTTCCGGTAACATATCCACACTTATTGAGAGTCGCTTAAAGATATTTCTAAAATACGAGAATTCGATACTACAATAATAGTATATATGGTGATGAGGTCGTAATAACTAATGGGTGTACCCCTGAAGACTCTGCAGATAAACAAGTCAAAAATCAATACTGTAAAGAGTTATTAAATACGTTAGATTCTATTAAAAAAAGTGAAGGTAGAATAATGGCGGGCGATTTTAATGCCAGAATAAAGAGTCCAGAGGGGAACAGAATTTTAAGAAAATTTGCACAGGAACTGGGAAATAATAATGGTGAAAGCTAAATAGAACTATATACTCAGTGGGGATTTCTAATTGCAAACATCTTTTTGCAGTTAGAGACATACATCGTTAGCCATGGGAAAAAACCCTACTACAGAATCCATCATTGATTATATATTTATGGTCAAGTAAAAACCAACATTTATAGTGTATGATACTATTTTGATGAGAGGCGCTAATTGCTGAGCTGGCCTTTACCATGTTGTAGGGGATCGGATACATCATGCTAAGTGTTGCATATGACTCGGCCAGCCCTTTGTTGACATGAAGGCTCCAAGTTAATTTCCTGCCTATGTAGAGACTTAAGTAACGAACTGCTCTGTCTTTTGCAATGTATGGGAATGCCATTTACATCGATTGTAAAAAAAACTCATTCGCAGCATGCCATAATCAAATTGAAGTTTACCACAACTTGATACATACCCATGGAAGCAAATGAACTACATAAGTCAGAGAGAACTAAATTACATCTTTATCTTGAACTATTTTTTTTGAATATATAAAACTCTGAATAAGAACAATTTATATTGACTGTTATTGTTAATACACTCATTGTTGTGTAAATGCCATCTAATTTTCCTTTTTGCTTGATACAAGTAAACTTAATGCGGTGTAAACTATTGCCTGTCTCAGTGACCAATGTTTTCATAAACAAAAAGCAATTTGACATTCACCTACAGACTTAAGTTAAGACATGATCAGATTTTGACTTCCTTTTACAATAAAGGAAGTATTGGATTCACCCCACAAATTCGAAATTGAGTATTCAATAGATCTTCACGTTTTAGAGTTCCCTGAACCCAAAAAACATGTATTTGTTCATTGGTCTGTCTATGTGTCTGTCTGTCTGTGAATAGAATATCTCAAAAACGAAAAGAGGTATGGCACTGATACTTATATAAACATATATAAGTTTTGTGTACTATCTAGACGCCACACCAAGCTTTTGAAGAAAATCGCATAACCGGAAGTATGATGTTTACTCTTGTGATTTTTAAGTTTTCCTCGATTTTTTCAAAAACGGTTCTAACGATTTTTTTCAAACTTTAAATTTTTATTACATTTTTAATGTGTATTGATGTGAAATAGGTGATTTTCTAGTAGAATATTTCTAAAATGGGTTTCTCTTGTTTTTTTTATTAACTCCTATTTTAAATTGGACACCCGGTATATTATTACATTTAGCTAAAAATTTTAGAGAACATTTGTCTCTTCAACTAGCGTTCTATTTTGTACGGTTTCTGTAGAATTTGCAATTTTTGAAAATTGTTGTGTTTGTGTCACACTAGATTTTTTATCTTTTTTCAAAGACCTACACGAAATGAGTTTTTTTAACACACGATATCTATGTTAGGCGGGCCAGCTGGGAGTCTTAGTCTGAAGATTTTGGTTTCACATTTGTCAGAGTTTATTCTTAGGCACCATGGAGAATGCGGTTGACAGTATCTTTGAGGTTGGTTGCAGCTCCACAGATGTTGTGATCTTGCGTCACAATTGCTGTGTTTTCTGCATACATGGCCATGTCAGCGTTTGGAGGCATGGGAATGTATGATATAAACAGATTATATAATATGAGTCCCAGGATTGAGCCTCGTGGAACCCCTGTAAGAATGCTGTGTGACGTGGAGAAATACGTGTTTACTCTCACCTGAAAGGATCCATCAGTTAACAATGATGTGATACAGTGCAGAAGGTATGACAAAACTTTCAGTTTAATCACTTTATAGATAAGGCCCTTAATCCAGTCTCTATCAAATGCCTGTACAACATCAATCAACGCTATGAGTGTATGCTTTTTATGCTCGAAACCTTCTTCGGTTCGTTCTGTTAACCTCAGTACTTGGTGAATGGTTGAGTGAGAAGGTTTGAATCCAAATTGTAAGTGCGGGAGTAAGCCATTATCTTCAAGGAATTTATTTAGCCGGGAGTGGATGGTCCGCTGCAGGAGCTTAGGCACTGTTGACAGTAGGTTGATCGGTCTGTAGTTAGCTGGGTTGCTATGTTGTTTCCCAGGCATATGGATCATAATTATGATCGCTTGTTTCCAAACGAGAGAATACTCAGTTCGCAGACTGTTAGATAGCAGACAGGCTTGGTCGGTAAGCATGCTTAAACTAAAATTTTGGAACTGCTTACTTTTTGTTACAAAAAAATGTTTAAAACATGTAATAAGCCTACGCAAAATCACAAACAATCGAACAAGAAATGCAAACGAAATTCTCTTGGCCCCAAAAGTTCCTTATGGGCCAGTTAAGACAGCACACGTACTAAGACAATCGGAAGCTATGTTTTTTATTCGTAGTAATGCAAGAGAAATAGGTTGTAAGAATTGGTACAGGCGTTTATCTTTTTATTGCATATACTAAAAATCCCCTAAAATCAAAGTTGTGCTACGGCCGCCATAATAAAAAATAAAAAAAAATTTTGTAATCAATTTTTCTCTAAACCTAGTGGTTTTGAAATGATGAGCTGTAGAATTCTTTTAATTTTTCTAAAATTCCAATTTTGAACAAAATCCACTGTAAAATACCGGTTACTATGTTTACAGTCAAAGTTAGTCATAACTACATAGAATTTAGCGAAGGAGAAAAGTAGACAGAAGACTTAACTGCCAACCTCAAGCCTCCTTCTCATCCTCAATTCTAATCCCTTGACAGGGATGTGGTGACTGCCCTTACAATGGTTGTCTTTAATTCTTCCCGATTAGTAGCCATATGAATTGCCTCATGGACAATGATCCCAGTTATCTCCCGGACTTGGTCAGTCCATCGGCGTGGAGAGCATCCTCTGGTTCTTCTGCTGTTGACTGTCCCTTCGACCATTGGCAACTCCATGTTATTACTACGCCTTGATATGTGCCCGTAACACCTCATAAAACGTTCTTAAATAACTGTATAAATTTTATTTTTGAAGCCCAGCTCTTATATGATTGATATGTTAGTTCGAAACTTCGTCTAAGAAATGCAAAGTAGTCTGCGGTAATGCCACATCTCAAAAGCATCCAGTTTCTTACGGTCTTTAGCTTTGAGAATGCAGGTTTGTGAGACATCTAACAAAATTGAAAATGCCAAGGTGTACAGGAACGACATTTTTGTTGTTTTAGTAGTGGCTTGGCCTTGCCATATTCTGGTTAGTTTCATAACCGCGCTCTTGGCTATATCGATTCCTTTGTGAATTTCGTTTTCAGAATTTCCATCATTTGTGATCACAGAACCTAGGTAGACATATTTTTGAACTACTTCATATCCAAGGCCAGTTGAAGGATCCATAATCATCTCGAAATGGAGTGAATATCACAGGTGGAATAGTAAAACTCAAACATTTTCCATGTATAACATTTAATGAACAAATAGGTAGATAGTTAAAAAAGCGACATGTTTCGACAATTACGTCATCATCAGGCTTCTAAAAATTAATTAATTCACTAGAGATAAGTTACGAACCAAATAGAAGCTAAAACTTACTTAATATTCGGAAGCAGTAGATTAATGATTAGAATTAATATTAAAGTTTGTAGCACAACTCCTAAGAATTCGCAATACCCTTGAAGAGGAAAACAGATGTGGCTAAGCCACATGTAAGATGAGTGACCTTTGTGGTCTAAACATCCGAACTACATGCTAAAATAACGTATATAATTAATTAACAATATTTTAATATGAAAAATAGTGAAACTTACGGGAAATTCATATAAACAATTATAAGAACTACGAACAGAAGTTAAGCTATCAACAAACCCTAATGCGCTTCATGACAGCAGTGAATAGAAACGGAAATAAAATTTCAAATTCAAAAGAGCCGGTAAAGAAGGAAACTATAAATAGTAGGTCCCTGTAATTGAAAAGCAGCGCATGGCGAAACTAACTTAAGAATAATAAGTCTTGTTTGTGATAGAGGATCTCATTAAGGGATGACTGAGGGTTTTTGTTATGAATATTGTGGATCTCCTTGGTCTCCAACAAATTAAGTTTAAGGCCTTTATTGCAAACATGTAAATTTTCAAAATTATTGGATGAATTAAGAGAGTGACCAGTGTCTAAAATATGATTGGCAAAGGACGACTTGGAAGGTGAAATGGATAAATTATATATCAAAAATTATACATCAAACGCCCGAACCAAGGTCATTTGTGATAGAGACACCCGATGGAGCCACATACAGAAGAAATACGTGGTTCCTCAAACACCACAAAGAAGCCACCCCTGAAAAAGAAGTATTCGATACACCCCTCCTATCGATACCCACCAGTCAGCAGCCTACACCTAGAGAGGAAGAACAAAGAGCCCCTGAGAGTAAAGAACACCCCATAGAAGAAAACAAAGAGGTGATCCAGACTCCTTGCCAGGAGACAGCGACTACAGAGGACGAAGAAAAGGCAGAGAAGAGTGAAACGGCCAGGCTCAGCAGCAAGGGAAGAAAAATTAAAACGCCAAAGAGACTGAATTTATAAAAAGAAGGGAGATGTCATAGTAGCACTAGTAACATTGTATAACTTATGATTAGCTGTATAATAAATAACCATTAGAATATAATGCAATGTACTAGAGTCATAAATAAATAGTGTTGGTTATGACACTATCTATTGGCAATTCAATGTAAATTATTACCTTCCCCTACTGGACTTAAGGTATGTGTGATATGGGTGATTGGCAGCAGCTGCACTTGTAGTAGGTAAAACTTTCAAGCGAAATTTAGAATGTGATTGCTGTTTAATAACCAAATGATTATAGTGAAAGTATTTATACTCATAGAGCCTCTGAAGCTTTGTTGTCCCATATTATAGGACAAGTATAGTGAACGTTCTATTTAATGAAGTCGCTAAATTTAAGAGAAAAATTGGTTAAATAGAGAATTTCATACGACGGAAATTCGTCAATAAGAAGTTATACTGTAACAATTTCTTCCCTGCAGATGTTATGTCATCGCAGAAGTCCGTCGCAGCTTCTGATTTTTTAATAAGACATGTCTTTAATTGCTCTTTCTAAAAAGCGCTAAGGTTGTGTGACAAACAACCTGTAACCGCATGTAGAAACAGCAAATAATTGAGGGTATTCCTGTGCAAATTTCGTTACTTTGGTATGTAGAGGACTTGGAAGAAAATCAACTTGCGTTGTTGTGGCAACACTATTCTCACTGATATTTATATTTGCTGATATCTATTTACAGCCATAATAAAAAAACATGTTAGGTTTAGAGGAAAAACGGTAACATTAAATATTATTTATTTCATTATGGTTTCATTTTTTATTCGAAGCTTTTTTGTATATCTGCATGGGTTACGAAATTATAGAGAAAAAAACAAAAATGAGCTGCCATTTTTCAATATGTAACCTTTAGTATATTCAATAAGAAGATAAATGTAACATCTTCATAAAATTTCTTATTTGTACTAATTTTTCAAGGTACGTGCAATTTTTGGCATATTTTTCCTGCAATCTAAATGGAACAATTATTTTTGGATTATGTTTTACAAAGTTATAGTTTTTAAAATCGGTAGAAAGCCCTTTGATTGTAGTTTTCAACTGCTTAATGAAACTCATATTGTTCCATTAAAACAAAAACATAGTTTTCAAGTGGTTTTGTAGATTTGGTGTGATAATTCCGTGATGAGAAATTTTTAGAGCTAAGTGGAGTTTGTTTTACATTTCTTGCTCGATTGTTAGCAATTTTGCGAAAGTCATGGCCCACTGTAGCTAAATATATATATTTTTATTTTTATAAATAATAGTACCAAAATTTTAGCTTAACCATGCTATCATAAGGCATTCTTAGCATTGTTTTCAAATATTTAAAGATATATGAAGTATTTCGTTAAAAAAAAACAAAGTCGTGTAGCACTACTCAAAAATAGGGGCTGTGGCTTAAATTGCTTTATGGGAATTTATAGGCTGCATACTGAAGTTTGAAACGAACATATTATTGATATCACTATTATTAACGAAGTTTGTGGGCTGTCTAGCGATTTACAAACACCCTATGTATACTTTTCTACCAATTTAATGTGTTGTCCTTGAACTGTCAGTTGTTTACTCATGACTAAAGACCGGATAAATAAGCACCCTTTAAGTAAAAAAAAGTGCTTAAAAAAGCACATTATTTTACGAAAAAAAGCTCAATTTATGCCAAAAAAAAGCTCCAAAAAAGCAGTAATTTAAAAAAATAGACAGAAATTTTTATGCAACATTATATAATTACAGTAAAAATACAACTTAAAATCAACATGAAAAAAATTAGAAGAAATAAACAGGCAATCTTTATACGATAACACGTATTATTTTATAATAAAAATACAAATCCAACTTAATTTATATTTAGATATAAAAATATAATAAATGTGATATTTAAAATAAAAGAATCAAAATATTAAACAGCTCTATTCATGACGAAAAGAATTGACAATTAAATATTGTTCCAAATGTTTCATTGTTAAATTGTGTCTTCGATCGTTTAAAATGTGCTTGTATGTGGAAAAACTTCTCTCTACGTCCACACTAGTAATATGTGCGTATTTAAATGCAGCTATATTAGCGGGATCCATGTTCAAATCAGGAACATTTTCACCACTCAAAATAGAAGAAATGTTTTGTAGTTTTTGGTATCCCGTATTCTTTGAAAGAATCTGTTCCATTTTTGTTTTAATTAACTCTCCAATAGTTTCTGGAACATCCTAAATGGCATTCTTAAAATTATAAATAATTTTAATTGATTCAAATAACGGAATTTGTTGCTTCTCCAGCGATTTCATGGTTTCGCTTAAAAAATTCAAATTGCTTTTAATATATGCCAAATGATTTTGTAGTTCATGTTGTTTAAGAACATTTTGGCAGTCTTGTATTGATTTACTTGTGTTTTCTGGATACTCACAAACTAATTGTTTAAAGTTTAAATTATTAGCGTCTAGCCAAGTTCCCCATCTAGTCAAAATAGGTTCGGGGGGCAGCGAAACATTTGGCAATTTCTCTTTAAACATCTTCACTCGCAAGGGAGCTTTGATAAATATGTTTTACGTTTACTTATTAATTTATTAACTAATGGAAACTGCATCCTTATCGCCTCCGCAATACGATACAGTCTCAAGGCAATGCCTTAATGCAAAATTGCAAAATGCAGCAGTCATGTAGTGGTGTAGCATAACGCGTTATTTCATGAAAAACAGTTTGTTTAGAAAATTCAAGTGACTCACAAATAAGTCCGAAATAAGCACTAAATTGAAAAATAAGCATTGGAAACAGCAAATAAGCAAAAAAAGCAGGAACAAATATGACTCAAATTGCTTCTTTTTATGAGATTTGTGAAGATTTCAAAACAGTTTGTTGCTGCTTTTAAAATTGAACGTAAGCAAAAGTGCTTAGAATCCGGTCTTTACTCATGACCATATTAATCATGAATTCGGTTTTCTTCAAGTTCAGTTTTAGGCTTCAAAACAAACTCAGTTGAGGTTATATAGCATTCCTTGTGTTTCTCCTAGGTCGTCTGTTATTCAATCTTTATAAATCTTTCTCCATCTATTGTAATTCCTTTGGCGTCCCATCCCAGGTTTGTAGGAGCGCTCTCTAGAACAGTTATAAGTAGTTTATCATTTGTCATCTTGTTGTCATGTATCTTTACTGTCGTTGTTGCGTTTTTATAGATGTTGTGGAAGAAATTAGTGTAAGGACTGTCAATGCGGTTTTCATTCGGTGCTTCTAGGATGTCCATTTTGATAGTATCAAACTTTTCTATAAGTAACATGACTGTTCGCAGGTGGTCGTTTGCTCTTGTGAAAGCCTAGTTGTCCTTTCAGGTGACAGAAGTGTAATTTATTTTCTGTTTTCGATATCATTATTCTAATAAAAAGCTTATTCAAATGGTTCAGCAAACTGATATGTTCCCTTTAGTAGGCACTGTATATTGATGTAGGCATATATTGAAAAGGTCATCTTTTTTGCAACGGTAACTGAGCTTCGATCTTGATGGCCCCGAAGTTTAGTTAAGATACATTATTCACAGCATACAAACAGTGACGTTACCGTTAGGGCAATGTTTCACTTTTGTTACAACAACTTCAAGGAAGTGAAAGTAAAATAAATTCATGTAAGAAATAAGACTTCAACATTTTTATGACGCCTTGGACATCTTTTACTTTGGGCTAAAGTAATCAAACCAGTGGTTCCAACCGACAATTGTATGCGCTTTATACGTTGCCACTGAATTAACAGAGGAAAAACAGCAAATGCTACTGAAGCGAGCCATTTGCAATGTTGGCTTTGTTGCATGTCATAATTTTATTGAGTAAGAAATAGCAAAAGAAAACCCGCAATGTAATGTTAGCTACAGAAAGAATTATAAAACGAAGCTTACAGTGATTTGGACACCTGCTACTAATCATCATTACCCAGCCCTATTTAAGTCCACTGTTGGACGAAGGCGTCCCGTAGCTGTCGTCTCCACTTCTCTCTGTTCTGCGCTTCCTGCATCCAGTTGGTAGAAATTCTCTTTATGTCGTCCTCTCAGCGCATTGGTGGCCTTCTTCTGCTGCGCTTATCCTTTCTGGGTCCCCATTCCAGAAGTTTGGGTGTCCACCTGATGTCTTTTAGTCTGGAAACATGCCCCGTCCAGCTCCATTTCTGTCTAGCCATGCGTACTACTACGTCTATCACTCCTGTCTGGCTCCTCAGATCTTCGTTTGTTATTCTATCTCTTATAGTAATCCCAAGCATCGACCTTTCCATGCGCCTTTGTGTCACTCTTAATTTTAAAGCTTACCTTTTCGTGAGTGTTGATGTTTCTGCTCCGTAAGTCATTCCAGGAAGCACGCATTGATTAAACAGTTTGCGCTTTATAGCTGCGAATAGATGACAAAAAATTGCCGAAACGATTGTTTATATGAAAAGTACGAGGAAAGAATAAAAAAGTCGAAACCCGTAAATCTTGGAAAGAGACTGTAGCTATAGCTTCTCTTCAAATTGTTTGAAAGCGTGTTAATCACCGCTATCAATTTGCATAAGGCCATTTGGTTACAACAGAATGCGACACCAAGACATTTGGTCCACACGATAGGTTACATGAAGCCAGGTTGTCGTCACGATATTCTGCTGATTGTCAAATGAGGCACAGGTAAAGAATCAGAAAGTTACATAAAACACTCGTCGATGCGCCTTTGGTGAAATTCCTACTCTCAGCGTCCACCAGTGTCTCACGTTTAGCCTCACTCTGTATTCACCAAATAGAGTATTTCGAATAAATATAAATCTCCGGGCTATCTTCCGGAATGAATGTAAAGGCATTCAACTGTACTTTCCTATCCCTTTCTTTCTTCGACCGCCCAAATTCACGCATCCTTAAGGTATAATACAGTCTGTATACAGTGTATACACTAAGACATCTGTCTCCACCTGATTCAAAGCAACACAAAGTCAGCGCTCAGTTTAGGCGATGAATTCGGAAAGTTACAAAGAAAGCTGCCCTGTGTATTGCAGCCCCGCGGGCGTTTGAGATCGTCTAAGGAAAATATTTTTTGTTTATTTTGAACTTTAAATATATTTATATAGACGACAAACATTGTTAATTTTATACCATAAATTCAAGAATCAATATTGTAAAACGTGACTCATCATTAATTACTCCAGAAATCATCCAACCCTAAACAAGAGCTACCTGTACGCATTTATAAATATTATAATACAAAATGAGCAATAGAGCGTGACATGGAAAAAGAGATAGTTTACACGACAAAAACATAGAGAGCATGACCTTGAATGTAAAATTATTGGTTACCCTAATTATTTTTAAGAAAAAATAACTATTTTCTAGAAAACAATATTTTATACCCGTATACGCTATCGTAAAAATATCAGTTTTCCGAAAGTAAGAAAATCGAGTAAATTAGATTTGTTTTTATTAAAAAAAATTCCTAAAAATCGACTTCACTGTTACAAACTTTTAATTCAAGCAAGAGCACTATAATAGGCAAACAAAACTAAACTTATGTATATTTTTAAATCATTCGTTTTAAATGTTATGATCTTGCCCTTTGGGTAGGGTTACTTTGTGCTAAATACGAAGCTGGTACTCGCATAATCAGCCTTTTATCTTTCAGTTACGTACTGGTACCCGAGCAGGAAGGCTGCTCTTGGGGCGGGCATTTCTACTTCTTTATTGAGTGTATATTTCAGCATGTTTATCATCTCTCCTCGTGGATACAATATTTAGCAAACAAAATGTACCTATACTGTTTTTATGTACTTTTTCTCGTAAGTTTGCTTAACACACAAATTATGTGCTTTCTTGTGTTGGGCAAACAAAACGCCTTTTTAGTACGTTTGCTGGAGTGTGGCCAGCCTAATTAAAACCACATGTTGGCATTTTGGCATGCTGTGCAACTGGGCATCTTCGTTGGGCAATTTATGCCGCGTGCCATAAACACCAACTTTTTGCTGTTGATTTGTAATTATTTATTATTAAAGATACCCTTACTTCAATAGAATACTTTACGTTCGTTATACACATTAAATTTGACAACTTAGAATTAACAATCAGTTTTTAAATGTCATTATCAATGATAGTCATACTTTTACCCTGGATGGGAAATGATCACCAGGTGTAATATGGTGACCATTTTCATCACTATGCATTATGGTTGTTATTATAGGCGCTTTTCCAAGCGTCAATATACTAAACCTAATGCAAGATACTTTTATATGTAGTAAACAAGTTATCGTATTAATAATCTAAATTACCTACCAGAAGACCGAGAGTCCAGCCTGCCATGAGAACGATTAGTTGTATTCCAGCAGTAGAATCTGTAACGTACTGCGATTGGGAAATTCCGATCACCATGAGTAAATCCAAAGTATTAAGAAAGCCCATCACGATTGTTGCGCCTAGAAACAATATTTGCCATCCAAATATGGTATTGAATAAGCCCACTTGCTCGGTTAGAATGTCATACAATTGAGTCACTTTCTTCATAGTTTCCCAGTTATGAAAATTAACTAATAAATCTCTTCTGGAACTAATATGCACTAAGTTCTGTTGTTGGGGCGATGTATTCAAAGTCTCCAGCAATCCATTAATCGTTTCACATCGATGTTTTAGTAACAATATGAAATTATATAGAAGGCCCACCATTATTAATATGTAATAGTTTTGTAAAATTCGAAATAGATAATTTCGGTATTGAGTTATACCTGCCATTCCAACCCAAAGATAAACGTCGTAAGCGAAAAGAATTATAAACAAAACATGAGAAACTATAAGTTCCTTATATATAGATTTACTGCTTCTCATTTCTGATTTTGGAATACTGCTATGTAGGTGTCTTAATTTGTATGACAATCTTATGAAAAAATAGAAACTTTCGGAGTGTCGCAAAGATGGCATCCAAATTGCTGATATATTGGTAAGCGTGAGAGTGAAGGCAAACGATAGATCTGTAATAGTTAAGGTTGGACTTGGAAAATGTGGATACACGTCAATTATTCTTCCTATAACAGAGTGCACATAACCAAATAGCAGTATAAAAATTGTAGCTGCAACGTAGTATCGATAAAGCTTTGCTTTTTCTGTCTTGCTACCAGAGTTGAAATTCAATGGGGGAGCCATTCCGAGCATACATCCAAATCGATATAGTAGTTCAATACACCACAATTCTTCTTGTCTTGTTAACCGTAAAGCCATACTAATCTAACTTGTAGTGACAACTATCAAAGAACGATCACAACTTCGTAATTGTATATTAGCAGTAATTAGTATTTCACCACATGTGACAGCTGAATCAAATAGCAAACAATGAGTGTCACTTAGCTAATGAATCTATTTAATTTCTATTCAGTCTTAATGTAGTAGTTTTAGAGCAAAATATGGAAATAACTATAGAGCTCTTGTGGCCTTACATCACGTCAATATTTTTCTGGCACGTTTTTGTACTTGTATTTAATTAATCGTGCACTATTTATTCCTATCCGTGTAGTGTTTATCGAAAGTGGTTTAGCTGAGTGGATGGAAATAAAACCATAAGTTTTACACTAACAGCAATACCCAGAATTACTTCTAAAACGATTAAATGATAGTAGAAACTAAAGAATTTCGAACGATAATGATACATGTCGCAATTATGTAGGTAATGGGGGTTATACTTTTTTTATATTTTCTATACGTTTAACCATAACTAGCTATTGCAGAGTTTGTTAACGGTGTAACAGATCAAGTATGATATTATTTATTTCGGCGATGTGGGCAGTTTAGAAACTTACAGGAAATCGGAAAAGAACACTTTCTGACTGCGAAATTCTGTAAGTAGAAGGTTAAAACATTTACTTTATTTTAGAAAAGGTAATTTTTATTATATGTAGATAATAATTGCCCTAATTATTTTATATATTTTTTTTATTTGGAAAATGCCATATTGGGTTATATCTGTTGCATATAGCAATTTACCAATACACAGAATATCAATATCTAGTAAAATTATCTTCTATCACTTTACATCTGATATCAAAGTCTTCAGCCTTTTTAGGAGTTCAACACTTCGTAGTTATAAAAGGGACCGGCTGAACAATAGAAAAAAAATTATATATTTTACTACAACTTGTCCATCCCGAATCGTTCATCTGGAACTAAAGTTCTTATATATTTTGCAGTAATCCGTACTTTCGCTGTATTTTCTGTAAATGATTGCAAAACTGCTGCACCGTTAGATTTTCTGCGAAATGACTCACATTATATCATAGTAAGGAAAAAAATCCAGCAACAGTTTACTGTGAAAGAATTTTAAGTGGATGTTAACTAAAAATCTGCACAAACTTTACAACGTATTTATACTTGCTAAAAATATGTTAGCAAATAGTTAATAAGAAAGCATGCCACAAATTGAGATTTTTTGATTTATTCTAACAATTATTTGTTAGAGTGTATGCCTCCCACCTGTTTTCGTACACTTTTTACTTTAGTAAAAACCATAAATTTACAATAAGTTTTAGTTGGTGTATATTTGGAATATCCTGCTTACAAAGAATGAGGGTATTCTAAATATATCGTTTCAAAACAGTTATCCTATTCATAATACGATGTCTTCAAATGTTAACCAATATGAAAGGGGACCAATTAAATACATAGAATGTGATGTATCTATAAAGAAATGTACTTCTAGCGTTCTTCGAAATAATCTCCCTCTAATTTTCGACACTGCTGACGTCGACGATATATTTAAGTCCCGGAAGGACTGTTTAAATTTGCCACAATGAATGTGTTTCAAGTCATTAAAGCGCTTTCTTTTAGGGCTAATTTGAGCTGAGAAAAGCCAAGGGGTTTCCCGCTGCAAATTGCGTGCATTTCCCAGACATCGCACAAAAGACATTTTCTCCGCGTTTTACACCTCTGGCGAGGGTAATTCTAGATGCTGTAGATCGTATATTTAGTTTGTCGATTGCCAGTTGGGGTTCACCATTCCCGCAGGCATGTAGGCTCGCTCCCGATGCTCAAGCCACCGCAAAGGTGGCTTGACATGTATCTAAATTCATCCGGAAGCACACTATCAAGACAGTTATGTTGCGTTGCGCTGAGAAGTTTGTTAGTGGCGGAAAATTGGATCTTCTTACCGTGAAGTATATCTTCAATATCGGTTAAATGCCGGATCAATTCTGAGGTAAGTGCTGTTTAGTTACGTTACCCTTAATTCACGTTCTATGTTTTTCGCAGCTGTTTCGACGTACTGCACCCACATCTAGAAGCAATTTAGTCTCAATTCTGACTTTTCAGGACCCTTGTTTACGCCTGACAATATTTCCAAGGGCCAACTATATTTTACAGGAGCACGTATACATACAATGCGGCTCCCTAAACTGCGCATGCTCAAGTGTTCTCTGTTTTGTTGTCGTCTGTTGTGATTGTGATTGGGGTTATGTTTGTTTTGTATGTTTATCTAAAATCTGTGTTTTACGCTAATCAACTTGTTATAAGTGTTATTTTAAGTTATTTTATGCGATGAGTGTTACTTGTAAAGTGTGCAATAAAATATTTACACCCCAAAAAAAACGTAAATCGGCACTTACGGAATGTGCACTATATGGAGACAAATGCTATTTCTTATGATAGTACTGTTCATAATAGCAAATGTTTAGAAAAGGGTTGTAATTCTTCATTTAGAACAATACAGGACTTGAGAACTCATTTACAAAATACCCACAACAAAACTTTTATTAAAGAAGAATTGAACTTTGAACGTTTAGATGGTAAAACATTGTTTTTTATTTTCATGCAACATTCATTCATTAAAAAATGTTTCTTATAGAATTTCAATTGTGGCTTTCAAACGTCTCTAATGATGAGAATGCACGTTATTTTAAGAATAATACCAGGACATGTTCTTCATCAAATAGGGAAACCAGTTACTTCTACTGCAGTCGTGGTAAGATGACAATTTTAATGTATAAAATGTATTTATTAGTTATGTTTATGCTTTATTCCTAATCCTAACATGTTATTTAGGTCGCCAAACTCAAATTAAAATTAGGAGAATATTAATTATTTCTAAAGCATATTTGTAATAATTTGTAACAAATTTGTAATGAGTAATAAAATGCATTTTATTTCAATTGGTACCTATAAAAAGCTATGTATTCAATTATTTTCGATAAAAAATTATTTTTGTTTAGCTGTTTATCACGAATGTGGATAGGGCCAAGGCAAATAAACCACATGAGGGATAAAAAGGAACTTCAGTGCCGAGGAGTACATTATGTTTTATTTGACATCGTGAAATTACAACGTTTTAACCAACATTTGTAGGTTATGTTAACGTCGGTTGACGTTTATCTGTCGCCTCGCCACCTACAAAAAAGTCTTAAAACAATGGATTACTTTACTGCCGATTTTTCGTATTTTAATAACGATTTCGAGGTACTTTAATGCCGATTCAAATAATAGTAATTTTTTAGTAATATGTTAAATTTGACTTTTCAATTAAATTTAAAAATTATAACAGGTGTTTAATTAAAGTCAAGTTTTTGTTAAATTTGCATGATTAATATTATACTAAATAAAAACCATTAAGTCGTAAATAATTTAATATTAAAAAAAACGTTTCGCACAATTAAAATTGGTTTCATCAGTTTACATATTATAAATGCATTATGTTGAAGAGATAAATTGGAAAATTTACAAATCTGAAAAGTTATAGAGAAAAATAAGTTAGCGAACACGAAAAAATTTCCTCAAATATGTGTACTTACGGTTTATTAAATTACTGGAGAACAAAATTTCTTAATCATTACGACTTGCATTTCCCAACATAAAAGCTAGTAAAATATGAATTGTGTGTATATATAACAATTTCTTATATTCAAAATGTAAATTTTAATTAACTGATTATGTATTCATACTTTAATAAAAAATAAAAAAAGTCGTAATGATTAAGAAATTTTGTTCTCCAGTAATTAAATAAACCGTAAGTATACATATTTGAGGAAATTTTTTCGTGTTCGCTAACCTATTTTTCTCTATAACTTTTCAGATTTGTAAATTTTCCAATTTATCCCTTCAACATAATGCATTTATAATTCGTAAACTGATTTTAATTGTGCGAAACGTTTTTTTTTTAAATATTAAACTATTTACGGCTTAATGATTTTTATTTAGTATAATATTAATCATGCAAATTTAACAAAAAAACTTGACTTTAATTAATCGCCTATTATAATTTTTAATAGTAATTTTTCTCCATCATTGGATATACCTAGAACATACAGATAGTTCAAATTTCCCACAATTTATGCAAACGTCAAATAAAATGCACTTGCGCAGTTGAGGAAGCCGCGTTGTATGTATACGTGCTCCTTATTTCACAACCTCTCTGATGTGTGAACAAAGAAACCCGTAACAAGGGTGGAGCTTTGCCGTCAACAAGGAACTCTCTGAACTCAGCCTATGTTAAGGTATTGTAAATTACATAAATTATATTGTGCCGCGGAAAAGTGCGCCTAATTACTTGTGTGGTTAGAGCATTTCCTTTAAATACGGGTTTTCCAATGGCGTCGTGTGCGCTAACTTAGTGAAAAACAGTGTCCCCTTTCACTTTCAGGCATTTCTTGCATGTGTTCTTTAAGATCTCAATACTCCGGCTGTGGCTGAATAGAATTATATGTCGCCAGTTGGTGTACATAATGACATCTTCTAGAAGTCAGGATTAATATTTAGTGTACATGTAATTTTGCTTATTGATTCATTCAGTAGAAAACCCGTTAAACTTAGCATATTTGTTATATTTTTTAATTTATATTTTATCTAACAGTTGGCAGCAGGCGTCTCTTGGAAATCTATAAAGGTAAGTGTCCTTTGACGAAGGGTTGGTTTACACCCTGAAGAAGTGTTTAATTTCTCCTGTCTTGAATTCTAAAAGGGTTAAATGTGGTTGATTTAATAATTCGTACCGCCATGACAATAACATATTCAGAACTAATTATGTACCCCAAAATATCGTTTCCGTCAATTATTCCTTGTTCCAACTGTAAGCTAGCGGCGATAATTTTTTCGCAGGGCCGAACATCATACCGCTGTGGAAATTTAATTGTCCAATAAACCGACTTGACATACTTGTGGGAGCAGTTGCAGTAAACTGACATCATAGCTTCTTTTGGAAGGCTTTTAGTTGTCGTGTGCTGCAAATGACGTTTTGACCTATAACAGTACATTATCGCCCAGTGTGCTCCGTGTATTATAGAAATTTTGAGAACTGTTGGAGTCACTGGCACAACTCATGTAAGGGTGCACATAACACACACAATCTTCTTCTTCTTTTTCTTCCTTTTATTGTAGGCCAGTGGCCTGTTTTAACTACAAAGTGGTTTAATAAGCCTTCTTTGCCCTTAGGCCGGGTAGGTGGCTAGCCTTGCAAATCGAAGGTGAGGAAGAGTTTCCTTGTTTAGGGGCTAACGACTACGGCAGGTGTTACCGTGGTAGCCGGGGAGCGTACGATTCTTAAAATCCTTCTAGATTCCGCCGGGATTCGAACCCGGGCCGGCGCTTGAGAGGCAAGCATTTGCTAGCGGGGTTGTCCGCCAACCACACACAATCAAAAGATGCAACTAACCTAAACAAGCTAGAACGACACACAGCCTAGAGATGAAAATCAGCGATGCCAGTTTATATAACATAACCTCCAACTTCAAACATATACCTA
Source organism: Agriotes lineatus (assembly GCA_940337035.1). Lineage (NCBI taxonomy): Eukaryota > Metazoa > Arthropoda > Insecta > Coleoptera > Elateridae > Agriotes > Agriotes lineatus. Next base: position 3,831,978 of record OW679194.1, on the reverse strand, counting down.
TTGCCTTCAGCCGTGCAGTCTAGGCATTCTATATAATTCTATATAATTCCGACAATTTCGCCGCCATTACGTTTAATATCGAGAAACATTAAACAAACGAACTGGTATTTTAGACCATTTATGAAATTACATAAAATGCTTGGTCATTATACAGAATGACTAAATTATACAAGTTGTCTGTAACGTATATATTGCTTTCCACACTCGCACGGTACGCTGAAGATACATTTCTTTGAACTCTGATCTTCATTCTGAGTCTTCGTCTGCGCGATCATGCTTCTCAGAGTTGGTGTGGACTTCAAGGTACGAGTAGTTCTTATGTTGAATATGCTGCTGATTCTTCTTAGTTCGTCACAAATTTCTCGGTTGTATGGTATTACGACCATGGTTGTCGGATACGTTTTTCCATCCTCTGCGGGTGTTTCTGTCTATTTCTGCTAATGTTTGATTTAGAGTTCCTATTGGGTGGCCATTAGCCGTTTCTATGATTATCCGTTTAAGGTCTGCTTCCTCCGAGCATATGGTCTTGGCTCGGCTATATAGGCATTTCGCGACGCCACGTTTAATGCTATTGCGGTGCGTTGGTTAGAATCGCATGTAGGTATCTCCTCGTACGTGTTGGTATTTGTTTGTAATGTGGCACCGTGTCGCGAGATGCCTATATTGCCGATCCAAGACCATGTGCTCGGAGGAAGAAGACCTTAAACAGCAAATTGAAATAACCACAGAAAAGCTGCGAGCTAATGGCTACCCAAAAAGGACTCTTAACCCAACAATATAAGAGATACATAGAAATACAACACTGGCAGAGGATAAAATATCGGATCGGACAACAACGGCCGTAATACTATACATTCGAAGAGTTTTCGACAAACAAAGAACAATCGGAAATAGAGTCAATATAAAAACTGCTCTTAAGTCCACAACAACTCTGAGATGCACGATGAAGCATATCAAGCCTCAGAACGGACATCAGAGTTAAAAAAACTGTTTCCACAGCGTACCGTGTGAGTATGTAAGACAGTACATAATGGAAACATCGCATACAATGAGATAACGCATCAATAGTAACTAGAGGAAACAGGTTCAGTAGGAAGCTGAAAAAAGCTAGATAAATATCACCGGCAGAAGAACGAATTAGCCAGGCTAGCGCAGAAATAAAGCCCATTTGCATGCTACTACTGCGCAGAGGACGCACTGGTGGCTCAGTAATAAGAATGACAGACCCGTAATCACAAGGGATCAGTAATCCCGAGTTCAAACTCTGGGGCAGGCACGAGTATACATGAAAAAAACATACAAAAAATTAGTCCTTCTCAGGACTAACCAGGAGTTCATACGCCTGAGAGCGGGAGTAAACCGAAAATTGCCGAAACGTAGTGTAATAAACAGTGGAAAAAGTCCTACAAAATATCTCATAATAAACCACTGTCTAAAATGACATCATTCAGAGAACATCAAGATAATAAAGATGTCTCTTCCGATTTGAGTTTTGTAAATAATCAACTGTGTTTTCACATTAAGATTACGCCCATCCCATCTTAGCGTGGTGCAACGTTACTACTTTTACATGCAGTAAACTGGTTTTCCCTCGTGACTAAATTTCCTCTTTCTTATAATTATATGCCTTATTTCAGTATCTTCCATATTTATTCGTGAGGAATATTAAATAGTATTTTGTTCTTGTGCATCGAAAAGCGATTAATTATGGCAGCGTTTAGCAGCTGAATACTTCCACTTTTTTAAACTAGTAACTTTTACTTTTCTGCTTTAAAACTCATAGCAACAAAAACTAATAACCATTTCCATTGGTGGAATTCGAAATAGACACTGCCATTTTGCTGTATGATCAGGAGCTCTTTGACTTTTTCCGACTTCCTTTTTAGACTGCCTTATTTACGTGCCTCGCTCGCTGCGCTCGCTTCTCCATAAGCTGTGGCTCTTCCAAAAAAAAGGCCTTAATTTCGGGCTTGTAACATGCATAGCTATTTCTATGTCTATGTCTTTTTATTAGGCGGAAAGTGTCAGAAAGTTTTCCGCCAATTTCACCATATGTCTGACAGCTTCGAACGTCGTCGTGTGTTTCAAGTCACTTAATTAGTTCAGTATTCTTTGGATTTAAGAGCGACGCGCTTTTGTCTTCAATATCAATGCCGGAGCACTATTCCATAAATCAACTTTGCAACTTTTCACCTTGCACATTGCAGTTTTCAATTTTAAAAATTGAAAGCATTTGTCTTTCATAAAATATAACTATGATGGTTTACAACTGTTCATCTTCACTTTGCATAATTTTGATGAAATTTAACTTTTCAAAAATATTTTTGTTACAGAAATTGTTTGAAATTTACATAGTGCAAAGTTTAAATTTGCCTAATTTGGTGTATGAAATGAAGCCCTATTCGGCCACCATCGCATTTTTCGGAAATCTGGATACTAAGTCTCCTTCTGATTTTTGCTTCTGAAGCTACACGACGTCTATGTTAGGAACTTCCTTTGAGTGTCACCCGCTGACTTCTTGCGACGATGCCGTCGTCACAAACATAGTTTTGGTTTTGTTGTGGGTAGCCACAGCCGCCTGATTATTTCGGAATATGGTAGTTTCTCTTTTAAAGAAAAATACCCACTGGCAATCTGAGGTAGGATCCGTTTATAACTATTCCTAGTTGTATGAATACTTAGTAAAATGTGTTTTTAGGCTTTTTCCTTTTCCGTTTTTTCGTTTCTATTTCGATTCTTCTCTAGTTTTGGGTTCGCCACACGGTTGATGTGCCTGCAGTCACACTTTACCGCTTTGCGATGTTTAGCTGAAGCCGAAAACTCAAAGTTATCCGGCTCGAGAAAAGCCTGTTGATGCTTGAAATTCCTGGTTTGTGGAATTACGCCAGTTGTAGAAAACTACTAGACCCAGGTGTTACATAGATTTTTATATTTTTAAAAGCGGAATTTGAGTCCGTCGTTTCCTAATTGAACTTTATATTTAGATAAACCTTACCTTCGATAAATGATTGACTACTCGTCGCACAACGTTTATTTTATTTTGTGGCATATAAGCTTATGGGTTTCGTAGTATGTTTTCAACTGTAACAGCAATAGTAAATAATATCATAAATCCTTTATATTAAAGCGGTTCGTGTTAGGAAGCTTTTCAATTCAATTTGTGATTGTGCTTGAACGTTGACTAGCCTATGAAGTCTTGTTTCTGAGGTAGAGACAACATACAAAACATATACACGCACATGACTTGGAAGTAGCACGATAGGTCCACTGAGGCTCGAGTGCGAGTGAACTTGGGTCACCCTCAAGAAAAAAAAAGGTTTTTTATTTAGGACCTTCGATTGATCGGTACGGAACGGGTTACTTTATGTCAGACCTTGTTGGTCACACGATCTTGTGTACTAGTTGTGCATCGAATTTATTATGTTTAGTAACGCGTCAACAATTTTTTTTTCTGGGTTCATTTCGCGTTCACGAACCTAGCGTTATATGTCTTTTGACGTCCTAGTGTCTTCCTGGCCTTCACTGTCGTTCTTACTAATAAACGTATCATTGATGTTTGAGACCAGCTACTTTTTTGGAAATCTGTTATTTTCTTCTAGCCTATCTCTTATCGCATATTATTTATCGTGTGTGATTTGGTGGAGAGAATTACAGTAATTTGTTGAACTTGGAGCTTTTATATGTTAGATCATTTGCTATTCATGAAAATGGAGTAAATTTATTACGTACCATTCTTATCCATGGCCTCTATCCGCTAACTAAAAGGTTAGAACGAGTTAAAGCTTACTTAAATAAGAAGTAGTTTGGAAACTATGTGGGTAATTTATGTTTTAAATTTAAATTGGGGATATTTGAGTTAACTGAACTACATTTGGTTAAAAAAATGATTTAAACTAAATATAAAATAGAAATTACAGCGTCTTATGTTTTTCTTTTAATGCCCAATAATTTTTGTAGCAACTATTGACAGCTGTTAAATAATAAAAAAAATAATAGGCAAGTTGCCGCTGAAATTTAGGAAAGTGTCAAATTGACATATAAGTAAATTTGAACACATGAAATTTAAGATTTGTTATTAGTGGTTGTTATTAAGTTATTAGTTCCGATAAAATGGTGAATTACACAAATGATGAATACATGGACATGATAATAGTTTATGGAGTTGCCGATGAAACTGCTGCACCAGCAAGGCGTATCTATTTAGAAAAATTTCCAAATAAACCGACCCCTTCAGAAAATACATTTCTCCGTGTTATTCAACGGGGAAGAGAGAATGGGAAGTATTGGGAAGAGTAGATGCTGAATCAGCAACTACCTCACGCCAAATTTCCTAGGAAGGTAATGTTTCTTAGAGCTTTGTTTGACGGACATTGAAGATGAACGGTTTGTACCCTTTTCATTTCCAAAAGGTACAAGGACTTACTCCCAACGATTATCCGTTGCGGCAGCAGTTTTGTGAGTGGCTGCTCAATCGGACGGAAGCAGAAGCAGGTTTTCCAGCAAACATACTGGTAACTGACGAATGCTGTTTCGCCAGGAATGGTAAGCTCAACTTCCACAATGGTCACGCATGGGCTGATGAAAATCTTTATGCTTTCCGCCAACCTAACTTTCAGCCACGTTTCAGTTTAAATGTATGGGCTGGAATTGTGAAAGACACCTTAATAGGGCCTTTCGAATTGCCGGCGCGTCTCAATGGCGAATCTTACTTGAATTTTTTACAAGAATTTTTACCAGGACTCCTAGAAGATGTTCCATTGGTTGTGCGGTATATCATGTGGTTTATGCATGATGGCTGCCCATCACATTTTAGTCGTCCTGTAAGAGGTTAGCTCGATCATACCTTTCCGCAACGGTGCATCGGCCGGGGTGGATTTATTTAATGGCCCCCACGCAGCCCCGATTTCAACCCACTGGACTTCTGCTTATGGGGATACCTGAACGACCGAGTACATGCAACTGACGTTATACCATTGAAGAGTTACGCCATCGAATCAACGTTGTTACAGATGACTTGCGAGAACAATTTCCGCAAGTGTTGAGAAATTGGATTTGTTGTGCCCTACTGTGTGTTGAAAAGCAGGGGCAGCATTTTCAACAATTTTTGTGATTTTGGTGAATTTTGATACTTATGTAGTTATTGTTCTATTTCCTTTTCATAATTTTTGTCTTCGTTAAACTTGTTATTTTAAGAAACGTGCTTAATGTAATAAATAGTATATTAAGGTATGAGTGGATAACAAGGTCTTTAAAACACGCGCGAGTTTTCGAGCACGACGGCGTAGCCGGAGTGCTCGAAATAGAGCAAGGCGGGGTTAATACAACTAATCAAATGACAGGGCGGCAGCAACCCCCTTTTAACAATTACACGAGAAACAACACAAAAAGGAACTCACAACAGAATAACTTTCAACATTATAGAGGCACGCACAATAAGGGACAAGTAAATTATAATAGTAGGCAACATATAACAAAATTTTATGAGAATGGCGCGGACACTAATAGAAAATTTAATGCGACGGCCAAAGCGAGGAACTACCAGGAAAATTTTAATAGGCGAGACCAGGGAAGATCTCGAAATAATGTAAATACAGTAAACAATTTAAACATGGCAGGACTCCGTTTGGCACCCCTAAACGGAAGCCATTCCAAATTGTAAATCACAAAATTCATGCAAACAACACCTACTTCATCCCTCATTTAGGAAACGAAAATTCTCAAGACACTTCTTGCATAGTAAATTTATTAATAAACGGTATATATACACACCATTATTATTGGACAATGGATCTGCAGTAACAATGTTAAAAGAAAAATTTGTTAAAAATTGCAATATTATTTTAGAGGATGACATTTATTTTCTAAGAATTTCCGGTCCTGCAGTAAAAGCATTAGGAACTTCAAACGTAAATGTCGGGGTTTGGCCAAGGGAAATAACACAAAATTTTAAAGTTATAATATGCAGGGATGAATTGGGGCGAGTACAGCAGGAATTTTGGGTCGCGATTGGCTAATTAAAAATAAAGCGGTTATAAATTATTACAACTGTACCCTAAAAGTATGGGGCAGGGAGTTACCAATTTTACGCCAATCCGAACTATAGTGGAACAATTTAAATAAGGGGTACAACTTGAGGAATAGCAAAATAGGTACGAAGGAGGGATTAATTAGGAAAAATATCGATACACAAGAAGAAGACAACGCAAATATTTTAGAAGAAAGAAAACTAAGGGAAAATAGCTGGCAGGTACAAAAATTGAAGTAATTTTAAGGATTCCAGTCACCCCAGGTAGGAGGGAAAAACGACGGAATACCCACAGGAGATAAAGTTGGGAATTGTGGTTCTCAACCATCGAAAGAGGGTCGAGACGGAAGTTGCACTCGGCAACATGGCTCGTTCTGGGATTGTCCAGGAGGCGGAGCGACACAATCCGAAGGAGACTCTCAAGAAAAAGCTGTAAGGGAACCGAATCCAGGATCCACAGCTAGAGAAGCAGTAAGAAGGAAGAAGGCAAGTAAAACCAATAAAAAGAGGGACGTCATACAGGCTGATCACCTACACGCCATCTTAAACTCTTCATAGCTCGAGGAGGATATTGGAATGAACGCCGAAAAAGTCACAGAAAAAAGTGACAAAGAAGTTGAGAAAGAGTTCAATAGTGAAGCCGCGGTTCACATAAATAAAGATGTGTTGGAGAATTAAGTGAAGAAGTAGAAAATAAAGACTTCCACACAAATTTCATGGAAAGGCAACGTATATACAGAGAAAACAAAGCTCTGGACCTGCAGCAAGAATATGAAAACAAAGTAAAGGAAGAAAAATTACAGAGGGATCCCAAAGGAGAATCTAAGCAAAAGAAGGAGGTAAATCTAAAAATGGTAAGTACAAAGGTAACGAAAAACAAAGAAGACTTTCAAGAAAGTAATAAAAAGGAACAGGTAAATATGGTAAGTGAAAAAGCTTGTGTATCGAAGAAAAAAAATTATACGAAGAAAACAAAGAAGACGAAATCCCAAAAGTCAAGAATTTGGAGAACACGAAGGAATGCGAAATAAAATTAGTAAAAGATTTAATACTACCCCCCCGTGCCGAAATAAATTGCGAAACCAAAAATATGAATTTCAAAAATATTAAAAAGCAACAAATTCTGCTAGAACCGACACCACACCTACAGGAATAAACGGTGTATTTGCAGCAAGAACCCTAACGAAGAATAAGGAATGGTTAACAATAAAACTGGTCAACCTAAATAATAAGGAAAACATTTTAAGGAAAAATACTACAGTGGCAAAAGCGGAAGAATATTTCAATGTAATAGAAAAAAAGGCAAACGCAAAGGAATATCCAGTTACGGCAATTCAGAAATACCAAGGAGATTCGATTACGAAAAATTTCAACTTAGAACACTTAGAAGAATACCCGAAAGGATTAATCTGCGAATTAATATCGCGCTACAGCGACATCTTTTCGGAAGGAGTAAATCTAACCACAGCGCACAACGTAAAACACAAAATAATCGTGGAAAATGATGACCAACCAATAGCGAAGCGTCCGTACAGAGTTCCATTTCATCAAAGGGAAATATTAAGGAAAGAAATCGATAGGTTGCTAGAAGCAAAAATTATTAGGCCATCAAGCTCACCATGGAGTGCACCAGTCATTTTAATCGTGAAAAAACAACCCAATGGAGAAGACAAAGTAAGAATGTGCGTGGACTACAGGGCCCTAAATGCTGTAACGGAGAACGACGTATATCCACTACCATTACAACAGGATGCGACGGATTATTTGGAAAATTCAACTTTATTTAGCGTTTTTGATGTAACCTCAGCTTATCACCAAATCGAAATGGAAGAAAATAGCATCCAATATACAGGATTTTCAACACCTGACTCCCACTATAAATTTTTACGGCTTCCTTTCGGCTGGTGAAATTCCCCGATGACCTTTCAAAGGTTTATTTCGTTCACATTAGCAGGTTTAACAGGGGATTATGTTAAGTGATATGTTGGGTAAATGCTTACGAAGTAGTTTCCAGCCCCAGCTTCAAGCTTCTTAGAATATTTAGTGATAAGAAATGTTATATAAGCATGTGCACACTGTACTTAGGTAGTTCTTATATCAGTTAGCGTCTAGTAGACACATTGTAAACTGCATTTTGTAACTCCGTAACTTGAATAAATTAATTTTTTTGATTTAACAAGTTTCGTAAATTATAATTAGAGAACACTTGCTGGGTATATTTAGACGACATTTTAGTACATAATTCCCTAGGAGTAAAAGACCACATACAAAAACTAAGTGTAGTATTCGATAGGTTACGAGAGGCCAATATAAAACTAAAACCAGATAAATGTAAATTTTTGACAACCGAAGTTAAATACTTAGGCCATACAATTACGCAAATGGGATTAGACCGAATCCAGAAAAAATTGAAGCAGTTAAACACTTTCCATTACCAAAATCAGTTAAAAATATTAGAGAATTTTTAGGTTTAACAGGATGGTACAGAAAATTCATACCAAATTTTGCTCACATTTCAGCACCACTAACTAATTTAACGAAAAAGGATGTAAAATTTCAATTAGGAAAAGAGGCACTAGAAGCCTTTGACAAACTAAAAAATGCAATCACTTGAGACAGTATTTTAGCTTATCCAGATTTTTCAAAACCTTTTATTTTAGCAACCGATGCCAGTAATTCAGGCATGGGAGCAATTTTAAGCCAAGATCACGACGGTTTCGAAAAACCGATAGCTTTTGCGAGTAAATCATTCAATAAAGCAGAAAAAAATTATACAGTTTCAGAAAAAGAATTGCTTGCAGCTATTTTTGGAATAAAACAATTTCGATGTTACTTATATGGTAAAAAATTCACTTTAATTACGGATCATAGACCCTTGAAATCGCTTTTAACGGAAAACCATCAAAATTCGAGATTAGCTAGGTGGTCACTACTATTAGGCGAATATAATTTTCAAATTATGCATAGGCCAGGTAAACAACACGGGAATGCAGACGCATTAAGCAGAGTTTACGAAGAAAATTGTATTGAGGTAAAACATAATGAGCAGAGTCAATGCATTTTAACGTTTGAAGGATTTTTGGAAGTAAACAAAAACTATAAAATATTAAGTGAAAATGTCACGGAAAAAGAAGGGAACTTATTCACTTGTCCGGAACATTATGCGCTAGCACACTGCGTATCTCAAAATTGGGAAATGAGCAAAAGCATTGCTTTAGAATTCAAAAATATTTTTGGGTTAATTACTGAATTGCAGAATCAAAATAAATTAAAAGGTGAAGTCGCAACGTTAAAACTACCAGAAATAAACATTTATTATTTAGTCACAAAATCTAAGCATTTCACGAAGCCAACGTATAAAACACTATGGCACACACCCTAATAAATTTAAGAAACTGCGTAATTGAAAATGGTGATAAATTTTTAGCTATGCCACAAATAGCATGTGGACTCGACAAATTAAAATGGGATATAGTATACGAAATGATCAAATATATTTTCTATTATACGCCAATCACAGTCATAATTTATAAACTAAACCCAAATAACATTACAGTAAATATAATCAATTCAACGGAATCAGAATTAACTAGATAGAGAAGTAATTAAAAAGGAACAAGAAAAGAACACTTTTTGCCAAAGCGTCAGGCAGCAAATCAATAACGATGCCGAAAATTCAAATTTTTACGTAGACATCGAAGGGTTATTGTATAAAAGTATGGGAAATACGTATTGTTTAGTAATTCCAAAATCATCTATAAGAAAGGTTATTCACGATTTTCACGATTTACCCATTTTTGGTCACCAAGGTCAACAAAAAACAATTTCGAATATTAAAACCAGATGTTTTTGGCCAAATATGAATCAACAAATCATTGATTACGTGAGCAAGTGCCACATCTGTAAACAAAGAAAAACATCACCACATCTAATACCCGCACCTATCCAACATTTTAGCGAAATTTCAAAACCATTTGAACGTTGTTCTATGGACATTACAGGTCCTTTTGTCAGTTCATTCAATGGAAACAAATATTTACTAACGTTTATAGATCACTTTTCTAAATATATTGAAATCTTTCCGATTCAGGATCAAAAAGCTACCACAGTAGCGGAAGCCCTATTCACTAAAGTAATAGCACGTCACGGCACAATGCAAAAATTAATTTCAGATCGAGGCACAAACTTTTTATCACTAGTAATTAAAGAACTTCTAAAATTTTTAGGAATAAATCATTCACAAACAACAGCGTATAATGCGGCTAGTAATGGAGCCATTGAACGCATACATCGAGTTTTAAAAAACTTTTTGGCTATGCACATTAATCAAAAAGGTCAACAAGATTGGGACGAATGGATCCCATATTTTCAAATGACACACAATTTTTGGACCCATTCATCCACAGGTTCTCGCCATACCTTTTAATACATGGCCGAGACCCTGAATTACCAATGGATGATATTTTAAAACCACAAACAGTTAAATACAATGCGGACGAAAATTATGTGTCAGAATTAATGACAAAATTAAATATTAGCTTTAACTTAGTAAAAGAAAATTTAATGAAAGCAACAAAACAAAGGGAAGTTCAATATAATAAGAAAACAAAAGAAGTTAAATTACAAATAGGAGATTTGGTTTATTTATACGATCCTACGTCAAAAATAAAAACAGTTAATGAAACCTTGGATAGGACCGTTTCGAATTATAGAACAAAAAGGCCCAGTAACTTTCAAAATTAAAGAATTATATAAAAATAAAGAACAAGTGGTGCACGCTAATAGGTTAAAGTTATGCAAAGGCTTTAACGCAGATAAAATTTTAGAAATTCGACCAAATTCCGTACAATTTTCCCCGGACGAGGAAATTAATAATCCGTTAAACGACTGGGAGATAAGTGAGTCAGAGGTAAGTAGCGATGAAGAAAATTATGACAATCCTACACCTAAAGACGTGAGCTTAAGATTATTACACGGGTTAGACCAGTGTAGGGAAATACAAAATAGGTTAGATAAAGACGATTGGCAAAATTTAGGATCTGTCAATCAAGACGGACTACGTCAGTCAGCCAGGATCCGTAAGAGATCCGACCGTTAAAAGATTAAAAGTCACTGAAAATTTTATTCCCTGTGTGGAAAACGGGGTTTAGAATATTTCCACCGCCCAGGAGTCTAGCGGGTCGTAAAAGGCGACCAATAGACGTCCAAAATAAGGAACGAATAAGAAAAAGCATATTGTACATAAATAAATATAAAGTACGATGTTAGTACTTCAGGTCTTTAATAATGATGGAATAAAAATAAATAAACACTGTCTATGGTAAAATTTTCAAGGTCAAGCTTAGTAAAAAGCACAATACGCAGATATTAAGAGAATTTTCTTATTCGGTACCAAAACGAAACATAAATACTAACAATAATTTTTAAAAATAGATATCAGGGTACAGTTATGTAAGGAAAAATAAATAATGGGAATTAATATTAAGTAGTAATAATAATATTTTAAAGCTTACTAACGTAGTAGGAATTACAAGGAAATAGAATAATGGGAAATAATCATTTAAAACATTTTTAAACATAATTACTTTATTACTAATAATAAACAGCTAAGCTAAAAGGAGAAACAGTTAGTTTATCAACTATGAATAATTTTAATTTTCATTATAATATATGAATAATTTTTTTATCTTCAAGGATCAAACACTTGTTTTGTTTCTCATTTGAGTTTCAGTGGGAAAGGTTTAAATGAAAAATATGATTTTAACTAAGAATTATGAAATTTATAATTAAGTGATAATCTTTGCAAATTAATCTTTTTGCACTAATAATATGAATGCGAAGCTAAAAAGAGAAACGGTTGCTTAAACAAATAGAAGCCAATTTTAATTTTCTATATAATAACATATGAATAATTTTTTTATTTTTATTTTTCTATGATTATCAACTTGTTTTATGTTTCTCATTAGAGTTTCAACGTTAATGGTTAAACCAAATATTTGATTTTAACTTATAAGATTTAAAGTGGTAATTAGTAACATTACTTATTCAAAATTCATATTACTGATAAGTTAAGAAAAATGCTCATACTGTTGTTGACATTAATATCAAGTGAATAGTGAGCGTACAAGTTCGCGATCATAACGTACAAAGGAACAACCCCAAAACAACATTACATCAGTATCCATCCAGGACATAGCCGATTGCCCAAATCCACAGCAGGACTACAAAGAAAAATCAATGAAGGTTCAGATCATACAAAGGAATGAATTTAAGCAATATAAAGTTTACGCATTTTTGGTAGATGCTACATGAAATATAACCCAGTATGGGATGCATTAAAGTTTCTCAAAGGTAGCCGAAGGTCAGAGAACCGCTATTAAGGCACCAAGAAAACACCCCAATGTGAGATGCAATTAAGGTCCTCAAGGGTAGCCAAAGGTCAATGAACCGTTATTAAAGCACCAGGACAAGAAGAATGACGAAGCGTACATAGATACTAAAATATAAAAAGTTATAATGAAGTAATAATAAAAATATTAATTAATGGTGCCACTACAGCAATATGAAGAGTAGTAGGTGAAGTAACCGAAGACGCCAAATGCGAATGAGGATCGTACAACGAAGACGATCAATCGTAGTAAAAAGTTATAGTAACTGCAGCAATAAAAAGAAATATGAAGGAATATTATGCTACAGTAAAATGGAAAGAAAAGTAAATTAGCTTAAATTCGGAAGTTTCATGCGAATATACAACAGTCATTGTGTAAATTCTAATTATGAAGAAATAGTATGGGATTACTACAAGACACCGAATATGACTAAGGGCTCAGCTAATGTACCATGAGAAAGTAGAAGTAATATTACAAATCAATAAAATAACGACTCAAACCTTAGTAATTGAAGAAGCATGATTACATTTTCACCTCATCATTAAATAAAATCAACCACCTTATACAGTTTTCCACCTTTAATTACCCTTTACTCTGGAGGCCTTCAAGCGTGCAACAATAGCCTCTGTTGCACCTTCCTTTTCCTTTACCATTGGAAATAAATTCCAAACACAACCATTAATAAATAATAAAATAATTAATAACACAAGCATAAATAAATATGAAGACGAAGATATACGAATAATAATATAACATTAATAAATATTTGATACAAATAAATAATATATATTAATAATGAAGCCCGAAATAAATACAAAGAGGTGCGAATAAGAAAATAAAAATTATAAAAGCGACAAAAATAGAATAATGCAGAGGAGGAAATAAACAAATTATCGGAAGGAAGAAAACCGAGCCAAAAAACAACAGTCTACAGCCTAAGGATGACACCCCACGTCAACATAGTAGTAAAACGCGAAGTGCGGGAGTGTTTCAAAAGCAGAGTATTAAAACAAAATCAGTAGACAGATCATAATAAAAAGAAGTGTAGTGCGAAGTCAACTGCGTCACAGAGCAGAGCACTAAAACAAGTGAGCGCAAATACACGGTATGAGGCATAAAGACACTTTAGGGCAATAAAGTAAGGAAAATAAGTCAATATAATCAGCATTAATAGTTAATTTCACTTACAAGTCAAGGGTTTTTGTTAAGAAAAGCAGACATGTCCATAAAGACATGCCTACTTTTAAAAAACGGGGAGTAGTGTAACAACCCGCAAGAAATTGCGTTTATAATTATAAACCTTATAGATTCTAAGTTGTCAGGAGAAAGAATAAATCAAAGCCGCCCTGCATAAATTACATTTATTGCGAAGCAAAAGTTCATTTAGTAAGAACGAAAAGCTACATTGTCGTAATCAGAAGAAGCGGTTAAATTGCATCCGGTCGCAAGGCTGAAATCAACGCGTAAAAAAACTCAGGAAATTCGATCATAACAGGGCAGCAAATAGTTTCCAAGAAGAAAGCTGGGAACAGCCAAGTTGCATTATAAGGAACAACCCTTTGAGAAACGCGTAGTCAAAGATTTTCTCGAGAAGCGATTTGAAAAACGCAAATCGACAAAACGACTCAAGACGAATTAGAAATCGGGGGATACGAAGAAACGCTCAAAAGTTTTCCTGGGGGGGCAGAGCGACCACCGCGAGTTAGTTCGAGCGTCCCGGTCTCGCGGAATTAATTAACCCGCGTTAACATTTTTCGGTGCAACTTTTAACTAAGTCCTAAATGAAAATTCTCATCTATAAAATTAGTGCGAGTGCAGTGCCCATCCATATTTAGAAACCCAGGATTTCAAGGAGGCCCGGGATATCCAAACGTTTCAGCCGAACTCTCTTAAATCTCATTAAATACTTACGGTCGTTCCGCTTAAAATAAAACCATAACCATCCACAGGGTGAACACCAACGCCGGAATAAAGGTCAGACATACATATTGTACTTTACTAACCAACAATAAGGGCAGGGTAGCTTGAATTATTCTTTCTTTCCAAAGTAAATCGAAGTCACAAAAATTAAGCATAATTTAAATCCATCCTTTTAATGAAACTTACAGCTAATTACTCATAGAACCGATAGGGCGAATACGCATTGTAATGGTGCAGAATTATTAATTGTTTACAATATAGTTTTAATTATTCTGGGGTGTTTTATTCCATCGAATCTTATCCTCACAACCCCTCCATTTAGGTTAGTGGTCAGCAACCGAGTTATCCTCCAAAGAAGCAAAATTAGTGGTCTAAGAGGGAAAACTAAGACCAACAACAGAACTGCAGCCCCTAACACAAAAGTTGCAATACATTACAGTAATTTGCAGATTTTTATATAATTTGTTTTCATTTATTTCGAAAGCATGTACAAATTTTAAATAAGTTACATAAGAAGAACGGTTTTAAAGTTCATATAGTAGAGATGAATAACATTAACAGTATAATTCGAGTTAGCTGGGTTTAACACAAAAAACTTAGTTACGATTGCTTTTTCACTTTAAAAATAATTCCAACACAAAAATTAATGTAGGTACAATCATCGGTTTTTGTTTTAAACCCAGGTATCTATTCTTACTATACAAACTTTAAAGTCTTTTATTTTAATTTCTAATATAAGCTATACAAAATGTATAAGGTTGAAAACAAATTCAAACTTGGTGCCGAAATAAATGAAAAAATATAGGTTGTAATTTAAAAAATAGTAATGCCTAAACATTTAAAGAAAATGACATAAATATCTGAAAATGATTTTTACATAAATGCACTGCAATTTTGGTCGCTATACACCTTTGAAATTATTTCCTGAAAACGAACATCAATAGAGTTATCGAATTTATGCCTTACTTAAGTTTTACTGTATATACTACCCAAATCAATTAATCTCATGGGGCTATGACACAACGCCCACTGGTCACAAACCCCAACTCAGAATTTGGTCATAACGCCCAACTTCGATTCTGGTCACAACGCCCAACTTGGTCACAACGCCCAATTTTGATTTTGGTCACAACGCCCAACTTGGTCATAACGCCCAAAATCGATATTGGTCACAACGCCCACCGACGCCTGTTATAGGAGAGAGCTATCGACGCCACTTAAACCACCGTTTTGGTCATAACGCCCAACTTCGATTTTGGTCACAACGCCCAATTTGGTCACAACGCCCAATTCCGATTTTGGTCACAACGCCCAATTTGGTCACAACGCCCAATTTCGATTTTGGTCACAACGCCCAACTTGGTCACAACGCCCAATTCCGATTTTGGTCACAACGCCCAATTTGGTCACAACGCCCAATTTCGATTTTGGTCACAACGCCCAACTTGGTCACAACGCCCAATTTCGATTTTGGTCACAACGCCCAACTTGGTCATAACGCCCAAGTTTGATTTTGGTCACAACGCCCAACTTTGATTTTGGACATATCGCCCAGGCGGCACAGAAAGTAAAATGAATAATAATAAATTAAAAATTAAACTCTTAAGGTGAGGTAATAGGTAGGAACATTTTCAAGTTCCCGTAAGTAGTATTAATATTATTTATTTTTCATAATAATTGAGTGGCGTAATGCGTTGTCCAAAAAGTTTCTAAATTCGGATTATAACATATAAAGTTGTATTTTTTATATGCAACTCATAGTTAGCTGTGGCATTATGAGACATATGTCGTATGGGATCGATTTATTCATTTTCACTACTTTATAGCAACAATTCACAATTTTTAATATTTCGTCGTTTTCTAGTTGAAAACTTGTGCCATTTAGAATATACGTGATTAAACAAAGTTTTTGCGTTGTTTTAATAACACCGTTTGATTGACAGAATTAATCACGTATGATTGTTGCTTATAATATTATAGTGTCCTTCATATATCCATTTATCAGAACATTTTATTGTCCATTAAAACCTCTGCAGTTTCCCAAATTAAAAATGCATTTGCAAAAATGTAAATATCCTACTTCTATACAAAAGAGGTTCGAAAATATGAAAATGATTGAAGAAAAAAGTACTCTTATTTTTCAAAATACACAAAAATGTTAATTGGAAGTATTTCTTATAACATAACTATTAATAGTTATTTAACAAACAAGTATGTTAATGAGAACGATTAATAATCGAGACATTTTAATGCGCGAGCGCCAGCGAGCGAGTTAATTGTAGATATTATTAATCGCCGATTTACATACGAGTTAGTTACAATATTTTTCCGTTGGTCGTACATTATTAATTTGAAGAAAATTTAATTTTATTCCATGATAAGAATTTGACACTTAAAGTTTTGACATTAAGGGTTCCGGGTGACCATAAATGGTTGTGATTTTTTTCTTAGGTTGGCACTGTTTATGTTGGTGACATTGTAAGTCTATGTCAAATATGAGATTAGCAGGTTAGGTTTTGAGTCAGTTTGTGTCAAAACTGACGCAAAATCTAACCTGCTAACCTCGAATTTGACATAGACTTACAGTGCCACCAACATAAACAGATTTTTAAAATCGTTTATTATTGAAAAATCATTCATTAATAAGGGTCATTAATAGACGATTCTCTATACATTAATGAAACCCATAAATAAACGATCAACGGAAAAAATTATATTTGATTTTTAATTGTTATTTGGTCGGATTGTTAATAAATTATTTAAAAATTTGACACAAAAATGAAATTTGTTTGCACTGATTTCGAATCACGTAATATCCTAGTTGCTAAGTGAGGGAAAGCTCAGGTTTGACAATACTCGTTTATCGTATCCGTTAATAAGTTAACTTTGAAGTATTTCATTTGGTAATACACAGCGTGGTAAGAAAAAAAATTGGAGAAACCAGAAAAAAATGTTTTCGGAGCAAGTAACTGTGACTTTATGTTTGACACCTACTTTTAACCTCTTTAAATAACATTTTTGTCTATTTTGAAAAATAACGGTACTTTTTTCTTGAACCATTTTCATATTTTTGAACCTCCCCTGTAAACGAATATATTTACATTTTGGCAAGTGCATTTTTAGTTTGAGAAGATGTAGAAACTTGTATCAGGAATAAAACACTCTGATAAATGGATATTAAAAAAATCCATGTGTTACAAATTTATGAGGGACAGTACCTATATGTTATATTATACAGATTGGTGGTGGATAGTGTGAACATAGGCAGTCCATTGAGCTAGAATACAGTTTATGGGCTTTGTATGCGTTAGACAGAAGTAGACATATATGATTTAAATTCTAGTATCTTAGAATTCAGTGTTTTCTAAAAACAAAACCTTTTGATTCTGCGAATACTAGATGTTAATCGCATATAGGTCTGTTTATGCCTAAATATTAAGCATACAAAGTCCATAAACTGTATTCACACACATTTGATTACTTATGTTCACATTTTCCGCCACCAATCTGTATATTATGATATATAACACTGGAATGGGAAAAAATCCTCTTACTCATGATACCACATACAACTATGGATTTCATCTACAAAAATACAGTTTTATGGTATAACTAGAATTTTAAAACTTTTTTTGAATAACTGACTACCCACTGCATTCGCATCGAAAAGGTGCCAGAAGAACGTCAAATTACTTTTATCTATTTTTATAAATAAGTGAGATATTGTCAAAAAACGAAAAATCGAAAAATTCTATTTTTGTTTATAACTCGAAAACAAACGACGGTAGCCCATTTTGGTTTAAACCATTAAGCTTTTCTCGAAAAAAGAGTTCGAGGATGGCGGTCCATTTTTCGAATCTAGATAAAAATTGCCGAGGAAAAAAGTGCCCCTGAACGAAGTGCCTGGAAAAAAGTGCCGCGGAAAAAAGTGCCGGCGGATAAAAGTGCCGGCCGAAAAAACGCTGCGAAAAAAATTCGAATGATTCAAGCCCCTTAATACACTTTTGTTCTAAAATAATTACGCAAGAAATAAAATTAACATTTAATGTTAAGAATTTATGTTTATTAATAGTTATTAACTGCTAAATAAAATACAAGCTTATTATAAATAGTTACAAAAAACTAATATTTTATAATTAACCCTAAGTTATTCATACACTTGGAATCTAATGGTATGTCCTATGGCACGTAAAAAAGTTGCATTATTGTGTTCATCATTTTTATGTTGAATACACAAGTTTTTTAAACGTTGTTGCATTTTTTCGAACTCTTTCCTTTTTTCTTCTTTGAATGCACTCCATTTTGGTGTTGCAACAGTTTGGTTTCATCTGTTGCAACTTCTTGTCGCATTTTTTCAATTAGTGACCAAATACCTGGATGTTTATGTCCTACGAGATTCGAGAATCTATGGTTCCAACCTTCTGTTTGATTATTGGTCCGGTCTTCATCGTTTATGGTGGCCTCTCACACGCTCCATAGGGTTGGCGGAAACATAGGCGGAATAGTTCGTAGTCTCAGCATGTCCTCTGCATTGCCCCCAACTCGTCGAAATGTACCTGACACGTAAGTGCAGTCAAAGCAATCAACTAAATCATCTAATTGTGGTGGTATTAGCAAACAGTTGAAAAGAATCGACAAATCTAAAAATAAGTGAAATGATCACTTTTTATGATAAATTTGTGGAATTATACAGTACGGGGACGTACTGTATGGTTAGGTTACAAAGAGGGTAAAAAAGTTTATTTTTGACTTCTCAAAAAAATCACTCTTTAAAAAACGCTGCTTGTTCTCAAACTAAAAATGCTAGCCCAGTCATATTAGTCAAAAATAGGGGTCAACCTCGGAATGAAAGATAATAAGCTGCAAATTGGTATAAAGCTTTATTTTGGCGTTCTAAATAATGTCTCAAAAGTCTCATATAATCTCGTGTCCGCGTCTTAAGATATTCAAGGTCAAAGGTTGCAAAAATCGGTTTTTCGCGAATATTTCGGTTCCTATGGCTTAAATGACATTTTTACTTATTATAAAAATTGTAGAGTATAAAATTCTCTACAACTTTTGTGTGAACTTTTTTTTCATACGAGTAACAGATTTGGAGGTAGAGCGTGGAGAGTGCGCAGCGCACTGCCATATATGGCTTAATGCAAGGTCAAGCATGAGTCACGGTTAATCGTACGTTGTGAGAAGTTAATTATTCACTAAAATATGAAACTTATGTAATAACGGCTATTATTTATATTCTAATTATTAATTATTTATAATTAATTAAAATAAATATTTTAATTATTTACATTCTTTATTTATATTTAACTATTTCTATTATATATGTTATATAATTCTATTTTTAATTCTAGATTATATATTGTAATTGTATTTTAAGGTAAAAAGGAATTAAGAAAATATATATTTTTTTATATATATTTATTTATCATTATTCATTATACAAATTATACATTTATGACAACATTCACAGAAACATTTTCTGAAAGTGACTTGTTACATATGAAACACAAATCAGCCATAGCTCTTAAGATTGTACGTCCGTCGTTGCGAAGACACAATTTTAAACTAATAAGGAATAAACTTGGTTAATAGAAAGTGGTCCTCAACTATAAAATAAAACATCTGCTCCGGCTTACTATAAATAGATAAGGTCGTAGGGTAGGGGCCCGCATGTCCAGGTATACTCTCTAATATAAGTATTGAAGAATTTACACGTTTTAAAGAAAAAATACATAATATTTCTTTAGCGTAAAATTCAATTAAGATATACAATGTAGAATCAAAAATATAATTATATAAAATATATAATATAAATAATTAAATGTAAATAATTAAAATATTTATTTTAATTAATTATAAATAATTAGAATATAAATAGTAGCCGTTATTACATAAGTTTCATATTTTAGTGAATAATTAACTTCTCACAACGTACGATTAATCGTGACTCATGCTTGACCTTGCATTAAGCCATATATGGCAGTGCGCTGCGCACTCTCGAAGCTCTACCTCAAAAACGGTTACTCGTATAAAAAAAAAGTTCGAACAAAATTTGTAGAGAATTTTATACTCTACAGTTTTTATAATAACTAAAAATGTCATTTAAGCCATAGGAACCGAAATATTCGCGAAAAACCGATTTTTGCGACCTTTGACCTTGAATATCTTAAGACGCGGACCCGAGATTATATGAGACTTTTGAGACATTATTTAGAACGCCAAAATAAAGGTTTATACAAATTTGCAGCTTATTATCTTTCATTCCGAGGTGAAACCCCTAATATGACTGGGCTATGCACTTCTCCAAATTTAAATATCCTCTTCCGTATACGGGGGAGGTTCGAAAATATGATAATGGCGCAATAATAAAGCGCCCTTATTATTCAAAATATACAATAATGTTATTCGAAAAAGTTGCTTAGAATTAAAAGTAGGTGTCACATATAAAGTCACAGCCACCTGCTCTAAAAAACAATTTCCACTGGTTTTTCTTGTTCTTCTACTACCCTGCGAATTACTAAACGCGATACTTCAAAGTTAATTTATTGACGGATACGATAAGAGTGTATTGTCAAATTTGAGTTTCGGTCACTTAACCTGAAATTTGTGTGGCCCGAAATTGATGCTAAAAATCTCATATTTCTGTCAACAATGACGCAAGTATCTTAAAAAAATTAATAATACGCTGTCCAAAAATCAATAGCAATTCAAAGCAATTATAATTTTTAATAGAAATGTTATAACAAATATTTCCAATTAACATTATTGTATATTTTGGAAAATAAGGGTATTTTATTCTTGAGCCATTTTCATATTTTCGAACCTCCCCCGTATACGGAAAGGGATATTTAAATTTTGGCAAGTGCATTTGTAGTTTGAGTACAAGCAGGGTTTTTTTTTATAAAGAGTGATTTTTTTTAGAAGTCAAAAATAAACTTTTTCCCCATTGTAACCCAATCCGGGGACATACTGTATAACAATTTTGTATTTTATAATATATTTCGTCATTTGTTACTTACCTTAAAAGATTTGTTGGCGGTAATTGTACTTAAGATGGTAGACAGAATCCACATGCACTTTAGATAAAAATCTTCAAATTGAAATATTTCTACGTATTATCTATAAATCTGCATTCCTGTCGATTTGGGAACAGATAAGCACAATACATGTTCAAATACTGCATAATACTGCAATGCAGAGATTTTTAAAAATAAAAGGGTAACTTCCAGTTTTTTTAAATTTTGTAAACCTTATTCGTCCGGTTATTACTTTATTATTATTTTCCCCCATCGACACTTTCTTCCGCGGCACTTTTTTCCGTCGGCACTTTTTTCCGCCACCCCATTTTTCCATATCTCCTATAGTTATAGAGATTCTCTATGAAAACATCGAAATTGCCTTAACCTGTAACCTTGGAATACAGTTTATGAGCTTCGTATGCGTTAGACGGAAATAGACATATGATTTAAAATCTAGTATTCTACGATTCAGTGTTTTCTGAAAACGAAACACCTTCATTCTGCGGATACTAGATGTTAATCGCATATAATTATTTCTGTCTAATGCATACAAAGCTCATAAACTGTATTCCAACTCATTTGATTACCATTTTCCGCCACCAATCTGTATAAAGATAACTAGCAATTTAACCAATTATGTCATTTCAACCCAACTTGCCTTCCGCGAGAGAACATTAGAGGCATTAAAATTTCGACGGAAAACTCAATGGGTGGAAATTCAGAATACACATTACAAGACTTAGCAAATTCTTAACATTCGGATACCTACAATACCTAATTATCTTTTCTTTTGCTAAGGGGGCTCAAATTTATTTTCGTGAACAAGCGTGGTCGCTGTCGCAGAGTCTACAGGTTAAATCAATTTCGTTGTTTTCATAGGAAATCTCGATAACTATTGGAGATATGGAAAAATGGACCCCCATCCTCGAACTCTTTTTTCGAGAAAAGCTTAATGGTCTAAACCAAAATGGGCTACCGTCTTTTGTTTTCGAGTTATAAACAAAAATTGAATTTTTCGATTTTTGTTTTTTGACAATATCTCACTTATTTATAAAAATAGATAAAAGTAATTTGACGTTCTTCTGGCACCTTTTCGATACGAATGCAGTGGGTAGTCAGTAGATGAAATTCATAGTTGTAGGTGGTATCATGAGTAAGAGGTTTTTTTCCCATTCCAGTGTTATATATCATAATATACAGATTGGTGGCGGAAAATGTGAACATAAGTAATCAAATGTGTGTGAATACAGTTTACGGACTTGGTATGCGTTAGGCATAAACAGACCTATATGCGATTAACATCTAGTATTCGCAGAATCAAAAAGATTTTGTTTTTAGAAAACACTGAATTCTAGGATACTAGATTTTAAATCATATATGTCTACTTCTGTCTAACGCATACAAAGCCCATAAACTGTATTCTAGCTCAAGGGACTGCCTATGTTCACACTATCCACCACCAATCTGTATAATATAACATGTACTGTCCCTCATAAATTTGTAACACATGGATTTTTTTATCATCCATTTATCAGAGTGTTTTATTCCTGATACAAGTTTCTACATCTAGTCAAACTGAAAATGCACTTGCCAAAATGTAAATATATTCGTATACAGGGGAGGTTCAAAAATATAAAAATGGTTCAAGAATAAAGTACCGTTATTTTTCAAAATAGACAAAAATGCTATTTAAAGAGGTTAAAAGAAAGTGTCAAACATAAAGTCACAGTTACTTGCTCCGAAACATTTTTTTCTTACCACGCTGTGTATTACCAAATGAAATACTTCAAAGTTAACTTATCAAGGGATACGATAAACGAGTATTGTCAAATCTGAGTTTTCCCTCACTTAGTAACCAGGATATTAAGTGATTCGAAATCAGTGCAAACAAATTTCATTTTTGTGTCAAATTTTTAAATAATTCGTTTCACTCTGACGATGCAGTGTACAGGGATAGCAAGTTGCTTAAAACTGAACACGAAGACGTCAATCATAATAAATCCGCCTTTTATATTGCAATCGGCTTATTTGTTAATACCTTGTTGAAGTAAACCCTTTTTGTCGCTTCTGCATCAAATTGAAAAGAGCAGCATACAGTATACCTGAGTGCTGTCTACAAGCGGCAACGCAGCAAGCGAAGTTTGCCATTAAATAACATTGTCGTATGTTCTCTGTACTGCATAGTCAGAGTGAAACGAGCTACAGAGAATCTTATATTAATGACCCTTATTAATGAATGATTTTTTATTAATAAACGATTTTAAAAATTTGTTTATGTTGGTGGAACTGTAAGTGTATGTCAAATTCGAGGTTAACAGGTTAGGTTTTCAGTCAGTTTTGACACAAACTGACTCAAAACCTAACCTGCTAACCTCATATTTAACATAGACTTACAATGTCACCAACATAAACAGTGCCAACCTAAGAAAAAAATCACAACCATTTATGGTCACCCGGTACCATTAATGTCAAAACTTTAAGTGTCAAATTCTTTTCATGGAATAAAATTAGATTTTCTTCAAATTAATAATGTACGACCAACGGAAAAATATTGTAACTAACTCGTATGTAAATCGGCGATTAATAATATCTACAATTAACTCGCTCGCTAGCGCTCGCGCATTAAAATGTCTCGATTATTAATCGTTCTCATTAACATACTTGTTTGTTAAATAACTATTAATAGTTATGTTATAACAAATACTTCCAATTAACATTTTTGTGTATTTTGAAAAATAAGAGTACTTTTTTCTTCAATCATTTTCATATTTTCGAACCTCTTTTGTATAAAAGTAGGATATTTACATTTTTGCAAATGCATTTTTAATTTGGGAAACTGCAGAGGTTTTAATGGACAATAAAATGTCCTGATAAATGGATATATGAAGAACACTATAATATTATAAGCAACAATCATACGTGATTAATTCTGTCAATCAAACGGTGTTATTAAAACAACGCAAAAACTTTGTTTAATCACGTATATTCTAAATGGCACAAGTTTTCAACTAGAAAACGACGAAATATTAAAAATTGTGAATTGTTGCTATAAAGTAGTGAAAATGAATAAATCGATCCCATACGACATATGTCTCATAATGCCACAGCTAACTATGAGTTCCATATAAAAAATACAACTTTATATGTTATAATCCGAATTTAGAAACTTTTTGGACAACGCATTACGCCACTCAATTATTATGAAAAATAAATAATATTAATACTACTTACGGGAACTTGAAAATGTTCCTACCTATTACCTCACCTTAAAAGTTTAATTTATTATTATTCATTTTACTTTCTGTGCCGCCTGGGCGATATGTCCAAAATCAAAGTTGGGCGTTGTGACCAAAATCAAACTTGGGCGTTGTGACCAGAATCAAAAGTGGGCGTTGTGACCAGAATCCAAAGTGGGCGTTGTGACCAGAATCAAAGTTGGGCGTTGTGACCAAGTTGGGCGTTGTGACCAAAATCGAAATTGGGCGTTGTGACCAAATTGGGCGTTGTGACCAAAATCGGAATTGGGCGTTGTGACCAAGTTGGGCGTTGTGACCAAAATCGAAGTTGGGCGTTATGACCAAAACGGTGGTTTAAGTGGCGGCGATAGCTCTCTCCTATAACAGGCGTCGGTGGGCGTTGTGACCAAGTTGGGCGTTGTGACCAATATCGATTTTGGGCGTTATGACCAAGTTGGGCGTTGTGACCAAAATCAAAATAGGGCGTTGTGACCAAGTTGGGCGTTGTGACCAGAATCGAAGTTGGGCGTTATGACCAAATTCTGAGTTGGGGTTTGTGACCAGTGGGCGTTGTGTCCAGGCCCCAATCTCATTTGAGATTAATATGCTCCCATGAATCTTGTCACTGTTGTCAAAATTTACGACTATGAAAAGGCCATACTGCATACTGTAAGATTGCTCCAGGGTAGGCAGAAAAATACATCATCGGTTTGACAATGTGGATGTAAAGTAAGTAGGTAATACTCGCACGTTATTACATACAATTTGGGCAAGGCAATACGACAACACTGCTGAATCAACAAGCGTTAACAATTTGCAAACTGGATCTGCTTTCGAACAGTTTTAATTTGTCGGGTTGATGTAGCTGAGTCTGCTGACATTATTCAAGCTGTGTCACTACGTCCATTTTGAACGATGTTGCTACATTGACAATGATGTAATAAAACTTCGGCATTTCAAACTTTGCTATCATTCTCTTAAGTGACTTGTAATTGATCAATGCGGATACTCTTGTTATAAAAGCCCCTGCTCATAAACCTACCAAGTTTAATAGAAATCGAATAATGTCTAACATTATCCGTCATTCGTACTTCCATTATCTTGCTCATTATCGAAAACCTATGTACTGCTACTGGATATTGGAATTTGCCATTGCGTTTTATATTTCCGGTAAATTAAAACTATATCAAAAATTTCACAGAACGACACTGAAAGTAGTAAACCTGTAGATCTGAGCTTGCTGCATCAACTTTCCTGGGTTTTTAAAAGTCAAACAATAGTTTTCAAAAGAAGCAGTAATTTTAGGTGTTCTTTCTCTTTGAGTAGTCTACACATTTCTATATACAATCGAGGCACTCATGCAATGTAACTAAACTACCAATAGGAAATTCTATCATTCTAATCTGTAATCTCATTACGTTCACACTCACGAAAAGAACCGTTCAATGTTTGTTATTTTCATAATGGTATCATAATACTTAATTTGAATACATAACATTAATAAAAAAACAGCTGTTTATATTACAGTAATATCAATCAGTCAAATGGGTAATTTATTGAAAAAGCCTTACAGTGTTTTCCAATTACTTGTCACCATGTATCAGTTGTGTTTCACTGTATATCAAATGCTTTTCCGTCTTCTCAACATTTGTCAATATTGACAAATGGGATGTTATGGTCCAAAAGTCACTTTTCGTATTAATTTAACGATTTGCCTTATCCCTGCCTAATTCAAGGCACTTTGCACATTTCGTTCTAACTAGTTACCCTATATCTGACTAATCCTAGATCTAACTTACTTTAAATAGACTAGTTTCATGCACCCATTCTTCAAGTAAAGTTACTACAGGTTAGGCCTCACGTTGTACGCGTGCTGTGTTGGTTGCGGATGCGATTTTTCCGCAAATTTGGAATTCTGGACCTATCTGTCATTTATTAGCCATCTTGACTTGTCAGAAGACGGATGTAGTGAAAAGCATCTTTGGTTAATCGATGCACGAATATTTGTAATTCGGTTTTGTTACGCTCATCCTAGCATGATAATGTATATTTTGGTGTGAATTTGGTTGGGGAGACGTTCCCGACGTTTTTGTTGTGGTACATTTCAAGCACGGACTTTTGTCCGGAATTTATCTGACAAGCACATGTAATTACTTGGGCGATTCGGAGCAGAACACCTAACGGTATGCTATTTTGACAATTATTGGTTATATTTCTAAGGCGGAATGTTGTCCCTTTTAGCTCCCTTTTGGTACGGGCGGTGAACGCACTCAGATTAGGAAAGCAGTCCTTTAGTATGAACTAACGCGTCTCTGTTGGTGTGCGGCGAGCTTTGTACATGGTGGCGCAGAACTCTTCGAGGCGTTTGGTTGATGGATTTGGCCCCTCTTGGAGAGCACTTTCTCCAGGCAGTTGCTGCATGTCGGCTGGCTGTGAGTTTGGGAGATTTCCAGTCCCTACAACAGGCTAGCAGATTTACTGGCTCGAGATCTCTACGTTACCTGCAGTAAAGCCCGTTTGATCACCTGGCTTCCTCGACATCGGTTTAGCACGTTCGTCACCTGGTGCAATCAAGGTCTGTCTTTGCAATACATTCAGCGTTCTTGTGCAGTTTTTCGCTCGAACAACTTAACCTGTGTTATAGGCCTCATTTTAGTGTGTTTAATTATTATTCATTGTAGCACTTTGGGCTACGGCCAGATTTTGATAAGCTAACTAATTTAAATGATGTGATAACTCACCTGCAGTCTAAAGTAAACCTATCTTGTTGTTTAACAACTTAATATTTGCAACTTTGACATTTCAAGCCACCATTAGAGCTCAGGCTGTGTCTAATGTAGATGCATAAGGACGATAAGGTTTCACTTATGTACATTTTTGTAAAGCAATTCTTGCATACGCTCTTTTGAAAGATTTTAGACTCGATCCCAGTGGAGAGATCTGTCAGTTCGGTTGAACTCAGCTTATTGCGGCCCCATTTTGCAAGAAATTAGCGAAATCAGTCCGATCGTTGTTTAAGCAATTACGCCCCTTTAGGGCGAGATTTAATTAGCGTGTTTCGGGTAATATTGCGCCCCTACATATTAAACCAAGATCTTGGGAAATGATGGGATTTGTGTACATTTGATTACAGTATAGTTATGTATTTTTACAACTGATGTAATAGCGTTGATTTCAACTTGGCAAACAAAACCTTAACTACCGCTTAAATTTGAGACGCGTTTGGTTATACATGCGAATTGCTACGATCTTCGACTATATTTATTTATACTGGTGAGTTTAATTTGTGATAAATTTTACTATCTTGGTATATAAAATCTGGTTTGTAATATTTGTTGTTGTTGTGATATACTACCGAGCACTGTTAATATTTTATTAAATTATATATACTTGTTACTTATGCCTGTGTTTAGGAACCAAACATAAATTTTAATCCTTTTAATTTAATTAGGCGTGTATGTCACAAACACATATTGCATACGGAAAATGCTTAACAAAGCGTCAGCAGTAATGTAATCAGTGCTCGAATGACCCGGTGAACAGCCTGCAATTCTGCACTCTGCAAGTTTGTTTATTATGAAATTAGACACGCACGTAGAAATAACAGCTTGAACTAGGGCAAATATTAAACTTTGTAAGCTAAGTCAGTATTTTTATATGTATAAATAGAAAAGAACTAGTCATTAAATTAATACAGTTTAAACTCTTGTTTCACTGTGTTAACGCTGCCCAAACGAACCCCAGGTTTTTTGTTACATCATCTCGTGTGAGACCGCACGAGACCGTTGGGTTGCACTTTTTTTAATTCCTGCACCCCTAAGACATATCCTGTAATTTGTCCAAAATAAATTCATACAGTCCACTACAAGCTCCATCCTGAACATTTTGGTCCTTCGAGCCATTAAAGCGTTCCTGCCCCTAGTATCTGATATTTCGAGCTTTTCAACATTCCTGCCCCTAGCATTTGGTCCAGTAATCCCTTAAACGTACAAGCCCTCTTCGAACAAGACCGTTACGATGGCGCAGCGACGGGAGATTTTCAAAACCCAAGAAGATTTAGCAGAATCCATTCGCAGGCAGATTATCAACGTGAAGAAGGATGGCCCATCAAGAAAAAATGCAGCATATATCACCGCTCGCAGATCCACCCTAAAACAACTTTGGGAAGAATTTGAGGCCAACCATTCAGACCTGGCGAAAGAAGTCGAGGAAGAACACCCTTATTTTAAAAACAATTTTTTTCAGCAAACCAAAGACGTTTGCAATGAAGGGGTTGCTCTGCTCGACAAGTGCGAAGAAAATCTAGCCACACTAGGTGAAACTTCACAGCAGCCAGTAGCGCCAAAAGAGGACACGACCACAGTTGCTGACAAGGAGGAACAGAGCCGAATAAAAAGGCTACAGATCAAGGTAAATTCACTCCAAAGCGACATTCAGGAAGTCTGTAATAGGTTGAATGAGGAATGCAGTAAAAGGTATTACGAATACAACATTAAAAACATCAAGGATGATTGGGATGACATCAGAGCTCTAAATGAGGAGATATTATCCCACGGTAGCTACAACGACATGGAGTTCCACGAGACCAAGGAGATGGTCAACAAAATAGTTGTGCTCCTGTACCAGCACATCCAGGATGAAGAGGTTCAAAGTGTCAAGAAAAACAGCCATGCGAATATAGTGTTACCTGCTCTCAAAATTCCAGTTTTTGAAGGGACCTACGAAGCATGGCCTAGCTTTCATGACATTTTCCGAAGAATTGTTCATGAAAACCCACGACTAAGTAAGGCGGAAAAAATGCAGTACTTGAAGTCGCAGTTACGAGGGAAAGCTAGCAAGTTAGTGCAACACCTGGAGGCAACTGAAGCCAATTACGAGTCTGCATGGTTTATTGTAAGGAACAGATACGACAACACCAGGCTGCTACTCGCGAAGTATTTGGATGACATATTCAACCAGGCAACCCTGTCGAACGAATCTGCAGAGGGGATCAAGAAACTCCATGACACGACTGCAGAATGCGTAAGAGCAATTGAGAACTTAGGATTTGAAACGGCCACATGGGGGCCTATCATGTGCCATATAGTGACACGAAAATTGGACAAGAAAACCAATAGACTATATGAGCAGTCATTAACGGCACCAAGAGAGATGCAAAAATTCGAGCAGCTACTGAATTTCTTGGAAACAAGATTTCAGTAGCTGGAAGATGTGCAAAGACGGAACAAACTCGAACCCAGAAAACAAGGAATTGTGAAACCATGGGAAAGTCACCAGGATAGGTGGGCAGTGAAGACGTACCACACTGCTGACGTATCGTGCTTCCACTGCGGAGGATCACACAGCATCAAATCCTGCCCAAAATTCATCTAAATCAATTCATCTAAAAGTGTCCGAACGTTGGGACGTTATAAAGAATAAAAAACTTTGTTCTAACTGCCTCAAGCCTACAGGAAAATATAACTCCAGACACTTTTGCCCAGGGAAATGCAAGGTATGTAACAAAAAGCATCATTGGCTTCTGCACGAAGATTTTAGTAAGCAGCAGCAGCAGCTTTCCAAGACCAAGGCGGCGACTTCCAGTGCGACAGCAACCAAAGAGAAAGAAAACATTGTTGCAAGCCTAGTAGGAAGACAGCATCGCAACGTTTTGCTGGCAACTACCCTAATTAAGGTCCAGTCATCCTCAGGGAGTTTGGAGTATCTCAGAGCCCTGATAGACTCCGGGTCACAGGCATCATTCATCACAGGAGATGCAGCTCAAACGCTGGGTCTACCAGAAGAAAAGATGAGAGTGCACATTTATGGATTAGGCAAGAAAGGAGCAGGTACAGCCCGAGGACGATTAACTGTAAACCTACGTCCACGATTTCCAAGCAACTACACAACCACATGTGAGATGCTGATACTGCCACAGTTAACCAAGTCACTTCCAAAAAAACTAGTCGAAAACTATCAACTTCAGGACTATAAGAATATGGTGTTGGCTGATCCACTATTTCAGAAACCTGGACCAATAGACGTTATCCTAGGAGCAGACATCTACAAGGAAATCATTGTGGAAAGAGTACGAAAATTCAACGGAGGCCTGTTAGCGCAAAACACGGAACTTGGATTGATCATCACGGGGAATGCAACAGCACCATCAGAAGAAAGGAAAATTCTTAGCATGGTCGCATGTGCTGCAGAAGATGAACAACTCACAAAATTTTGGAAAATTGAAGAAGTTGTACTAGAAAAGATGATGTCCAACGAAGACAAGGAATGCGAAGAATTCTACAACTGCAACCACCAGAGAAATTCTGATGGTACATATACAGTGAAAATTCCGTTCAAGGAACCAATAGAAAAGCTTGGGGATTCGAGAAAAAAGGCAATCGCACGGTTCCTTCAACTAGAGAAGCGATTAGAAGAAAATAAAGTTCTAGGTAAAGAATACAAAACATTCATGAAGGAATACTTACAACTGGGACATATGAAACGAGTTCAACCAGGAGCCAATATACGACAATTCTACTTCATCCCTCATCAAGCGGTAGTGAAGGAAGACAGCACAACCACCAAGTTAAGGGTAGTCTTTGATGCTAGTGCGAAGACCACTACTGGACTCAGCTTAAACCAGCTAATGACTGCTGGACCAAGATTGCAACAAGACTTGAAGCAAATTCTCCTAAGGTGGAGGAAACACAAGTTTGTATTTTCAGCAGATGTTGAAAAGATGTATCGTCAGAGCAAGATAGCCGAAGGAGATCAGGACCTCCAAAGGATAGTATGGCGGTTTTCTCCAGACGAGCCTATTCAAGAGTTTAAACTTACCACTGTAACTTATGGAACAACAGCAGCACCATACCTGGCAATCCGTACCCTGTTGCAGCTAGCTGAAGATGAAAGACAAACATACCCAATAGCTGCAGAAGTAGCAACCAAGAACTTCTACGTGGATGATTTAATGTCGGGAACTGACTCCATAGAAGAAGCAAGGCATCTCCAAGTAAGTCTAATCAATATGTTAAAAAATGGAGGGTTTACCCTCAGAAAATGGGCAAGCAACAGCGCAGCTCTTGTTGAAAAATTGCCAGATAACTTACAGGACAAGAACTTACTCGAGATCGACGAAGGAGAAACAAGGAAAACCTTGGGAGTACACTGGAGTCCAAAGGCAGACGAATTTAAATTTCGAGTCAGTCTTCGAGCTGATGCAAATCCTACAAAGAGGGTAATCTTGTCAGAAATATCCCGCTTGTTTGACCCATTAGGATGGTTAGCGCCAATTGTAATAAAAGCCAAATTAATAATTCAACAGCTTTGGTTACAACAGCAATCATGAGATCAACCAGTAGCCACAGAAATAATGAACGAGTGGAAGCAGTTTCAAGAAGAGTTACCATTGGTTGAAGGCATATCCATTCCAAGATGGTTAGGGTACCACAGCAGCATCCGGGAAGTGGAGCTGCATGCATTCTGTGATACGTCGGAAAAAGCTTACGGTGCTGTAATTTAAAGCAGGGTAATGTCTCAAGACGGACGCATTCAAGTAAGTCTATTGACAGCCAAGTCAAAGGTTGCACCTATAAAAATGAAGAAAACGTTGCCAAGGCTGGAGTTATGTGCAGCATCGTTAGCAGCAAAAATGTTGAAGGAAGCTATTAGTGCACTGGACATCCCCAGCATCTCCATCTTCGCGTGGTCAGATTTCATGATAACCTTATCCTGGATAAGAGCAGGTCCGAAGAAATGGAAAACATTTGTTGCAAACAGGGTAACAGAAATATTGGAAGTAACCCCCAGCGAAAATTGGCATCATGTGCGCTCAGAGGACAATCCAGCAGACGCTGTATCCCGAGGGCTCACTCCTGTCAAACTACAGCATCATCTATTGTGGTGGAACGGCACGCAATGGTTACGAACTAATCCTTTGCCACTTACGGAAACAACTATTCCCATAACAGCTACAGAAGAGGCAAAAATTCACCAAGTCTAGGAGTTTATCGCATCAAAAGAAGAATTGGACATCTTATCCAAATATTCGTCACTGCAGAAGTTACTGCGGGTCACTGCATACTGTAACAGGTGCAGAAGACAACCGTTTCCGACCGAATACCCTATATCAGCAGAACTCAACAATTGCCTTATTCAAATCATCCGTATAGTGCAAGCACGCAGCTGGGCAACAGAGATTCAAACCTTGAAGAAAAACATCTCGGTTCACACAAAAGTTCCTTGGCACCATTACGACCATTCATCGATGATGAAGGAACTCTTAGAGTGGAAGGACGACTTCAAAATACAATGTTGGCATATAATGAGAAACATCCTATTCTCATTCCCCATAATAGTCATCTAGCCCACCTAATAGTGAGAGACGTCCATCAGAAACTGCTACATGACGGAAGTCAAGCTACAGCAGCATACATACGTAGAAAATTCTGGATCATCAGTGTGAAGAAAATAATACGCAAAGAAATTCACACCTGTATGAAATGTTTTGCATTCAGAAGACAACCGTTGCAGCAACTCATGGGCAATTTACCTGAGCCTAGAGTAACGCCGTCCCTGCCATTTTTTCACACTGGACTGGATTATGCAGGGCCGATACAGATCAGAACCGCAAAAGGAAGAGGGAATAAGTCATACAAAGGATATATTGTCATCTTTGTATGTTTGGCTACCAAAGCAGTTCATTTGGAGGCTGTAAATGATCTAACAACAAACGCCTTTTTGGCAGCCTTCAGAAGATTTACATCCAGAAGAGGAACATGCCTTCATATCTATAGCGATAACGGAACCACATTTGTAGGAGCAAATAGGGTTCTGCAGAAGGACTTCAAGAAAACTCTAGGAGACTCTAGCGTTCAAGAAAAACTTACTCAGGAAGGAATCCAGTAGCACTTTATTCCACCGGCAGCTCCCCACTTCAGAGGAATCTGGGAAGTAGCGGTGAAGTCAACAAAGTATCACATGAAAAGGATTGTAGGGAACAGTACCCTCACGTTTGAAGAACTATCGACCCTCCTGTACCAAATAGAGGCATGTCTCAATTCGAGACCACTTTGTCCATTAACCACAGATCCTAACGATGTGGTAGCGTTGACCCCTGGCCATTTTCTAATTGGAAGGGAACTTATAACACCAAATGAACCACCATTAGAAGTACATTCAGAAACACTGACAAGATGGAAACTACTTCAAAAGTTGAAAAACGACTTTTGGAAAATATGGTCTAAGGAATACCTATCTGGGTTACAACGCAGAACGAAATGGACTTCGAAGCAAGAGAATTTGCAAGTAGGGGATCTAGTGTTACAAAAGGATGAAAACAGTCCTCCCAATCGATGGCCTTTACCAAGAGTGACAGAAGTGCATCCAGGTACAGATGGCATTGTCAGAGTTGCAACCGTTAAGACAAAGGGAGACACAAAATTCTCAAGCGTCCTATTACCAAGCTCGTTCCGTTACCAAGACAGGAGGCAGAGGAAGGAAGTAGAAAGCAAAGCAGGGGTAGTGGAGTATCAACAGTAACAAAAACTATAACACTCTTACTTACGTTATGCACCATAATTTCGGCAACCAAGGGGTTGTATACAGTAAAGTATCCGTCACCTGGCCTATTCATTGAAGAACTTGGCCACGCAAAACTCTCGAGGGGAAACTTCAGGATCGAAGTAGCAGTGAACATCTCCAGCATCCAAGTAGATGAAGAAGATATAAACAAGACAATCCAACAAATGGATACCTTATGCGACAAGGCACTGGTATTATCTGCAGAATCCCATTGAAGGAATTAAATCATCACCTGAGAGAGCAGCAACGGCAGATCATCTGGAATATGGAAAGCATGTATACTCAAGATGTCAGGACCAAGCGAGGAGTACTAGGGCAGCTACTCACCTCAGTGTTTGGAGTTAACGATGAAGTTTACCATGACATCGAATCATTGGAGAAAAATCAACTAGAATTGATGCATATATCTAATCATCAGACAAGGATAATGTTGTCAACTGCAGCAACTCTAAATGAGAGTGAAGCCAGAATATCCCAGAAGTTGGATAATTTTCGAAGAAAACTCAATGAAGGGTTGCTAGCAATCAATGAGATGAAACCTTGGTACAAGAAGACGGACGACAACAAGCTAAACATACATGTGTTGACATCATATCAGATGGCTACCAACTACTTACAAGAGATGGGTGAGAAGTACAAACAACTTCTAAATGTAAAATTTAAAAGGGCAGACATCATGCAATTTATTCCATCGTCACAATTTGACAGAATAATGACTAATGCAATGGTCAATCTTCCAGCAAACCTAGAGATTCTTACTACACCAACGCACAAGATGGAAGTTAGCATCAACAATGAATCAATCGAGATCTTCAGTTATTTTCACATAACTGAGAAGCGGGAATACAACTTAATAAAACCAACTCCAATACCAGTAAAGAAGGGAAATGGAACCTACTCATCGCTGAACTTGCCAATGGAGTTCTTAGCTATCAACTACAACGAACAAACCTATTTTGAAATGCAAGAGAACAAGTTAAAGGAGATCGAGCCAATAGGAAAACATCTTTACCTATGCAGGCCATCCGCAGTTCGAAGTATTGAAGACAATCCTAATTGCATCATCGACAAGATCTATCAGCGATTGAACAAGATCAAATGTTTGGTCCATCAGTTTACAGTTAAGACACTGGTATGGAAGAAACTGTACGCCGCCAATACATGGTTATTTATTCCCAATTAACCCACAACAGCAGCAGTACAATGCAGCGGGAATCGAGAAGATGTGAAGATTCAAGATGTTGGCATAATCCAAATATCCCCAGATTGTACTATATACACAAAACGGACTATTTTGCATACTCAGCTATTCACTACTATTCCTGTCGTAGCTGGGTTCAACAAACCAATGCAAGTAATTATTAACACTACTTAGCAGAATTCAAGCAGCCACCCTCAATTGCAAATGGAGGAACCTGTGTTGCTACCGTCCGATCATTTTCAACGCCTACAAGAAGAAGAAGATAAGTTGCAGTTACATCAGAACTATCGATTTTGGCACCATCGACATACCATCATGGTAAACACCGGTACTACAGTCTGTATTTTGGTATCAGGTTGTATCATCTGGACATTATGGAAATACTGGAGAAAGAACAGGAGACCGCAGCCACGGCCAAAATCAGACCGGTCGGAAGGCTTCAGGTTACAACCACTGCCGCCAGACGAGGAAGATGGAGAGACAGAATCAGCCACACCATCCCGGCCCATCGTCGCTCGGCAGAATGTTTAGGAACCAAACATAAATTTTAATCCTTTTAATTTAATTAGGCGTGTATGTCACAAACACATATTGCATACGGAAAATGCTTAACAATGCGTCAGCAGTAATGTAATCAGTGCTCGAATGACCCGGTGAACAGCCTGCAATTCTGCACTCTGCAAGTTTGTTTATTATGAAATTAGACACGCACGTAGAAATAACAGCTTGAACTAGGGCAAATATTAAACTTTGTAAGCTAAGTCAGTATTTTTATATGTATAAATAGAAAAAAACTAGTCATTAAATTAATACAGTTTAAACTCTTGCTTCACTGTGTTCACGCTGCCCAAACGGACCCCAGGTCTTTTGTTACATCATCTCGTGTGAGACCGCCCGAGACCGTTGGGTTGCACCCTTTTTAATTCCTGCACCCCTAAGACATATCCTGTAATTTGTCCAAAATAAATTCATACAGTCCACTACAAGCTCCATCCTGAAGAGCCTGCGAATTTGATTTGTGTGTCCTTGTTGCTCTCTCTAATTTTCATCGCTTAGTAGCACCTTCCGTAGTGTCTTGTTTGATGATTAGCAAAGTGCTGGGTTACCTGTTACTTGGCGCCCATAAATTACTCATCGTTTCAGCTTACGCTTTAAGTCTTTTGTTCGACCCACGACCAGCTCCGGCTGAGAATCCGGTAGCCTTTGCTACTCCTTATTTTATAGTCAGAGTTAGGTAACAGGGAATTACATTTGACAAATAGTGAAACACAATTGGTACATGGCGAAAAGCAATCGGAAAAACCTGTAATGCAGTTGTAAAGCATGAATTACACAATTATGTAAACAAGGTTTTGTTCGCTGTGCCTCAAGGCCTGTTCCAACTCAATACTGCACTAGGTCTGTGCATTTGTATCGATAATTCGAATAATACGATTTATCGAATAACGATATTAAAATAAAAGTTATTCGAATTATCGAATAAATAATTATTCGAATAAATTTATTGGAATTATCGAATAAATAATTATTCGGATAAAAATTTATTCGAATAAAAGTTTATCCGGTTAAATAGTTATTCGAATAAAAATGTATTCGAACTAATTTTTATTCGAATAAATTCATACCAAGAATTATTTATTGGATAATTCGAATAAGTTTATTGTTAATAAATTTATGAGAATATCGAATAAAGAATTATTGGAATAAATACTTATTTATGCGAATAAAACTTATTAGAATACAAAGCCACATTATAAATATCAAACTGTAAACATTTTAATTACTTAAAATGAAAATGGTCAGAGAAATTTCATTTTTTATCAGGCTGGCTATGACATATAAATGATCTGTATTAGGGTTCCTAGATGTGCGTGATTATTTATTTTGTTTATTATCATTGCTTGAAAAGTTTTTTAGATGATCTTATCGGTTATCATTAATCATTAGTATTGTTAGTTCTTTTCAATTTCCTTACCATAATACCAAAACAAATGCCTGCCTCATGATTACCATTTGTATTTAGCAAATGGCCATTAATCATCATAAGTCAAAAAACTTGTATCAGATATCAGATAGAATAGGTTAAACAGAAGATTACTATTTCTAGAAATTGTTAATTGATTTTTAACAACTTATTCTAGTAATGATACATATTGCCTATAGGTCGGAATCATAAATCGGGGATGTGAGGAAGTGGGGATACCCCTTTAGCGATAATTAAAAAAATCGTTGCAATAAATCGAAAGTAGACTTTTCTCACTGTCATTTGACAACAGAAAGTTGACATTTGCCGTTGTGCGTGCGGCTTCATCACTTTGCCGCTCGCCGAGCGTTTTGGGTTTCCGCGTGAACAAAATAGGTAGCCACGTCCGAATGTTTCCTCGATAATGCCCGTCATTTGTCGAAATAATCGCGTCACATGTCTAATAGACTGAGCGAGTAATGTTAACTTGATTGTCAATTAATATTTGCAATAAAATGAAATATGATATTTTCCATTAATAATATGCTCAGTCGTCGAAAAAATAGTATGTATATTTCGAGCTAAAAGTGCGCTTGCCGCTTTTGTATGATTGCTGGTTTCGGCTTTGCCTCAACCAGCAATATTCATGCGCAAGCGGCAAGAATGCACTTTCAGCTCTTAACATACAATATACTATTCTACATTATTTAAACTTTCTCAAAGGAGAAAAATACGGTTTAGTGCTGTTACCATTTATTGTGCTTCAAAGCTAGTCATATTTAGAATTCAGTGTTCAGAATCAGAAAAGGTAAGTACTGCTATTGTTATACATTATGACCCGATTTAAATCATGATTAAAATTACTTTAAGAAATGCAAATATACCATGGACCTTTATTATTTTAACATTGTCCTACTTTTAAATATCACTTGCTTTTTATTGCTCACAAATGTTTTTGTTTCGTTCGGTTTGTTCATTAGTTTTGTGAATGTTCAATAATTTATTTAAAACTAAAATTTAATAAAATGGGGTGTAGAGCAATAGTGTATAACTTTCGAATAATTGAATAATTATTTCAATAAATTAGTTATTCGAATTAGTTAGTTATTCGAATAAACTGGTTATTCGAATAAGTTATTGCAATAAATTATTCCAATAAATTAGTTATCCGAATAATCTATTCGAA
This sequence comes from Agriotes lineatus, assembly GCA_940337035.1. Classification (NCBI taxonomy): domain Eukaryota; kingdom Metazoa; phylum Arthropoda; class Insecta; order Coleoptera; family Elateridae; genus Agriotes; species Agriotes lineatus. The sequence continues at coordinate 3,793,475 of OW679194.1, read as the reverse complement.
TAAATTAGTTATTTAAATAACTAATTTATTCGAATAATTTGATAGTTATTCGAATTTCGATATATCGAATAATATTCGATATTTAATTTTATTCGTTATTCGATACTCAGTTTGTGATATCGAACACCCTTATACTGCACCTCATTCTAGAACGATTAATATTCAGTCTTCTTTTATTACTTACCTTGTCTCAAATACGAAGGAAGTTTTGTAATCACGAAAAATTCACCTTCCCAGAATTCCTCAGATCTGTCTATCTGTTTGTTTATCTATCTATCTGTCTGTCTGCCTGTCTGTCTGTCTATCTGCCTGCCTGTCTGTCTGTTTGTCTGTCTCTCTATCGGCCTGTTTAACTGTTGCCGGTATAACTCAAAAACTATTTGTTGAAAGAAGACGATATTTTGCATGCAGAGTGTATCTCTACCTGCCATAAAACCGAGAACATTTCGGAAAAATATATACAGGGTGACCACCTTAAAAGAATTAAATTTTGCTTATATTTGCTTTAAATGAGTAATAGATAAAAGTAACAATTTGTTGGCTTTATCACTTACAAAAATGCAACCCAACAGATACATGATAAATGTTGTACGAGATAACAATGAGCAAAGAAATGAAAACATTTTTAGTAAAAGAATTACTTGTATTGATTTATGGTTGTAAAAAATACGATTTATTTTCCGCTAAGTGATTTGGTTGCTACTGAGCGGCAACAAAAGTAAATCCATGCCCAGCGCGAAAATGTTATATATAGCTGCATTGCAGGAATTTCGTCCGCTTCACCCGTGTTCTAACACGGTACAACTAAATCGAATGCGCGGGCTCTCTGAAGTTCTAATCCCGTCACAGGTAATAGTTTGTTATTTGAAAGTTGATGTAATTTGCATTCCCAAATGTTTCCTTTTATTGTTTCAGTATTATTAGAAACTTGAAGATATTTTTAACAATAGTTTCCTTCAATTTTTAAAATTATTTAGTGTGACAACGTCCACTTGCGAGGAAAGTTGTGAGTAAAGCCTTTTACAGTTTTTTTAGGTTTCTATTGCAGAACTATTTTAAGTAGCCTGTTGTTATCTATTTTGCTAACATGCTGGAAACATTACTATTATTATTATTAAAATCATTGGATAAGAAGAGGTTTTGAAATCTATGAAAGTAGGTTTGGAAGCGCGTTTTAAGGAGGCTCGTTACTAACTACAGAAAGTGTAGTTGGAGGAGTCCACTTCTGCCGCGGCCCGGGTAGGTGATTAGCTCATATGGTTGAATTTAAAGAAAGAATGTCTTTTCTGCAGTGGTCATGACCACCAAAGGTGTTGGTATGGCGGCCGATGAGCGTATGTTGAGAATCACTTTCCGAGTATGAGGTTTGAAGCTACCGCCTGTCGACTGGAAACAAAAACGTTTCACCAACCGACCATCCGGCTTCTGGAAACGATTAAACTAATAAATTCTCTTATACGCCATTGTTTTTGTTTTTAAATTCAGAATAGATTTCATGATCCATAGTTTTTATTCATTATTCGATTTGTGGCAGACTTTCAATCTTTGATGTGTTGATTTGCATTCAATTTTACCACTGTCATTACGATCATTAATAGCTCAACCATACGTGAGCCTTAACGTTCTCAAATATTATTCTCCTTTTCATTGTTGATTCTCCAGCCGTTAATACCTAGCTCGCATAGGTCTTTTTCCAACTTCTTCACATATAGTCTTCCCGATTTTGCATTTTGTCTGTTCCTCATCCTTTACGAGTTCTACATCGTCTATTCATGTCAATGGTTCTATTTTAATTAGCTTAAAAACAGGTTTTCAATTAAGTTGATGATTATACTTTCCTTGTTCGTAATTATTATCATCATCCAGCCTGTTTCGTCACTTCTGGGCATAGGTTTTTTATAAATGCCTCCAATCAGTTCGGTCCTGAGCGGTTCCCATTCATTACTCTATGATTATTTTGATATATCGTAACTCCTCTTTTGCTTTTTTTATCTGACCAAGCTCTTTAGTTTATTGCTTACGCTGTCCGCCTCACAACGTGCCCCGATTTTCATTTTAACTATGTAATTTGTTCTGCTGTATCTTTGGTCTTTGCTCTCTTAGGTACGGATGCGTCTTCTATACAATCTTGTAATTACTTCCTTTTACAATAAAAGAAGTATCAGAGTCACTCCAGAAATTCGAAATTGAGTTTTCAACAGATCTTCACGTTTTAGAGTCCCCTGGACCCCCAAAAAACATTGTTGAAACTTCATATATAAGTTTTATGTACTATTCAGATGCGACAGCAAACTATTGAAGAAACGGCTCTAACGATTTTTTTTAAACTCCACATTTTTAATGGGTATTGATGTGAGATAGGTGATTTTTCAGTTGAATACTTCTAAAATGGGTTTCTTTTGTTTTTTTTTAATAGAACATCCGGTGTATTATTACATTTTTGAAGTCAGCTTAAAATTCTAGAGAAAATTTGTCTCTTCGACTAACGCTCTATTTTGTACCGTTTTTGCAGAATTTGTAATTTTTGAGATTTTTAACAAATGCTTAAAAATATAAAATAAAATTGTTGAATAATTATAAGGAAGTTGTGTGCGTGTATCACACCAAATTTTTTATTTTTTTTTATTTTAAACTCCGAGTTTTTAACTGTGTTGTTTTTTGTTGTGTAATGCATGGCAGGCAAAACGCATTGGCCTTAAACTTGGCTTTCTAGGCTGATTGGTATATTATCCTTGAAAATGATCTTTGAGTTTTTCTTATCCTGTCCATCCTAGACTAATACTTCTTTGCAGATAAAATGTGTTTGGTTGTCTCTGTTTATGCTGTCGCATGTCCCAGATATGTATATTTTCCTACTTCTTTTATGATGTGTTTATTCACTTTTGTTCCTTCCTCTATCACCAGCTATGCCGCAGTTCCCCTTAACATCGCCTTTGATCTCCCATTGATCCCCTAGAGTCCCCTTTAGATTGCGATAAATGTCCTTACATGTAAAGGTACTTTATGACGAGGCGCTAGTGGTTCTTCTCCATTTCGGCAAAATACTAGAAGACGATATTTTCAAAAATATTGCAAGCGCCTGTGGAATCACTATGTACAATAAAACGTTGTACACCTATTATACATGAAGGACAATTTCCAATGTGCGTTTGCTCTTCAATTCAAGGCGGACTATACATCAATATACCCTCGTATATTATATGCGTTTATAGTCAATGCGACTCGAAAGCCTTTAAAGTTAATAAGCACCAGTGGCCTATTTTATTCGAGTGTTTTCTTGTTACGAATGTTTAAGGTGAGCAAGTGGTCGTTGGTCTATGTTTCATATTCTAATCCGCATTCTGTTTACTCTTTCGACTAGTAAAGATCAAGTTTTTTCTCCAATATACTATTTATAATTATTCTGTATATACTTGAGATTTCTCCGTTTTTTATTGTCTTTAACCAGTTAGTTATTTCATCTTTTGAGATTTCACAGATCAATGATTTGATAACACAGGTTTTTTTCCTGTTTGTTGAGAATTTTGACACTTATCTTCGTATGTTCTTAGGAAGCGGGTCGCGGTCGGTGGTTTAAGAAAGAAAGAGTTTTTACTTCCCTCGTCTGAAAGACGAAGGAAGTGTTATAATTACGAAAAAATCATCTTTCGAGATGTCTTCAGATCTTCACGTTTCAAGGTCCCTAGATAACGAAAAAGAGGTTTTTTAAATTCCGTCTGCCTGTCTGTCTGTCTGTCTGTTGGCAGTATAGCTCAAAAACTATTGGTCGGAGGATGACGATATTTTGCATACCTACATATTATATATCTACCTCGGATGAAACCGGTACAATTTTAGAAAAAATATGTATAAAGTGAGCATCTTAAAAAAAACTTTGTTTATTTTGCGTTAATTTTTAAATAAAAGAAAGTAATAATTTTCACATAGGTCAGTCTTTACACATGCCGAAAATAGAACTCAACAGATACAGGATAATGACACAAAAGAGTCGAAACCTTTCAACAATAAGACCTTTCTGTTCGAGAGAGGAGCGCGCCCCACCCGCTCCAATGTCTCGATGGCGCAGACGAAAAGTCGATGTGGTTACAATCTGCTTCGCAGATGCGGTGCAGTTCAAATCCCACAAGCGGAATAAATGTTTTTATTTGAAAATGTATTTAATGTATTAGAAACGTGAAGACATTTTTACTCATAACTTAATTTGATTTTTAAAATTATTTAGTGTCACAATGTCCACGAGGGAAGTTTTGGGTAAAGCCATTTTCAGATCTTTTTCCCTAAGTTGCCGCTATTAGTTGTTGGAGAGCAACTATTGTGGTGTATTTACATTAATCTAAGAGCTCGTATTTATATACTGGCTGTAGCTTAACAGGAGAATATGCATTTGCAAGCCTTTTCCGGTTCTCCCAGCATTGTGACTTTTTCAGCAACCAATCCGTTATTTTGGTACTAATTCTTGAGCCCACTACATAGGTGGTCTTACTCTACTTGAAATTGTTTTGCATCTTCAACATTTAATGTAAGTTAAAATTAACAGTAGCAAACGTCTTTAATACCAAGATAATCTTTAAAATTGTGCATAAGATAGGTAAAAATGTGTTAATGCAGCTGCTAATACTAAAACATTTTGCACCTTGTGAAGTCGAGCAAAAACCCACGCGATGGCCATGCTCTCTGGTGGCTCGTGTTGTTTGAGTATCTTGAGAACGAGGATTGTTTTTTGTACGATTAACTTGATAAGAGGCTTCCACGAATGGGGCCCCCAATTAATCCACTGCGAGTTCCGGTTCAATGGGATTGCCGGGAACTGCCACTTAATAACCCTAACTTGGGTTCAGTTAGTTGTTGGAGTGAAACAAGACTTAACAAACACGAGTATATTGAGTAACAACGATTACAAACGTCACTGATGGACCGATGGTTTTTTACAAAAGCTTCAACTAATCAAACGAGCCAACAGTAAGGCTGCGCAAAGCTCCAAACGAGGCAAGGATATTGTTTTTAATGGAGCGACCCTTGACTTAGCACAAAGCAAATTGGTGGTGACATTACCGCGCGCGTCAACGCAACGTATATACACGGCGCACCCGTAGGCTACAGAACTCGCGTCCGCAAATCCGTGGAGATCTATCGAATTTATGTCATCGCAAATTACCCGTCTCGGAATTGCCAACGAGCCCAAAGAGCGTAATGAAGAATGGAGTTCGTCGTATCTGGAGCGCATCTCCATGGGCACCGTTTCGTCCCATGACAACTTCAACTGCCAAAGCCGTTGCACGAGAAGTTTCAAAGTTAGAACGCTTGGACCAAGTAGTCCCAAGGGATCGAATATTTGAGCCATACTAGAGAGTATAGCCCGCTTGGTAACTGATTTGCAACAGCTAGGGTTTACTCTGTAACTTAGCACGTCCCGCCGAGTATCCCAAAAAATGCCGAGAGTTTTCTCCGTGGCGTCTTCCGTCAAAGAAATGGGCTCTACGCTGCCGCGATCCACACCAATGGCGCTAGCTACTTCACTGTCGTTGGATGCCCACTTTCGCAATTCAAACCCGTACCCCGACAAAGCGCTACTAATTTCGAATTGCGTTTTTATGGCTTCCGCCCTATTTTCAAAACCAGTCAGTAGGTCATCTACATAAAAATCCCGGCTAATTCTTAATGAGGCCTCTGGAAGCGATGCTTCGATTTCCTGGGCGATTTGTATCAAGCACCTAGTTGCTAGGTACGAGGCTGATTTAGTACCGTAGGTGACCGTTAATAATTTGAAGCATTTTACCGCTGAGGTTTTGTCGTCACGCCATAAAATTAATTGGTATTGCGTCTGCGAGGGGTCCACGAGAATTTGCCTATACATTTTGGCGCAATCTGCTTTCAGCACGTACTTGAATTGCCTAAAGCGACAAAGAATTGCAAACAACGACTGCTGGACCACTGGGCCCTTATGTTGAAGGTCGTTAAGCGATACTCCGGAGGAGGACGCACAACTGCCGTCAAAAACAACGCGATGTTTGGTCGTTGAACTGTCCTCCTTTATGACTGGCAAATGTGGTAAATAAAACCTAGGATGAGGAAGGCTCGCTTCGTCGTCCACCTTGCTCAAGTGACCAAGCGACTCGTATTCTTTGAGAAATGCGGAATACGCGGTTTTCAACTCGGGATTTTTTGACAATTTGTTTTCTAATGAATAGAAACGCTTTAACGCTATACCGCGCGAGTCTCCCAGCGATGGAGCATCTTTCCTGAAAGGTATGCTCACGATGAACCTACGCGGCTCCGACGACGCCCGTTTCGTAGTCGATTGAAAATGGTCTTCGCAAAATTTGTCATCAGCAGAGAGTCGGCCTGATGAACCGTAAGCCCCCTCGATTTCCCAAAATCTCTGAATGCCGTGCTCGATGCCGGCTACACTTAAATGAACTCTATTTGAAAGCATGAGCGCTCGATTTTCGACGTTCATGTTTCCGCCTAAAACCCAACCAAAAAGAGTTTTTGTTAAGAATGGCTTCTCTGGGCTCAATTTCACCTGTCCCTGACAGAGAACTTGCCAAAAAACATTCGCGCCTAATAAAAGATCAATCTTTCCCGGTGTATTACAATCTGAATCGGCTAGCACAATGTTTGGTGGGATCTTCAAATCCCTCAACGAGAAAGAAAGGGCCGGCAGAAGGTCCGTAATTTTGTCTAACGCAATACAGCTCAAAATGTCCTCGTATTTCCCGTTACGGGAGCGGATTCGAACGTTTGCTCTGAATTCAGCGTTCAGAGCCCTGGCACCAACACCCGACAGTGAGGTGATATTACCTCGTTTCTCAATTTTCAAATTTTGACACAAGTCGGCGCTAACTAAGTTAAGTTGGGATCCGGGGTCCAAAAGAGCTTTTGCCCGGGAAAACGACCCGGAGGATCCTTCTACGAATACGCTAACCGTGGACAATAAAACTTGCGCTGGCGCCGCGATTGCAGGACGGCTACAAGCTGCTGAAACGGATGCGACGGGTGCCTCGCTCGGGGCGATGGCCCCGACCTCCCGTGCGTCGCTGTTGGTTTCTGGCGGTCCAGGACGCGGCGACGGAGTATTTTCGTGCGCGTCGCGCTTTGGACGCAAACACAGTAAAGTATGGTGCTTTTTTCTGCATACGCGGCATCTCGACGATGTGCATTTTACCACGAAATGTCCGGGCTTGAGACAATTGTTGCATAGCTTCAAACGACGCGCCTCTTCGATACGAGCGTTAACCGACAATTTTGAAAAAGATTCGCAAGCGCTAATCGAATGATTACTATTTTTGCAAAAATCACAAGAGTGATTACCTTGCTCTCTGGCTACATGAGCGCGTGCATGACTTTTTTGCTCGGATCCCTGATTTCCCAAACTCGAACCTATTTTCGCAGCTTCCAGCGAACCTAATAAGTGACTTTTGCTCTCTAAAAAATCTAACAACTCTCGCAAAGTAGGAAATTGTCCGGCATGTTTGCATAATTCCCAGTCAGTCTGCATTGCTGAGCTGAGCTTCGAAACTATGATATGTATTAGTATGGTGTCGACTGTGGGTTCCCCGTACGACTTTAAAATTTCCAAAATTCTAACTACACTATCGAGCAGCCTTTGAACAGACGAATGTGAATCCTTTTTTACGCTCTCTAAACTGAATAACGCATTTATGTTTGATTTTACTATCAGCTTCTTATTTTCAAATCGCTTGACTAGGATGTCCCAAGCAATGGTATAGTTATCGTTGGTAACTTTCAACGACGAGATTGAACTAGCAGCTTCTCCCTTGAGGGAAGAAATCAAATAGTAAAATTTCTGACCGTTGGTCAAATTAACGTTGTTATGAATAAGCGACGTAAAGGAGTCATGAAATTGAACCCAATTCTCGAATTTCCCCGAAAAGGAAGGCAAATCTAAGGGTGGTAATCTTAATCCAGCGAGCTCTCCTGAAGGGCCACTTTGCGAAGAATTTTGACCTAGATTCGGTTGTATACCCGGACTGATCTTATTTTTTGATAAGAATTCCTTTACTGCGCTAATAATTTCGCTAAAATGAGTCATAAAAGAGTCGAATTCATTGAAAAGTTCATCAAAGTGTTCAGCGTCGGCCTCCATTAGGCCCTCCATTGACTTCTTATACTCATCCAACAAATTTTGGAAACAACTAAACTCTTCTGACAAGTTGCCGACCTCGTGAGCCTTCACGGGGCTGGACGAAGAAATTCTATGAAATAGAGTTTTGAAACGATCTACTTGGGCTTTTATGAATTTGCAACGAGTGGTTAAAGCGCGAGTTTCCGACATGACCGCTGATGTCGAACGAGTTTCCACCATGACTGACACAAGCAAAAAACAACACTAAACGAAGGCGTAATGGAAAAGGACTTACTTTTGATTTGAGAACGTAGTAACTTCTTGACGAACAGAAAACCAACCCGCTGCCGATCGCTGCCGCTTGACGTGGGAACTGGACTCGGTGTAAGCTCTCGATGGTTGAATTTCCTGGTGTTGGCGAAGCTTCTTGACGCTCTCCGACGAAATGATGTTGGAGCAATTGCATCCACCAGCTACTGGAAACTTGTACACTCGCGTTTTTTAGCTTCTTCCACATCCGGCTCGAAGGACCAATGTTTTTTGTACGATTAACTTGATAAGAGGCTTCCACGAATGGGGCCCCCAATTAATCCACTGCGAGTTCCGGTTCAATGGGATTGCCGGGAACTGCCACTTAATAACCCTAACTTGGGTTCAGTTAGTTGTTGGAGTGAAACAAGACTTAACAAACACGAGTATATTGAGTAACAACGATTACAAACGTCACTGATGGACCGATGGTTTTTTACAAAAGCTTCAACTGTTGTGACACGCTTGGATTGGCCAAGCGAAAATAGCGAATTGCGCGTAACCGTAACACAAAACAACCTGGAAACGTCTTTACCAGGGAGTTAGACCGAAACGCAAACTAGCACAAAGCATAGCTGAACTTGCTTCCTCGAGGCTCTGAATCTAACTGACTCTGAATTTACAACGAGCCGAACTCGCAAATTCATCAAGGAGGGGCAAGCTCAAACACTATTGGCTGAGGCGATCCTGCGTAGCCAATCGGAGCGTCGCACGTAGGAATAAATACTTATTCTAAGAATCTTAATGCTAATCTCTCTCAATGAGGCAATAGAACGAAATCCATAAACCCATGATTCCCAAATATGCTAAGTCGGCTTAAGTTCTATTAGAAAATGTATCCATCCGCTTAAAAGCCATTAAGGGAAGCTTACAAATTCCTTTCCAATATTAACAGAGGCAAACAAATACGGCAAGATGCAAATTTGACTTTACAACGACCTTTGAATGAGATAGAACAGTTATGACTTGAATTACATGATTAATTATAATCAAAAAGGTTTTTGATGCACCCATCTGTGTGAATCAAACAAGGATACTTAGGCAGATTTGGACGTTTTGCTGTTTGTGCATCCATATTCACTAACGTTTCGCAAGACCTTGCAGCTTGCATCATCAGAATGAAAGTCGCACTAAGAACCGAAGGTCGGTGTGGAGCTATTTATAGTCCTCTGTGCCAGGCGCGCGGAGTGGCGTAACGCTGTTTGGTCAACCGAGTGCAACGTAATCCGTTGCAATCGCCTTTATGTTTTTGGAGTCTTAGATCAACGGAACGACCAGTCTGTCCAATGTAACTCGAGCCGCAAGGACAAGGAATGAGATATACGCCAGCGGTTTTTAAACTTGGAATCTTGTCTTTTACCGATCTGAAGGCGTTACCCAAGGTTTCCTTGCTCGTGAACACAGTTTTGATGTTGCATCGTTGCAGGACACGTCCTATCTTATCAGTCGAGCCTTTAACGTAAGGTAGAAATGCTAAGCCTTCCAGAGGTGGAGATTCTTCTTTAGCCTTTTTTGTCATAGTCTTGTCTAGTGCTTTTCGTATGGCGGTAGTTGTGTATCCGTTCCTTTGTAAAGAGTCAAACAGATGTAGCTTTTCTCTCTCTAGATTTTCCTCGTCTGAGATACGAACAGCTCTTGTCGCCAAAGTCTGGAGAACTGTTGCTTTTTGCATTGGATGATGGTGTGAGTCAGCATTTAGATATATGTCCGTGTGTGTTTTCTTTCTATAGACTGCATGTCCTAAACTGCCATCTGATTTACGTTTCACCAGGACGTCTAGGAACGGAATACTGCAATTTTCCTCTACTTCCATTGTGAATTGTATGTTGGGATGTACAGAATTCAGGTGTTTTAGAAACAGATTCGATGTCTGGCGTCCATGTGACCAGATGACAAAGGTATCATCTACATATCTCAACCAGCAAGTCGGTTTTAGCTGCGCTTGTTCGAGAGCCTTGGTTTCAAAAGCTTCCATGTAGATATTAGCGATAACAGGTGATAGTGGCGAACCCATGGCCGCTCCTTCGACTTGTTCGTATATTTTATTGTTCCAACTGAAGTAAGTGTTTTTCAGGCAAATTTCGACAAGTTCAACTTGGTCTGTAGGCAAGAGATCTTTGAGCATTACTAGCACCTCATCAACCGGCACTTTCGTGAAGAGTGATACTACGTCGAAACTGACTAAGAGATCATCTTTGTTTAACTTTATGTTCTTTAGTTTCTGGACAAAATCTGCTGAATCCTTGACAAAGGAGTTTGTTTTACCAGTTAGAGGCTGTAGTATACTGGTTAAATGTCTTGCCAAAGCATGTGTAGGAGAATTGATAGCGCTGACAATTGGTCTCAACGGCACGCCCTCCTTATGTATCTTAGGTAGGCCATACATGCGAGGAGTTATTGCATTTCTAGGAATCAATCGGTGCTTTAAAGTGGGATCGATACTATCGGAGCATTTTATGGCAGAGGTTATCTTTGTTTTGAGAGAGGTAGTGGGATTGCGGTTTAGCCTTTTGTAAGTTGTATCAGATAGTAAGACTTCCATCTTCGCATTATAATCTTCAGTGTTCATTACCACAGTAGCATTTCCTTTGTCAGCTTTGAGAACGACAATGTCTTTGTTCTTCTTTAATGCTTTAGTTGCCTCTCTCTCTGCTTTACTGATGTTGGAGCTGGGTTTCGACGTAGTATCACTCTTCACGATAGTGCCGGTTGATGAGGTGCTAGTAATGCTCAAAGATCTCTTGACTACAGACCAAGTTGAACTTGTCGAAATTTGCCTGAAAAACACTTACTTCAGTTGGAACTATAAAATATACGAACAAGTCGAAGGAGCGGCCATGGGTTCACCACTATCACCTGTTATCGCTAATATCTACATGGAGGCTTTTGAAACCAAGGCTCTCGAACAAGCGCAGCTAAAACCAACTTGCTGGTTGAGATATGTAGATGATACCTTTGTCATCTGGTCACATCGACGCCAGACATTGAATCTGTTTCTAAAACACCTGAAGTCTGTACATCCCAACATACAATTCACAATGGAAGTAGAGGAAAATTGCAGTATTCCGTTCCTAGACGTCCTGGTGAAACGTAAATCAGATGGCAGTTTAGGACATGCAGTCTATAGAAAGAAAACACACACGGACAGATATCTAAATGCTGACTCACACCATCATCCAATGCAAAAAGCAACAGTTCTCCAGACTTTGGCGACAAGAGCTGTTCGTATCTCAGACGAGGAAAATCTAGAGAGAGAAAAGCTACATCTGTTTGACTCTTTACAAAGGAACGGATACACAACTACCGCCATACGAAAAGCACTAGACAAGACTATGACAAAAAAGGCTAAAGAAGAATCTCCACCTCTGGAAGGCTTAGCATTTCTACCTTACGTTAAAGGCTCGACTGATAAGATAGGACGTGTCCTGCAACGATGCAACATCAAAACTGTGTTCACGAGCTAGGAAACCTTGGGTAACGGCTTCAGATCGGTAAAAGACAAGATTCCAAGTTTAAAAACCGCTGGCGTATATCTCATTCCTTGTTCTTGCGGCTCGAGTTACATTGGACAGACTGGTCGTTCCGTTGATCTAAGACTCCAAGAACATAAAGGCGATTGCAAACACAAACGCATCACAAAATCAGCCGTAGCTGAGCATACATTTACAAATGGGCACACTCTAGAATTTGAGCGGGCCAGAGTACTTGCCAGAATACCTCATTACTTCTCGCGAGTGATACGTGAAGCCATAGAAATAGAAAAACATCCAAATAATATCAACAGGGAAGGTGGCTTTAAACTTAGTAAAACGTGGACCCCTGTGATACACGATCTAAAGCATTACAACCACTGTGCGTCATAGGGCCACGCCCCACGGATTACGCTGCACTCGGATGACCAACCAGCGTTACGCCACTTCGCGCGCCTGGCACAGAGGACTATAAATAGCTCCACACCGACCTTCGGTTCTTAGTGCAACTTTCACTTTGATGATGCAAGCTGCAAGGTCTTGCGAAACGTTAGTGAATATGGATGCACAAACAGCAAAACGGCCAAATCTGCCTAAGTATCCTCGTTCTCAAGATACTCAAACAACACGAGCCACCAGAGAGCATGGCCATCGCGCGGGTTTTTGCTCGACTTCACAAGGTGCAAGGCACATTAAGCCAGAAAATGCTGGGTGTTCATATACAAATACTACGCGGTCTAAGCCGAAATTCTATGCTAAGGAGAATAATTCGAGTAACCGCGAAAGCCTCAAACAGTACATAATACTAAAACAGCAAAATGAAAAGCTTAGCAATGCAAAGTACTTTAATTCGCAACGAAAAGAAATTGCCGTCGGTGGAATTAAAAACTGGGGAATGCAATTGTTACTGGGACGCTTTAGCCTCTCACCAGAGAAGCCTATACATCAAGTAGTTTTGTCGCTGCTCCATAAAGGACACGCGATACGATGGCCGATCGCGTACGAAGTGCACCCGATTGTTGCCGATGAAAAGGTCACGCATAGACGCACACAGGCACAACACACGTATACGTATATAGGGTGTCCCAAAACGTGCCAGAAATCGGTTGGGTAACTCATTTAAAGTCAACAAGTGTAGATAAACATTCATTCTAAACCTAACTGTTAACAAGTTATTCTTGATTTTCATTTGTTCTTCTGCAACATCAACTAGGCGACGAATACTATTTGTTTTTTATAACATTTCAAAGTCATTGTTGACAAAGAATAATATTGTTTTCAGTGTTAACCATCAAATTGTTAAAAAGTTAAATAGTGTCAATTGTTGTATTAAAAACTTTGTTAACATCCCTAATTACAATGGAAGTTACCTAAACTTCAAGCTTTCACCAGTTCATATCTGTAGTTAAAAGAACAAGGAACATCCATCCTAGGCATGCGGCTGGCCAATGAATTGTTTGTATATACGTAAACAATGAGGAGCAAATTCTTAATTTATTAGAAGAATATCCGACATTAAGCGTGCGGAGTCTTTCGATCCGTACTAAAATAACAAAAATAAGTACAGTGCTTTTACTGTAGCTCAGCGATTTGTCACTCTTTAATTTTGGAGAAAATGAGAAAGGGCGTTTCTATCCATATCATTATCAAAGAGTTCAAGCTCTGGGGAATGAAGCGGAAGCTCGTTTAACATTTTGTAACTGGATTCAGCTGCATAAAGATATTCTGTATAATATTTTGTGGACTAAAGAGGCCTGCTATACGAGAGACAGAACTAATAATTTTTATAATTTCTGTGAATGGATAAGAGACAACTTTTATTAAAGGCGACGCTCTGATTTCCAACAAAGATTTGGTGTGAATATGGTGGTTGGTATCCTAAATGATTGCTGAATTGGATCACTGAAATTACCACAACGTTTGAATGCGAAAGATTATGAATATAATAATAATAATAATAATGGACTTTTATTTTCGGTCTAGACATAAACAAATAATAATAATAATGACAATGAAAATAGTTACACATTACATTAGTTAAAAAAATATATTGTTGAGCAAAAAGAGTAAAAATTAAAATAGTAATGAACTAAAAATGTATAATAACATTAGACCGAAAATCGCAAGGCAGAGTTCAGTAATGTAGTGAAACTACTACTGATCTCCCACTCAAACCTTGTAATCAACATTAAAACCATGTCGTGCAAACGCGAAAAAACAAAATACATAATTTACAAAAAAATAATAACAATCAACTTGTAACACACTAACATGGGAATGTAACTGCATTAGACATTTAACTTTATCGACTCTATTGACTCTCGAAAAGATGACGGCGAATATGTTTTTTAAAACAAAATTACACTAAGGCTCTTAAAATCAGCAGGAACAGCGTTATAAAGTTTATAAGCACAGTAAGAAAAAGAACGTTCGAAAAGAGCAGTTGTATGAAGTGGAGGGGTGATCAGACCTTTGTTTCTAATATTCAAGTTATGTACGTCTGTTCGAAAAGATATACGCCTGTGTAAATAGGAAGGTTTCTTATGCAGAATAATTTTATGATATAAAGTAACAGCTTGCAAAATGAAACGATTTTTCATGTTCAACCAGCCAGTTTCTTTGAGTTTATGAGAAATGTGATCATATTTGCGAATTCCAAAAATATATCGTAAGCATGAATTCTGTACTCTTTGGATACGACCTCGATCAGAAGCATCCAAACAAGGACCATAAACAGGAGCGCAATACGTGAATTGTGAAAGGACCAGCGAATTACATAAAATTGTTTTAGCAGTTTTAGATAAGTAAGGTTTATGTGGATATAGGATTCGTAATGCAGCATAAGATCGCTGGACCTTATTTGCAACTTGCTCCCTATACCTAAAGGTGTTGTCCATTACCAAACCCAAGTTTTTTCCTTGATCGACAACTGGTATTCACAAACCATTAATAACTAAATTAATCGCGTCTTTAACCTTAGAACAAACATTTTTGCTACCAAATAAAAGTACCAAAGATTTGTTTGGGTTCAGTAAGAGAGAATGTTTTGATGAAATGTCGTGTACTTTTATAAGATCATTATTTATGTTACTAAGAGCAAGTTGCAAATCATTAGGTTTAAAAGAATAACATAACTGCATATCGTCAGCATACATATGAACTTTACAAGAATTAATACTTTGGAAAAGGTGACTAGTATAGATGTAAAAGAACAGCGGACCCAATATAGATCCCTGAGGAACACCCGATGTTGTTAGCGCTTGAGGAGATATCTGATCACATACTTTTACACACTGCGTTCTGTTACTAAAGTAGCTTATTATTAGATAGATAGAATTTTGTTCTAAACCTATATAATGAAGAATAGAAAATAATAATGAATGAATTAATGTATCAAAGGCTTTACTAAAATCAAGTAATATCAACAAGGAGAGTTCGCCATAATCTGTAGCTTTGAATATGTCATCAGTAACATTTAATAAAGAGGTTGCGCAGCTATGTTCAGCTTTGAACCCAGATTGAAATTCCGGAATTAGGTTATAGTGTATGAGATGTTCTTGCAGCTGTCCATGTAAAATCTTTTCAAAAACTTTCGAAAGAACTGGCAAGATGCTAATAGGACCGAGGTCCTTATATGTTTTAGGTTCACTACATTTTGGCAATGCAATTATTACAGCCTGTTTCCAGGCATCGGGAAATACATTCTCAGTAATACAGCAGTTTATAATGTGAGTAATATATTGGACTATTGTTGGACAACACAGCTTAATCATATGAGTATTGAGACCATCAAGACCAAAAGATTTAGATTGCAAGTTATTTAATATTCATCAACTGTAAGGAAACGAAATACGGTATTCATATTATTTACAGTATTAGAATTGTAAAAGTTTATTAAATCTGGATCGTACGTCTGTTGCGGTATACTGTCAATGAAATATTTATGTATTTCATCTGGTTTATTTAAGTGAAGAGGAATGTTGTTATTGTTTGAGTTCGAAAGTTGCAAAATTTTCAAATTATTCCAAAAAGATTTTGTATTACTGTTACGCAGTTTATGCTCAAAATAGGCTTTTTTCTCATTGCATAATGCTGTAGAAGTAAAATTTCGCAAGGTTTTATAGTAATGCCAATGGTTAACATTTTTGGTTTTTCTAAATTTTGATTTAGCTTTATTCCGTAGTTTCATAAGTAATTTTATATTATCTGTAACCCACGGTAGATGTGGTCTAGTAATTTTACTAGTAACTGTGGGCGCGTGATTATTAAAGAGCTGAAGCAAAACGGAATTTAAAAAGTTAACCTTATCATTAATATTGTCCATAAAAAATATTCTATATAATGGCGATGATTCTAAGTCATGTATGAAATTATTGTGGTCAAAGAATTTGTATGAGCGATAAGTACGAAAGACGGGTGCTACTTTAGTTTTCTCAGTAAGTAACTGACAGAAAATAGGATCGTGATCAGCTATGTCCAAAACGCACACACCAAAGTTACTGATCGAGAGCGCATCCGTAGTGATAATGACATCAATTAAAGATGAAGTAGTCTCAGTAACGCGTGTAGGTTGATCAATTAATTGTTGTGGTTGATCAATTAATTGTTGTTTTAGAGCATTCGTTGCCGATATTATTGGAAGATCCGTTAATTATTAGACATGAAATGTGGTACGACCTCTTATGGAAGTTTACGCGTAAGAAATTGGCTTAACACACATTTCCCAAGTAGATGGATTGGAACAGGGAGTCCAGTGGCATGACCACCGCGTTCGTCAAACCTGACTCGCATGTGCTTTTACCATTGGGGTCACATGAAACAATTAGTTTAAGCTACGGAAGTACATAAGTAGTTTGGAGAAATTAAGTCTTAGAATACAACACGCCGCAAATACTATTTGCAATAACCCACAAATTCTTTTAAGAATCACTTGCGCTTTTCACTAGCGTGTCAGACCCTTATTTGCCTATCTTTTGTTGCAATAAAAATGATATCGTTGTATTTAACTTTTTTGAGAAAATCCATTTCATTTGTAGTGTTGTCGCAAAACGCCCTCTAGCGGCAATCTAAATTAATCCGCTCAAGGCAGCGTTGATAGCCTAAGAAAAGGCATTTTCAACGATTCTAAGTTTGACAAAATCCGTTCAGCCATCTTGAAGTTATTGACATTTATTTCCGAAAATGTTCGGACACCCCCCATCACTTTTCCTTAAGAAATATAGCAAAAAGCATGTAACGAAAAAGAATCAAATTTATCTCAGCTTTAAAAGGTGTCTATTTTAGCTATCTGTAGTATAAGAATATTTCTCAAAAAACGGGATTTAAATTCAAGAATGCAATTACGTTCCCTGGCCTCCATTCTAGAAACTTAAAAATAATTTCCAGCATTTTCTCTTGGCCGCTTTAATTATAAATTTTTTTACCCCATTCTTATTGGGACACCCATATTAATGGGCTTCGTTATCAAAAAGCCTTTGCGATAAGCGTCGCGTTCACTGCCTACCTTTATGGACAAGGTTTTTTGGAGTGCCTGAAGGGCACTCCCTTAATTAAGGCTATCTTCGGTTTTCTGAATCTGGCGAACAATTAATTATATTATTTTATTTACTTATATTATCCAAATACTATTTTACACGTTGTTAAGTGGTTTCGACGTCATTAAGCTATTCATGCGGTTGATTTAACAATAGGTTGGTCCTAGTGTACTTAAGCTGAAAATATTCTATTTAAAATTTGTCTGGATTCGGCCCTGTACAAGTTACGTGTGAATTTATTCTGACGGGCGTTGAAATGCTTGCGCCTCGCATATTTATTTCGTGACCGTGAATTCCTTCTGTGATTTCGTATTGCTGACACTGCATCTGAGCGCCCCAAATTCTGTGCATCGCTTTTGTTGCCCTTGTAAACAGTTCTCGGAACTGGGCCGTTTATGGCAAGCAGTGCCGTTTAGTTTCAAATCTCTCCGAATTACAGCGATAACGATAAGGCATTCTTTGTTCACTGCTCCAGATAGATCGCTTTGTATCTCAACCTTCAACTTGCCTTCTGCCTGATGTAATTAAGCTTTCAAAAATAAGGCTTACTGAATTCTTTGTTGTCACACATTTAAACACCGATTTCAGAGCTTAAATTTAGTTCTTGGTATCCTTTAAGAGTCGCTTTGGCAATTTGATACTTAAGCCCGTAAATTTTCCGTACGTGGCATAGTGAGTGCATTGGAACCCTTATCTTGTGTTTTGTTACCCGTGGCTTCTGGGAACTTTGTGCTTATTTTGCCAATTCAGCTATGACCTCAGTCGTTAAAGACTTCTTTGTTCACATTCTCGCCTACGCTTTTACGTCCAGTTTTGGGACTATTGAAATAAAGTTTGATAAACCCATAGTTAACCGTGCATATGAAAATAATGGTTTCGAAGTTCAAAACTTTTTTCCGTCGTGTTCTTCTCGCGAAGTCCGATTTGAACTTTTAATTTGTAACGAGTACTTGAACCAACAAGACCTATGTGTATGTTCGCGCTCCCGAGAGTGGCATCGTCGCTGCCGTCGGGGGAGCTGTGCTAAAGACTTTGTAATGAACTTAGTCAACCCTTTTTGCCAAACCTTGTTGTAAGGAACGTTTAAGAATCGTTTTTGTAAGTGCCGTGTGGCACGCTAATCTAGTGCAGCTCGAAGCTTTGAAGCAATCATTCTTGTGGATTTTTGAAAGTGCGCGCGAGCGGTTGGAAGTGAGTAATGTAGTCGGCGTCGTTACGATAGGCAGTAGCGTCTCATATAGTTTTGCTTCCCGTGGGAGGTCTTGGCTTTAATTGCCGATTTGTTAAGAGACGTCATCTTGAAGCCTTTAACTAACTTTTCCCTGTTAAGTGTGGAAAACCATTGCTTTATGCAAATTTGTGTATCAACGCCGGGCTTACTGTAATTAGAGGGGAGCTCGCCGCGCGATATTGTCGTATTGTCTGCTGTCATTTCTCCCACAACTGTTGAGGGGTTCCGGCCCACCCTTGTCTACCTTTGGGGTTCTGAACGAGTTCCCGCATCATCCTATACTCCGGGGGAAGCCTGCATCGTTGCCGCTGGAAGCCGTGCCATTAAGTAACCACCGGGTCTGGCTCCTGTCACCGCCATCCCTTAAAAAATCGTGTTTTGGCTCAGGTAGGATCCAACTTTGTAATTTGTTTGTTTGTTTGTGTGTTAAATGTACCACGACAGTGCCGCAAAAAAATATCGCGTGTGTGCGCCGCATTTCTTTTGCGTAGCCTTTGGGCTGGTAATTTATTTCGCTGCCTTATTGATAATTTGCTAAGAGTATTCCCTATTATTGTTGATTCAATGTACCACTATGTTCTATTTGCATGCTTAATTAACTATTAAGATAACTTTGCTGGGATTCCCTCAATCATTAGGTAGGGTGTTTTACTTGTAAAATTAAACTGAAAATTTCCTGTATGAATTTAAATTATTAAACATTAATCTGGTCAAAGTTAGTCTAGTTATTCACAGTATTATAAACAAAAGCCGTCTGGGTCTTCAAACATACGACTGGCAATATGCCATGTGTAATTAATTTGTAAAGCCAAAACAGGTCTCGTTTGCCGAACAAGCCTTAAGCCTACGGGCTTGCAGTAAGATACTTTTTTTGTTTTCCAGAAGGGTGGCCCTTAAAAAGACATTAAATTCACGGCTACCCTGTGATTGTACCTGCAGACCTGGTGGAGGAGGCTTGGTGGGCAGCACTGAAGTGAATAATGGCGAACCTGGGGGACTCCTTCATAGCTCGCGCAAGGTCTTTCGTTCTGATCACGCGAGTTATTCTTCCTTTAAGAACGAGTGGCGCTCTAGGCATCTATCTTAAGCAAGCCATAGGGTAAGTGCCGCCGGTTTTTCTTTGAGTTTTCGAACCACGCCTTCTCGACTAAGCTAGACCGAGGGTAACTGGAGCGCTGTCATCTGCTCCGATACATCAAGATCTGTGTTCTTTTTAGTAAAGCCGGCGAACCCTGTAGTTTGTACCCGATTTTGGACAAAAAAATATGATCAATGTCGATACGAGCAATTAAAACTGTAACAACGTCAAGGTTTAATATTGACAGTACCACTTTTATTATTAATAATTCATAAATTTTTACTTTTTGTTATTTTACGAATGTAGGATAACTATTTAATAGTCGCAGCTGCAAGCCTGATTCGCTTAAATATACACCGCCGTCCATTCGAAGTGGATCAATTAAAGAAACTAGTTTCTACGACATTTTTATAACCCTTTTATTGCAAAGTGTAGTTTGTACTATTACTACAAAGGGGGTTAACTATTTTTTAAAAACTATAAGTAGCAAAATGTAATATTTAAGTCATATAATTTTTAATAAGTATGCGATAAGTCATCAATGCATAACTGGTAGTAAAGTGGACGTAGTGGCATTGTTTCAAGCAGTAATAATAATTTAATTCATAAATTAATAATGGATCAATCTTTATCAAATAACACACAAAACACACCAAAATCTTCAAGCTTCTTTACTATAAGTTATGCATTGGTGACTTATCGCGTGCTTATTAAAAGTAATATTCGTGTGGCTACTTGATATTTTAAAACAATAGTCAACTCGCTTACTAGCAATAACACAAACTACATTTTGTTATGAAAAAGTCGGCGAAACTAGTTTCTTTAAGTGATCCACTTCAAAAAAACGGCGGTGTATTTTGTTATGAATGTTAATAATTTGAGATACGCGGAAATGTTGTACTAATGACAGATAATTTTGACGACCTATAGATAATGCTAGAAGAGCTTCAAATACAGTCACAGAGAGTAGGAGTAAGAATAAACAGGCAGAAAACTAATATCGTATCAAATCAAGAAGATAACCACAACATCATATAGACGGAGTAGTAATTGAAAAAAATCCGAGAATGAAACGGGTGTTCATAAGCAGTCGTCATCCCAGTTGCTTTGAAAAACAAAATGTTATATCTTTGATTAATTCGTGCAACACAATGAAACGTTATTGAGTACTGTCATAGCGCGTTTAGGTTTGTTCAGTTTTGAAATCATGTGTACGCCACAACAGAAAGCATTTATGCTCGAAAGTTATTTTCGCAATGGAGTACTGAAAAATGGTGAATGGCAATACTCAATCGAAGCTTCTAAAAATGAATTCAGATTGGGGTTTCCAAATGTAGTGTTTAACCACAATCAGTTTAGGAAGCAGTTGAGCAGATCACTTGCAAATTTTCGGGAAACTGCTTCAACTGATAAACAACGGGGAGGTAAAAGACTTCGAGTTCGCACGGGACATGTTGTCAATATGGTCAGAAACGCGATCGAAGAGCGACCTACATCTTCAGTTCGAAGGCTTTCTCAAAAACTAGACATTCGTAAAACAAGTTTGTACAATGTTTTAAAAAAGGATATTCACTCGCATCCATACAAATTACAAATGTACCAGGAGGTCTTAGGTCCAGATTATGAGAAAAGAGTTCAGTACTGTCAGTGGTTTATCGAAAATTTAAACAACAATGATGTACTCGATAAGACATTTTTTTCGGACGAGGCCTGGGTGCACTTGAATGGTTACCTTAATGCACAAAATATGCGTATGTGGGGAACCGAAAACCCTCATTACTTTAGAGAAGCAACGATGCATCCTCTTAAAATAGGGTTGTGGTTAGCAGTAAGTGGTAGAAGAATAATAGGCCCAATATTTTTTTAAGGGAATATAAATTCTGAAAACTATCGGAACATCATCTTAGAACCGTTTATAAATGAACTTCACGATGACGAGTTGCAAACCGGATATTTTCAACAGGATTCTGCCTGTCCGCACGTTGCTCATGTTACTTTAAATTATTTACGAGAATTTTTCGATGACCGTTTAATAAGTAAAGACCTTTATCCGCCACGTTCTTGAGACCTTACGCCTTTGAATTATTTTGTGTTTCCATACATTGAAAATAATGTGTTTAGAAACCCAGTACACACATTGGAAGACTTGAAAAACAGCATTCAACGTCAGTGTGACCAAATAACACCAGATATGCTTATAAATGCATTTGAAAGCATGAAGCCAAGAGTTAATTTGTGTATTCAAGAAAATAGTCACCATTTCCGACAGTTATTGTAATCTCAGTTCAGTTCGGTTTACTTTTGACACATTGTTTAACAGTTAATAAAACTTGCTGTTGTAAATAATATTGTTTGCATTTTTTCTGAATTTTAATAGACATACGTTTCCGAATTCAAAACCTACTGGGATGACGACTGTTTATGAACACCCGTTATATACTTAGTTCAATTAATAAAACCTGACAAGCAAAACTTAACAGCAGAAATAAAAAGACGAATAAGATTAGGTTGGTCAGCATTCTTTAGACAACAGATTTAAAAGAAATACCGTTATGCTTGAGAAGACAAATATTCAGTCAATGTGTGTTACCTGTCTTAACATACGGAGCGCAGACGTGGACCTTGACGAAGAATATAACCGATAAATTATCAAAGACACAAAGGGCAATGGAATGGCAAATGTTGAATATTAGGTTAGCAGACAGAGTGAGAAATGAAAATATTAGTCAAAAAAACAAACTCATTGCTGTAATAGGACACAGCCTCACTAAAATGGAAATGGAAGGGACACACTATGAAAGAGACAGGCGGCCAGTGGAATAAGGAAATACAAAACTGAAGGCCATGTACAAGAAAAAGAAGTAGAGGACGTCCAGAAACTAGATGGTCGGACTATTTAAAAAGAGTGGCAGGGTTTGGATGGCGCCGAAGTGCAGAAATATAAAATTATGAAAACATTTAAGGGAGGCCTATATCCGACAATAGATAGCGAAGGGCAAATTATAATGAATGTTAACTTAATGGTGTTCTTAAGTGGATTTCGTTTATAAAGTGCAATGTTATGCCTATTTTGAAGTGGATACCCGCTTATAAAAATTGAACTATTGATATGGTATTGATTTCGAAAACAGATACCCTTGCACTTACAATTTATTTGGTACTTGCTTTTACATAAAAATTAATTATTTATATACTAATCGAAAATTACAAAACTTAGTATGCTAATTATACAAAAAACCTTTCATCTATACGTAAAACTAATTATGCCATTGTTTAGCGCATTTTGATGCACAAATGTCCCGAATTATTTGGAGTCGATCGGTTTTAGTCATACGTCAAAGAGTTTTTAGCATGAATCGGCCTTACCCACAAACACAACCCAAATGTGATGGTTGAAACGGGATTTCGCAGCCCTGCTGCAAGTGTGTAAATGTTATTTACGAGAGGAAAATGTTATTAACAAAGATCTGCGCACATAGATTGACGTAAACTTCACATACTGCAATATCGCACAAAGTCGCGGTGTCCAACAGCTCTGCTGGTGGATGAAGGTCCAAATATATCGAGTAACTTCTCCTCCAAGTATGTGCCTATTTTATAGACTGACTGCATAGATTCCCCTGGGGCATGTTTGATGCAATTATATGGTTTGCAACAGCTCTAATTTTACTGGAACGTAAGTTGATGGCTTTAATGTGCACAATATTCAATTTTCTCAGCTTACAGGCCCCCAATTTAAGAACACACATACTCTTCAGCTATGGCTCTTGAATTCTACAGGTGAGGCCCCAATTGTTGCCGGCCACTTCGGCTTCCATCCGACCTCAGACCAGTTCCGATTGCAGTTCCAGCGCACAGAATTTGCTTCGCCAGTGCACCGAGTGTATATATTTCTGGTTTTCTTGGGCGGTTTTAAACGCACTTTAATCGTAGCTACACTGCATGTTTAGTTTTCATAAGCGCACTTTGAAACGAACACTGTGTTATCGCACAGACACGATACAATGACATGATCCGGAAATACGCCTAGAATACACGGCCACATCTCTGTTACGATGGCGGTAACAGGAAAGGTTTTCTCCAGCTAGAACTGCAGTGAAGATGGGCAGGTTCTTTACGACCTTTGAGTTAGGGCTGTACTCCGGTAAGGGAGGTTAAAGATTGCAAATAATTGGAATTGCCACCACATTCAAGATAAATGGGGTAAAATTAACAACAAAGCAACACAGGCAAGCCCACTTTGAATGTGGAAGAAAGTAGGCCCAACTTTCTGCGACTGCCTCGGCACAACCTGAGGTAGCGACTGCAACAGCTCATTCAAACGTACCTTTGGTGGCATCAACTTACACTTGTTTAGATCATCTAGATTCCTGTACAAAACATAAAAGGCATGAAAACACCAATGAAAAACCATGAACAATTGACCAAAAACTCTATTGAAATAATAAAGTATGTAAAAGGTGGAAATTAACGTTACAATAATTAAGTACTTATTACGGTCGAAAATGGGCGAAAAGGTTAGTTAGGTTAACGACGCAATTGTTACTCTAAACGCAAATTACAAAACGGCAGCAAATGCCATGGTTACATTTACAAACAGTATTGACGTTAAGTTTTTCCACAAAAACTACTTTACAGTATCAAATTTTAGCGACAATCACTTCAATAATGACACAACAACTGTTACTTGAGCTTTAAACACAAAACAACATGTAAACAATAAAACTTGACGGGATTGTTCGACATCTTACGATTTAAATCTACCAAAAGGGCACAATTTGCCCAAATCACTTCACTATAAATGTGTCGGTGATACCACGATTAATAACTAACAAAATACCTGCTAAGACTTAGATGTGCTGACTTACGTTGTTCTCCTCATCTGCAAGTCGCATCACAAGCCAGTGCCAAACAAACGGAAACGACAGGAACTGCTGGTAGCCCCATAAAGGTGCGATAATCGAGTGAGGGTGAGTGGCATAACATCCCCGTTAACGGGTAAATTTGAATGAACCACGCCGACACAGGCAGATTAGGATAACAAAACTCGTGCTTTCATTCCACTGATGGTTCAACATAACAAACAAAGGCTTCAATTAATAATCCGCTTTCTGCGTAATTAAGAGTTGCCTAACTCTGCGATACAAAAGAACCCCCGGTCAAACCTTCACTTGTACGTCACTTAAACACGGATTCTCGACAACAACAACAACGTGGCTTCACGACTAATCAGGTTTCAACGACCAACCCTGCGCAAAATCTCAAGGCCACAGGCTAAATGAACCGTTGCTCTAAGATCTCAGGGGCTAAAATGAATTGCGCAACTGCCACTTATTGGTTGATCTTTGTTACATTTGTAGCAAAGAATATAGATAGGGGAAGAAGGACGGCCTATGTGTTATTAGCGTATTATTTAAAAGCCCCTCAGTTCTTGCCTGGCCCTCAAGCAGCCGCCGTCAGTACTAATGAACTTGTTCACGGCTACGGTCGGAGACGCATTTACAGATTCCTGTCGCATTTTTCCCAAGAACGCGTCTCAGCGTTGCCAGATTGCAAGGAAGTTACAGAGTTATAATTTTAACAGCTATTTGTATAAGAGCGAAATTGGCAATTTAATTTTGCGCTCAAAATATACACAAGATTTTATACAGAGTGGGGTCATTTTCGAGGTGCCACCATTGGCATCTCGGAAACGGTAAGAGATACAACTTCGATCAAATGGAGAAAAAGGTGCACATTTATGAGGCCATTTTATTGATGCTTCTGTTTTTCCGAAAAAACGCATAGCCTACTTGTTATAATCGAAAAACTGAAACTGGTAGATTTCTTTAACCATGCATAACTTTTTTATTATTTCATATAATTTCAATTTTCAAAAAAAGCTTGTAGGGAATTGTAGGCTCTACAGAATAGGCCTACTTTAGTATTTTCTGATTCGTAATTTTCGAGGTACAGCCCAAACTTACATTTTTTAAAATGGAACGGATATCAAAATTTTGCATCATTGGAAAGCTTATTTTTTCCCTTTTCATTCATGTATGGTTTTACATACTTATTTTTACAAAATTTTAAAATATTTCATAAAACGCTTTTTAATCTAGTGTGCTTTGACTGTGTTAGTTGTAAAAACAAATGAATAGTGTGCTCTGGTTGCTATGTAACAAAACAAAAGACAATTTGCAGTGAAAACTTTCTTAACATACTGCAATAAGAAATAATAAGCTACTAACTACTCAAAGTTTAATCATATGCTCAAAATGATAGTTATTATTAGTGACTTTTATTTGATACTTTTTTCACAAATATTAAAGTTTGGCAAATGTTTTACGTTTTATGAAAATAGGTTTTTCGGTCAGTTCTATCGTAAATAAGTCAATAGTCAATAGGTCGTTACCTACTTTCGATTAATTCTTCATTAGCATCGTTCCTTACTGATGTGCTTTCCTGATTAGACGTGTCCCATTCTTTAGGCTAATTAACAGGACAGCTTATAAGAATTTCTTCTGGAAATTCACATTCAGTTGTGCTGAAGTTTGTCTTCAGTGTTGTCGTACTCTTTTGACGTTTCCTTTGCCGAAATTGATCAATCGAAGGTTTAATCTTAATCATGGTTAATTCGTGCGAATATATTGAATGTAAGCGAAATCGCAGAACCGACTGCGATTTAAGCTATTTTCGTTTTCCTTTAGAAAAAGAAAGACGCGATTTGTGGTTGATTAATTGTGGCAATCCACAGCTTTTCACGTTATCTGAAGAACAATTACGTGAAAGAACTGTGTGTGCCATGAATTTTTCCGAAAAGCAGTTTATGAATTCAAGAAAAAATAGGCTGGGTCATAATGCTGTTCCCTTAAATTACAAAACTGCCATGCATCGCCAGTGTCGCCCAAAGAACTCGCATTTAAAAAAGAGATTATGCCAAGGGTCTATGGTAAAGCGACGTCTTGTTCGGGCTCTTTTCATTTGGATGAAGATCATATTGCTTCGCCTATGCAATTAGATGCAGATAGCATACCGGATTCGTCTATGATACAGGTTAGTTCCTTTAAAAATGCCCGTTCTGTATACAGTGTGGTGATAACGTCCCGCACAAAATTCATTATTTTCTTATTTAATGTTTTTTGGGAAAACCCCGAAACACGCCATTTTATTTTTTAAAAAGACTCAATTTTTCCCCTTATTTTGATAGATCTCCTTACCAGTTAAATGATGATATAAAAAAATTAGTGCCCCTCGTAGGTAACAATTGTTTTGAGAAAAATACACATTAAGTTCAAACAACTCAGAATTTATTTTTAATGGAAATAAGAGCTATGACAAAAACTACCTAATTTTGATTTTAAAACATTTACCACTGTTTCACAAACGTGTCAAAGTCAACAATTTAACGTTTCTAAGGAAACAGATGTGGTGCGTTATTTTAATTTAAAAAAATTTGAATTTTTTTAACTTTATGTGTATTTTTCTCAAAAAATTGTTATGTGGGGTACTAATTTTTTATATCACCGTTTAACTGGCGAGATCTATCAACATAAGGGGGGAAAATGGGATTTTCACATATAATCTCATAAGAGCATTAATTCTTTCCGGAAATTTTTTGAGTGCGTTCCAACAACGTCGTATTAATTTGCCCGAGCGGTACGCGAGGATAAATTAGGAAGTTGTTGGAATTCACGAAAAATAATTTCTGGATATGAATTAATGCTCGAATGCAGATTCGGTAAGAAAATCGTAACGACACAAACCCTAAAAAGAAGTAATGTCTACCTACAAAAAATTTCCAAGAAATTTTGTTGTTGTCTTGGTTACGGTTCGTGAACTAATTTTTCTATTGGTCATTAATGAGTGTCGTACGATTTTCATTTAAAAAAATTAATAATGACGTCATAGCGCAGAAACAAACGCCTCCCTCCCCCTTCTATTTTTGAAAAATTAATTGTTTATTCTAATTGTCTACTATTTTGCTCCAAAGAATCAGAAAATAAAAAGATCGAATTTTTATGCCATACAAAATATGATTTTCAGGGACTTCGAAAATTTCACCTAACCACATTAGGAGGCGGGGTTTTACGATAGCGCTCAAGCAGCCGTTTTGAGGAAAATAACTATACTGTTAAATGCAAAAGAAAATATAAACAATTTCCAGTATGGGAAAGTCTAGGGACGGTGCCATGTCCACTTTTTAAAGAATAAAATTGACGTGTCAAGGTTTTCCCAAAAAACATTAAATAACAAAATTATTAATTTTGTGTGGAACTTTATCACCACACTGTATAATAAAATATTTAAATTTTCCATCTATAGTAGGTTAACACGATTTCCGATTATAGGGGCTTAAATATTATAGTTTCCCCAAATTTGTTGCTCGATCTTCGTGTAGGTACTAATTAAATAAGGTATAATTAGTTAAAATTTCTTTTAATGTTTTATTAATTAAATCAAAACTAAATCCCAAGCAGTAAGTATACAGGGTGATCAATTTTCACTTCTTTAGGCGTTTTTATTTAATATAACAAAATGAACAAAAGTTGGCAGTTTCATAAAATACAGAAAAATTATTGACGTTTTGAATTCTCTGATAAATTGTGTAGAAATATGTAGGCAAAACAATGAGCTTGTAAAGCATTTTAATGGAGCCTACAGCATGAAAATCTTTTCTGTTATTAGTATGTTTTATTTTTAAATACCATATTTTAACAGGCCATGTTAGAAATGCCAACACCTACCAAAACAAGAAAGCGCCGTAGTTCTGCTGTGCAACATCAAAAAATTGCAAAACTGCGAAGACAAGTGGCGGCAAAAAATTCACAAATTTACCGTATGAAGAAGCAATGTGCACGAAAGGGGGCTAATTTAGATGCATTGGGCTTGAAAACGAAAACCGTTCGCGTCTTTGTAAATATGCAACTTTCTCACAAATCTAAACAACCTTGGACAGAAGCTGAAAAAGAATTGACCTTAAATATGTACCACAAATATCCAGCCCTCTACTTTTTTATGAGAGAAAAATTAAAATTTACTATGCCCTCCAAATCTACAATAGTTTCATGGTTAAGGTTAAACCAACTTAATACAAGCACCAGTACGGAACTAATGAAAAAACTGGCTGTTAAAGTTAACAGCATGACCGATGATGAAAAACAGTGTGTCGTATTACTTGACGAAATGCATTTAAAGAAAGGTCTAGAATATAATCCACGCCAAGATATGATTGAAGGTTTCGAAGATTTAGGACATCTTGGACGGAAAAGTAAAATCGCTAGTCATGCAATAGTGTTTATGGCAAGAGGACTTATTCACAAATGGAAGATTCCTGTCAGCTTTTATGTTTCTTCAGATACCATTAAACATGGAGAGCTATCTACCCTCATTATTAAAAACATCGAAGAGTTACAAAGAATAGGACTTAAAGTGCGTGCTGTTACTAGTGACCAAGCTGCTACAAATAGAGCTGCATTTTTAAATCTAGGAGTTATTGCAGAACAGCCGTATTTTTTTGTCTGCGACGCAAAAATTTTTGCAATATATGACGTACCGCACTTGATAAAAAGCGTACGGAATAATCTCCTATCAAAGGATTTTTACGTGGAGGGCAAGAAAGTTTCTTGGAAAGATATGGAAGAGGCATACAAAATAGATAAATCTTCTTGTACTGTTCGAGCAGCTGTAAAAATCACAGATGCCCACATCTACCCCAATACTTTCCAGCGAATGAGGGTTAAATTTGCAACGCAAGTGTTTTCCAACACCATGAGGGCTACGATAAGAACTGCTGTTGGAACGGGCGAGTTAAAAAGCACCAGCGCTCTGGATACTGCAGAATTCGTACAGAAAATTAACTATTTATTTGATTGCTTAAACAGCCGAATGCTGAAAGACCGTAACCCATATGCATGTGCTCTATCCGTCAACGTACCGCGTACTGAAAATAATTTGAAAGAGTATTTGCAGTGGGTTAAGACTTGGCAAACATATACATCTAATAACAAGGTGAACCAAGGTGTTTATTGTTTTAAGGGACTTATTTTAACCATGCAGTCAGTTATGGAGCTATGGGAAGACTTAAAACAAGAAGGGTATCGTTTTCTCCTGACCAGCAGACTAAACCAAGATCCTCTAGAATTTTTTTTCGCGGTCCTGAGGTATAGGGGAAGCAATTCTTCGAACCCCACAGTAAAATCTTTCCGCCAAGCACTACAGTTCAACATGCTGGTTAAATTGCAGCATCCTACAGAGAGCTCCAACTGCGAAGTTGATGAAGATGCTGTTGTCAACATGGCTAATGTTGAAGTGCCAGAAAAAGACGTCATGGGATATGTTGAGGACATACCATATACAGTTGCTGAACAAACTGAATTAACAGAAGATGGTGACCTCAGTTTACTCAGTAAGGTAATAGAAGTTTCAACACAACCAAATCAAGAAGCCACATTAGAATCTTGTGCGACGGTATGTGTAGCTGGTTATGTCATTCATAAAACGCTTTTACGTTTTAATTGTGATCAGTGTCAAAATATGTGCAGCCGTGAGCATCATAATGAACTGTTTTTACAGCAAAAAGACTATGGTGCGGGCGACTGTGTTATTTACCTAAAAAAACCTTCAAGTATTTTAATAAAAATAGTTACAATGTTACTTGAACATTTTGAATATTATTTTAAAAATAGTAAGTCGTGTGTAAGTTTTAAGAAAACATTATTAGCATATAGTGTAAATAAAGTGAAAATTTTAGTACCAGGGTGGCTTAACGAGCAAGACACATGTTACTCTCATAAACTGTTTTTAATTAATCATTTAATTAAGTGCAAACTCCATAAAACGTTGAAATGGCTATCGCAAGATTTAAGGACTACAAACCAGTCTGGTACACGCAACAAAAAAATAAAACATTTAAGTAATGTTTAAAGCTTAAAAAATGTACGTTTATATGCTTACAGATATATTTGTGTACTTCCTATTCTTTGTAACTTTGTATATTATATTGTTTTATTGTATGTAATATTTACACCTTGAAAATCTCATTTATTTAATAGATCATTGAAATTGGCGAGACTAAGAAATGTATAACATCTTTATTTCAAAATATTTTAATTTAAACTGGCGTTAATGGATCTGACTCAAATTTCCTATAATCTGTCTTAAAAAAAAAGTAATTAAACCCGTAAAAGGTTGGGGCAAATCGGGGTTCAATCCCTAACAATAGGTACCTAACTCTTTATTAACAAATTATTATTTATATCGCCCAAAATTTATGTTAAATGCAAGTAATAATAATTTATTTAAAAATAGCTAATTGGCATACTTTTTGAGAGACTTAAGTATAATAATAATAATAACAAATGTCGTTTATTGAGCAAAAATAAATAAAATTGTTATTTTACAATATTCTTGAATTATGAATACAGAAGTTGCTCAAAGGGGCGAAGTTCAAGCGTGCTAATCGAATTAGCATACTGTTCTACCACTTAACCCTAAGGTAAATAAAGAAAACAGATAATTTGTTAAAAAAAGGTATATTGTTGGGTATTGAACCCCAACCCTCGATTAGTTTGCAGCTCCTTAAGCACATAAGTTCTTTTTGGTTTCTACTCTAATTTACGTTTAAAGTGCAGTAATTTAAACTAGAGTATAAATTATTAAATAATTGTGAGTTTTCTGTGAAAACCGCCTCGATTCATTTTTTTTTAATAACAGATTGTACAGAACTTGGGTCAGATCCCTAATCACCAAATAAAATTTTTGCATACATTTCTGAAAGATAATTTAATGTCGATAATAAATGTTCCAATAATATTGTCTTATTCTTTGCAGAGACTATACATAGAGAGATCGCCAACTTAAATGTGCCTAAATAGACATTTTTTAATGCATCAAGTAAATGAGATATTCAAGGCGTACTGTTTTAGTAGCCGTACTCTATACTCTATTTGATTTTTAAAATAGATCACTGTAAACTATATTAATCGTCAACATTACTTGAACAATAATTTCCTCTCGTATTAAAATTTTTAAATAAAATCCGTATATTGTTTATTAATGTTTTTTTTTTTCATTATTTATCCATAGCTAATTCTATATTTATTATAGAATTTTGTGAAAATAAAGTGGGGACAATCCGTATTCCGTATAATCTTGTGCTCATCGGTCAACTTTTTGTTGAAATTATATTAGAAACGTCTTATGTAATTTTTATAGGTACCTAGCAACCCATTAAATGTTTAAAAGTGTTGCATGTGAAACTTATAAAACCTTTACTTTACTTGGTACGAGTTCATCCGATTGACAACAAATGTTTTAAATAATAACAAAACAAACCAAAGAATATACACCTATACTTAATATTCTTTGTAACAAACTTAACTTAGATGTAAGCAGAATCAAACTACTTAAATATTCTTTGGCAGAATACAAGTTTATTTCGGGTAGGTACAATCATTGTAAAACTATTGGAATTGTAGAGAGAAAGTTCTTGCAACACTGTTATAGCTCAAGAATGCTAATGACGCATTTACCTGCTAAATTCCACTGATAAGCTAATCACTTTGAAGCTAGGAGCTTCCAGCGGCATTTTCGAACAAAAAATGATATATTTAACCAAGTAAATAGTTATGCAACCCAAATCACAGCATATACTTTATAGCCCATAAGGCTGGCCTTCTTTCCCTATATATACTCTTTGATTTCACACTTGGAAAATTCCAGAATTACGAAGGCTGACTCAACACTTCTCACGAGGCTTGAAGGGAAGCCTAAATATGTCAGAACAACAATAAATTGTAAGAAAACGACAAGCTGAAACTACATCGCTTGCAGAAGAGAACAAAGCTTGAATTTATAATTGAATTTCGGCGAATATAAATGAACTGCTATGCGTTAGCATATGAAATGAGTGGAAATAACTTTCGTATGGAAATAAAGTTTGATAACATTATTAAACGCACAACTTTAAATTTTAAAATGCTAGGATTTGGGGCGTCAAGACGTCAGGGAATACAATGCAAAAATTATACGTCAAACAATTGAAGATAATAACAATATTAAAATACTACGAAGGAAGTTAAGCACTGGGAAACAAAAAATAAATAAGACCAACAAGGAAATCTAATAACGAACAAAACAGAGATTCTTACAATAGTCGAAAACTTCTACCGAAGGCTGTACAATTCCATACCAATTAGAGCGGACTATAATCGACAACAGCCAATAATTATGAGCGCAGGTTCTGAAGAGATACCGGAAATTACAACTTCCGCAATATGTGCAGCACTCAGGCAAATGAAAAATCGTAGAACACCTGGCAAAGATAACATAACTGGTGAAATGTTGAAAAATGGAGGACCAACATTAATGCACGCCTTAAAATTGCTATTCAACAAATGCCTGGATGAAGGTAAAATATGAAAAGACTGACACAACGCGGAGGTCATCCTAATATTTAAGAAGGGAGATAACACCGATATAGAGAATTATCGCCCGATAAGTCTACTGTCTCATTTATATAAATTATTGATGAGAATCATAAAAAACAGATTAACGGCAAAGCTTGATCAATACCAACCAGTGGCTGCACTCTGGCTTTCGGAAAGGCTACAGCACTCTGGATCACCTTCAAACATTAAAAATACTGATTGAGAAGGCAAATGAATACAACATTCAACTTCCCTTAGCCTTTGTAGACTTCAGAAAAGCCTTCGACTTTTTAGAAATATGGGCCTTTCTCTCGGCAATGGACGACGCGAAAATTGACTCCAGATATTTGCGCCTCATAAAAAATATATATAAAACTGCTACTTTCTGAATTCAAATAGACCAGGATTCTAAAACTAATAAGATCCCAATAGGCCGAGGTGTACGTCAAGGTGACGTAATCTCCCCAAAACTGTTTACACTGGCCTTAGATAACATATTTAAAGAAATGCAGTGGGAGAATAAAGGAATTAAAATCGACGGCTCATATTTAAATCATCTACGTTTTGCTGATGATATTGTACTCATTAGTTGTGACATAAACGAACTTCGAACAATGCTAGAAGATCTAAAGCAGGTATCATCAACAGTGGGACTTGAAATGAACGCCAGCAAAACAACAATAATGAGCCCAACAGGAGAACATCTGGAAATTCAAGGCCAAACTATAGTAATCGTCAACCAATATATATACCCTGGACACTCCGTAAAACTTGGCAGGGAAAATCAAACAGCGGAGATTGCCAGAGGAGTAGCGTTGACTTGGTCGGCCTATGGAAAGCTGCAATATATTTTGAAAGATCTCAATATGCCCATAAGCCTGAAACGGAAAGTATACGAAGCTTGCATACTGCCAGTTTCAACGTACGGTCTAGAAACTGCCACATTAACAGACAAAAGTGCAAATAGACTTAGAACGATGCAAAGAGCAATAGAACGAAGAATGCTTGGGATCAGTTTAAGAGACAGATTGCGAAATGAGACCATCCGACAAAAGACCAAATTCACATACATTATAGAACCTGTCGCACACTTTAAGTAGCAATGGGTTGGGCATGTAGCGAGGCAACATAACAGCAAATGGTCGAAAAAGTTAATACAGTGGCGCCCTAGAGAAACAAAAAGGAGCATAGGTAGACCACCAAAAAGATGGTTGGACGATATAAGGAGAACAGCAGGCACACATTGGCAGCAAACAGCTCACGACAGAAAAGCATGGAAGAGATTAGAAGAGGCTTATGTCCTGCAGTGGACAGCAAATAGCTGAAAAGAAGAATTTGAGGCAAAAAATATGGAAAGCAAATGCTTCAGGGAAATTGTTTTAACAATTGAATCGCTCATAAACTTGTCCAAAATGTTCTATTCTGTGCCAACTGGCTCCTTGTCTGGCCAAAATCTCCAAGTGAATTTTAACTTAGTTTTGCCGAAACATAACCCCACGTTTTGCCAATGAAAAAATTTCGCATCGTACTTGGTGCTGTGTGATAAACTAACTATGGGTTAGGGGGCTACTACACACAAGAATCTCCTAAACAATGTTCGACAAATTCTACGGCAAGAAAATCTGTTTGTGCCAGCAATTTTTCTTTTGCAAGTGCAACTTTGTTAGTTACTCATTACTTTAACTTGTTAATCTCTAACGTGCAAACAAATATCACAGCAATATAGATATCATCGTCAAGGGGAGCAGTTTCCTAATAGATTTTTAGCATTATATCACCGGCATATACTCCATATTGCGTCCACAACATGAAAAAGTTTCACCTCAGTGCTTTTCCAAGTACAATTACTTTGACTACGGATAGCGAATTTTCTTGTTATTTAACCCTACGAATCACTCCCGCTCCGCTCAGCTACTGGACTACTATTCAGGCTTGTTGCAGATTTCTCCTTAACAGTTTACACAGTGAAAACCTAAACTAGTATTTAATTGTGTCCACTTTTCAATTAATAATAAATGCCGGGTAAGATATCCTTGAGTTTAAGCAAAAAATTATTGGAAATCTAAATTTTTTGACTCAGCGCCAGCGGTTGGCAAAGGTTAATAAATTTTATGCAATAGTTATAAGTAACATACATTCTATACTGCAAATGTAAGTTTAAGAATGTTAATCTTCAACGAAACAGAATAAATCTAAAAATACCAGTAATATACATATTGCAAAATATTGATTTTGAGACAACTAATTTTTTTATGTGGCTTTTACACATAAAGAAAAAATAAGGAATTTATTGACTAGCAAACAGATAATTCCACTATTTCTTAGAGGAGGTGATAATTAAAACTAGTAAGAAAGTTCTTGCGCAGTAGAAGGGCACATAGGCTATAAATTTAAGTGCAGTAAATGTGAAGACAAGAAAAACTTTACAGCAAGAATTCTTATGCAAAGAATATTTACAATATTGAAATTTAGCAAATACGTGTCTTGATACATTACATAATAAATAATATAAAAGCTACTAGTTTTTTCTAACTTATTCCGATTGCATAATAAATTCCAAACCTTCTTCGCTTCTTGAATATACTACAATTGACTGGAAACTGCTAACTTTGCTTCAACGCATTTTTATTGTAAAGTTATAATGTCAACTGGAATTAGTGATCAACAATTTTAAATAGCTCTTATGGTGCTCAAGTAGTCTTACTTCGAATTTCTGCTCGTTGTTGCTATAGGTCTATTAACTTTGTACGAGTACGAAGTTGTGTAGTTCAAGTCATTTACACTTCGAATTCGTGATTGTCATTCCCTTCATTCAAAAACTTTCCGTATGCAGTTTAAAGTTCTGGATATTTTTACGGCCAAGAGTTTCCTAAATTTTGAGAACCCTTGGATTTATTTTCAAAGCTATTCCATGACTTTGTTTGGGATTTTCTTTTGGTGACACTTTACGAGTGAAAAACTCGTCGATTCTTGAGTAGATTTGGCCTTGTTGGTGAACTGTTGCAATATCTGATTACTTCAGCGCATTATTGCATTTTAGAAGTCTAACATCTATTCTACGGCCTAATGCTCAGTTCATTTTTTTCAGACCTTTCTTGTTTTATTTTCTTTATTTATTTTGTCTTGTCGTTTCCTATTCAGTGTATTTTTCATTGTGCATTACTGCTTCGATGATTCTACGTGGGTTACAAGAATACACGTGCTACTTCCCGAAAATCTATGGATGTTTGAAGTAGTTTCGCTTGCTGTCCTGTCCGCCTCTTGGATTACAGATTTGACGCTGATAAAAGTCGGAGCCTCTATAGTCACGAGCCCATCTCGACAGGCTTTTGTGGATTTTCCAATACGTGTGGCAGCTATTAGGTCAGGTTGTTTAATTGTTCTATTATTTTGCACATTTGGCATCGCATTTCAGGTTTACCTGTATGAGAATGATCCCTGGAGAATAGAATTTTAATTAAAATTTCTCTAAGCAGCAAACAACCATCAACTGTTTACTTTAACTTTAATATAACTTTGCCGCCGGTGAACAACCAGCCATTAATCATCGAATTGCATACCTATTGTTTTTTAAGAATATTAAATCGATAATTGACCAGATATCGGTGATATTCAGCGATAAGGCGAAAAATGTGTGTTGCATGGAAAAATACTACCAGGCTTTACGTTCGGTGTAGTATCGCTTAGAAATGCGTCAGCGAGTCACCTTAATTTGTATATTTTTAATAATTGATGCGTTCCACGTAGTGTCGTTTTACAACTTCACTCAATCGATTCCGTGCGCTGTTATCAAATCATATATTTTAGCTTGTCCGTATACTATCAATGCATTGAAATTGTTGTAATAATAAATATATTGCTGCGGTCTAATAGTTTCTATTTAATTTAAATTCTTATTTTCAAGGTTTTATTTTAAAATTTATTTTTGAATCTTACCTTTTGTCCACAGTCTTTTGCATGTATTTGTAATAACCTGAGTTATTCGACTCTATCTCATGGTTGCTATTAAAATCAGATTAAGAAATAAGAATGAACAACCATAATACCAGATATAGGACAATTGTATTTATTAATTAATTGATAACTGTCTTTATCATATGTATAACATCTTTAATAATAATATTTGATAATACTTAATATCAGTTAAATTAATTTTAGATTAATTTTACTGTTTGTTTACAATTTTATGTTTATCTAATTTATGATTCAATTGAATTCAATTTTAATAACGCTGTACGTAACAGATATATTTTATATTTCTAATCTCTTTTAATATGTGTGTTGTTTTAAGTTGTCAGTTAATAGACTCACTTTGTAAGCCTCTATCTTCGAGCTCTTAATCTTCTATTCTCTTCTATTCCCCAGATCTGCTACAGCTATTATTGTTGTGTTTGGCAGCACATTCTTGAAGTGGTAATCGATGCACACGCTAAGATTTTAGTTTCACACTAATAATTGTCTATCGCACTCTTTAGGTGTATGACAATATTGATAGGTACATACCAGTACATTAACTTCTAAAATTGACTATTAAATTCGATTTCAAATAGGACTTGTGTCAATTCAAATTATATTTTTCTACAACCCCTTTAGTTCTGGTTATTTCAAACTAACCTCAAAAACCAATGGTTATCAAACAAACGATAATACAGTTTTCTTTGTTACCTGTTATGACTTTTCTAATTGTCATAATTCATATTTTTAGGTTAATAGCTTTACATTGTGTATGTATTCAATTAATAATAATAATGGTGAGGCATTAACACCTCCTATTTTAAATAGAACACCCGGTATATTATTACATTTTTGAATTCAGCTTGAAATTCTAGAGAAAATTTCTCTCTTTAACTAACACTATTTTGTAACGTTTTTGTAAAATTTTTAATTTTTGAAAATTTTTGACAAATGCTTAAAAATTTAAAATCAAATTTTTGGCTAATTATAAGATCACTGTAAAAGGAAGTTGTGTGCGTGTATCACACCAGATTTTTGTATTTATAGAATGCTTTATCATTTTATGATCATATCAATATATTATTAAAGTTGTGACTGCAATGTTTGTATTTTCGGTTCAGTACTAATATTAACCCCCTTTTAGAAGTCTGTTCGGTATATTCTTTGTCTATTGAAATCTTTATTTTAAATAATTATATTGTTCATCTTTGATTCTAGTTGTTAAAATTCGAAATCTACTAGATCTATTTCTTTTTAAAACACCCTGTAGTTACTTCTTCATTTATGTATTACATTTGTTAAAATTTTCTTGATTTTTTGAGAAAGAACGTTTTGAAATATAGAAAGAACTAACAAATGTGTAATTTGATAGTAACAATTGTAGAAATAGATATTCATTTTAATACAGGAACTCATCTAAATCATCAATAAAGGGAGATGAAAAATCTGCCCAGGATCGATTTTGCAAAAGGGAGAAAAGTAGATACACCACGCTATCTAGAATAAAGGCTTAACGTAATAGAAGACGAAACGCTAAAGGTGGTAGCAGCAGAAAGATTGAAAACGGTCAAAAACCCTTGAGATTGAAGCAGCCGAGGCGTATTGTTTAAGCTAGCATTTCATATTTCCATTAATATCGTTTATATTTTTGAAAGTAAAACGAACACCGGCAGCTTGTGATGACTTCAATGCAATGCTATTTTCCTAAATTTGTTATTGAAATGTGATGCCCGCTATATGACATTAGTGCTAACATTACTAGATTTAAAAGATAGTATAATAAATGCGTGCTGCTTGGAAAACTTTGAGTGTGTGCAGTAAGATTAAATTTAGATATGAACATTATTAAGCAGAATTATTTTATAAACGAGCACAGATAACGAACTACTGTTCATGTCACGCACTTTATTTACCCTATAACAAAATTTGAAATAGAAACTACAACGCTTTCTTCCTGTGTGTCATATAAATAGCAGGAGACCAGTAAGACAATGAATGGAGTACGTATTTTCTATCAATACAGGTTCTACGGATGGTCCTAATGAGAAAATAATTTAGTATCGATATTGAGAATATTAGAAAATGAGAACCATCGAATATTAATGATAAATAAATTGCGATTGGGTAAACACATTATAACTTCACGGATGACTAAATAAAAATTGTTTAGTGTTCCTGGCAAAGGCATTTGCTTTTAAATTAAATGGATCTGTGTCGCAGTTTTTCTTTTCGCAAGGTAAATTTAAAATACCATAGATCTATAAACTGCTCGTCAGCGAAATACAATTTTTAAATAAATATTACATAAACAAGTCATGTTATACGGGTTCCGGAAAGTTTACCAACACTTTACCGACGGAAAGTTGACCAAAAGGAAAGTTTACAGAAAGGAAAATTTACCGAAAGGAAAGTTCGCCGAATGGAAATTTGACCGAAAGGAAAGGAAACATAATTGACCAAAAGAAAATTTGACCGAAATTATAAAAGCCTATACACGGTTTTCAAAGTTAAGTCGGCACTATTGCTAACTTTGTTATTATTGGAGCTACAAAGTCAGTTAAATAGGCAAACTAGTAGTCTTTTTTTCGCCAATTACGATGGTGAAAACTGAATCAAAATCGAACATCGCGTTCGCGAGTTATATCAAAAAGTTAAATTTTTTCAAACGGGACACTTAATATACAATATCCACAATCGATAGGAAATTGAATTCTGAACAAAAAGTGTCCTGTCTTTTTATCCTAATGTCAAAAATGACAAAGGTATTGATGATTTTTCAAATTCGTCAAGGTGGCTGTGTTAGTGGCAATTTTGCCTTATCATAAAATAGAAATTAAAAAGAATATCCATGAAGTGAAACAATATCGTTTATTTCAAATTATTCTATGAACTTATAAAAACAAAACTCAAATTAGATGCTCAAAAACATCACCCTCTTGCTCCAAGCATTCTTGAGCCCGCTTGTAAACGCTTCTAGTGACCCTGGCAATGACATAACTCGCGAACGCGATGTTTGATTTTGATTCCGTTTTTATCATCGTAATTGGCGAAAAAAATTCTACTAGTTTGCCTAGATAATTGACTTTGTAGCTCCAATAATAACGAAGTTAGCAATAGTGCCGACTTAACTTTGAAAACCTTGTATACAGGGTGTTAATTAAGTACGTACACAAACTTTAAGGGGTGATTCTTTGATCAATTCTAAGATAAAAATTTCATACAAAAAATTTCATACAAACATGGGGCCTAAACGGCTTCGTTTTCAAAATACAGAGTGTTGAAGTTTTAATAAAAATATTTTCATTCAAAGGTTTCGAAAACGACTGTAGGTATTCTAATGAAACTTGGTGTAGGTTAGCATTTCATAAAGTGGCATTGTTCAGTCAAAATAAATTTAATTTATTTTCACCAGTGGCGTGCATCGGGGCGACATCGGTTACCTTATTTTAGAAAATCTTGTACCCCACTGTTTTTTAGCCAAAAGTTTTGTAGCTATTGTAAGATTGTTTGTTATTAAATAATATTTTTTAAAAACTTCTTTAAGCTGTATTTTGAAAACGAAGCCGTTTAAATCCCATTAAAGTCCAATGAACGAAATTGCTGTTACAGATGTTCCCGTTTTTCTGGAAAAGGTTTATTCTATCAAAAAAATAAAAGATACATTTTTTGTATGGTTTCAATGGATAAAGCTAAAAAGCTTGTCTTATTGACTAAAAAACAGTCGCGTACCAGATTTTTCTAAAATAAGGTAGCTGAGGTGGCCGCGATGCACGCCACTGTTGGAAATAAATAAAATTTATTTTGACTAAATAATGCCGCTTTATGAAATACTACCATACACTACGTTTCATTAGAATACCTCTAGGTGTTTTGCAGATTTTTGGAAAAAAGATTTTTTTTAAACTTTAACTTTATCTTGAAAACGAAGCCGTTTAGATCCCATGTTTGTCTACACTTTTTATCTTAGAATTGACCAAGAAATCACCCCTTAAACTTTGTCTACGTACTTAATTAACACCCTGTATACATAGACAAATTTATAATAAATGGAAAATGCTGTTACATTAATTATAATATATATAATCTCGTAAAAATAACACAAAGGAATACATTTGCTACCTTTAACCGTATCATAATCTAAAATAAAAGAGCACTTGTAATATTTGTAATTGTAAAATAAGTGTCGTGCTCTATGTATATTGCATTAGTATGGTGGTCTGCCGTATTTACTTTAATGCTTATTTAAATTTGATAATTTTAAATTTCAATAATTTTTTTTGTTATACTTCAAGTAAATTATAGGCTAAGCTGTCGGATTTTGTAATGGAATCAATTACTTTATTTTTCTCAGTAGAAAACAGACATTAATGGTCCAACCTTTTTTTATTAAAATTAATTTGACGTATGTCAATGTCAAAAAATGTTGTTCAAATCAAATGTGATTCTTCTTGTTAAGAATGTTAATCATTTTTTCGTAACCAACCCAAACATTTTCCTGTCTGCTTATTTTCATTTTATAGAATCCTGAATTATGTAGTATCTGTTATCCCATCCTTTATGCCCACATTAGATAACGTTTAAAAATAAATCTGCATATAAATTCTAATTACAGAATCAACTACATCAACAATTCAGGTTAAGATCTTTATAACTAAACACTTCACTGTCCGCTATGCTTTATAGTCTTCGAGGAATCATGCCATATTTGAGAAAAGTAAGAATTGATAAATACTCAACACAGCAATTCTTCTTCTAAATTCAAAATTATTGAAGAAATAACACCTGTCTTCAACCGAAGATAAATAAAACAATAAAAAACTATATACCTCTAAATTGATATCGTCTCAATATATAGGATTTTATAATTTCGGTCAATTGTGTTTCGGTAAACTTTTCTTATTGTCAATTATCCGTCGGTAAAGTGTTTTCGGTAAACTTTCCAAGACCATGACATACAAGGGTAGTTCATCAAGCATCGCATCTAATACACAGAATTTGTATATAAAAATACAGTATGATTGTATGACTATAAGAGTAGTAAGTACTCAACAACGGGTATTTCAAAGGTTTTGATATCTGGTCTTGCCATACCTTTCCAAATTCATAGAAAAACAAAATTCCAAGACTTTTGGAACACCCATTGCACTGAAAATCAAGTAATGGCGGTGTTTGTATTATTCCTGAGTAACCACTATAAGGCAAGAGACTTGACCAAATAAATATATTGTCCTTACACTACTATAAAACTATTACGTACCAATTGAAGGAGGCTCCAAAACATGCTCAATATAATCAATTCGAATCCAAAACCCACTCCTCCATGGGAATTTCCAAAAACTGCATAGGTAAGTAGTATGTTCAAAGTATTCAACAACCCAATAACAATGGTTGCCGTAGTAAATAATATCTGCCATCCAAATATTTTGTTAAATAAAGAAATTTCGTCGACTAAACTTTCATATAGTTTCGATAATTGTCGTACTTCATACTCAGGATAGTACTCTGATATTTTCACAGGCATTGGGCCTATAATAGTTATGTTGTCTCCACGCCGAGGAAAAAGAATGATCTTTTGCAGCATATTATTCAACAGCTGAATTCGACATTTCAGTGAAATAATAATATTATACATTATCATTACTGTAACATACGAATAGTAATTTTGCACATCTCTGAAGATGTAATTCCGAAATTGACGAAACCCTAATTTCGTAATCCACACGTAGGCATCGTAAGCAAACAAGGAAAACATTATAAGGTGGCCTACAAACAGTTCCACAATCAAAGTCTTCCGCGTCTTGTCAGTCACCACCGTGTTTTTGGGAAAACATGCGTCTATTTCGTTAAACCCATCAAACATCATATAAGTGCTGTGACGCATCCAATACGTTGGCATCAGAACTGATAACACATTTGCTATAGTTAAAGCAAAATTGAACACTGCATCGGTCACTATTAAAGTTGAGGCTGAGAAATGCGGATAACAATCGTATATTCTTCCGATAGTAGAAAGAACGTATCCAGTGATTAGAAATATAACCACTAGCACTGCATAGCCGTTGCAACTGCCTTGGCTTGCAGCTTTCGTAATTTTAAAGCTGTATGGTGGAGCAACTGCCAGTACCACAGCCAGACTATGCAGAGGCTTTATAAATTCGACTCGGCAACACGTCTCACTCATTATGCTTCAGGGGAAGGAATCACCGAAAAGACCTGAAAGAAAAAATGCGTCCGTAGATTAGACAAGAATAAATATTTTATAGGGTAGCGTTTACGCTTTATCGATATGGATGTTCCTTTGTTAGCTTTAGTAGTCAGATACGGTATGAAACCGAGTCAACTAGGTATACCTATGCGTGTGCATTAATGAAAATGTCAATTGCTCAAACATATCATCTAGTTGGTTAATGAAATTTAATTAGCCTTCATTAAACAAAAATAGGAAGAGCTTTCAGGAGCGGAATTTGTAATAATTAACTTTGAGACGTCCTTGCACATTATTATAACGCGTGAAACTCAAAAGATGATTATTTCGAATTAAAACACTAGTTTAGTGCGTAGTTATATTCATTATCTAAAGTGCTGTTAAGGTATTGAGGTGTGTTTGCTTTGGTAATAGTTTGTACAGCTATATTTAATTTCCTACCTCAGCGACAGCTATGGTTTCTTTGAATATTAGTTAACATTTTAACGTCGAAAGTTTAATAATATTCAAATTTAATTTTGCTGCAAATCCTGTGTGCTTAAATATACTGCAGTTAAATGTTAATGTCAAACAGCTTCAATTAATTAGGTATATAGGAAAAGTGTTATACAGGAGAACTTCACTGGAAATGTTAATGCTCGGTCCATCTTTTTAAGAAATCCAGTACGAGTATTATGCCACTGATTAGTTAAACGACTCAGATGGTATTTTATATTCTATTGTGATCAAAGTAAGTTTATTTTATTACTGACTTTTTAAAAGCAACACAAACACTAATGTTATATATAAAAAACTTGCACCATTCGGATCATCACAACCACTGCTTTCAGATTCTTCTTTGACGTGAATTACAATATAATTAAAAGTAGACAAAATAGATGCAATACTATATGGTAGAAATACAGACAATAAAACAGTAATTTCTAAAATATTAACTTGAGATAAAAAGAGGTGATGGCTGACAAGACCAATCTGAAAGGCAGGAAGATTTATATTACAAACGATATAAGTCTCATAGAACATACACATAGGGAAACATTATTTATACAGCAAAATACGAGAAAAAACTGAAGAAAAGACAGAAATTGTAGACAAGAAGGTGATAGTCGAAGACCAAAAATATATTTGGAAGAAAACCCCGCACAAATGAGAATAGAAAGAAGATGACAAAATTAGAATTAAAAAAGTCAGAAAACAACAGGATGGTTCGATGACATCAGAAATGATACGGAGAACGAAAATGGGTAAAAAAAATAAAGAAGTGCAATCAAGAAGAAGAGACTGAAAGTTATAATCAAAATTGAGACATGGAATGTGAGAACTATGATGGTACCCGAAAAAATAATAAAAGTCGGTAAAGAAATTGCCAGAATGGCTTACGTTCCAATCAAAAACAAGAATACTAAAAAAAGCTGCAGAGCACAAATGAAGTAATATCAAAATACAAAGCAATAATCGTGCTGGACGATTTTAAGGTACAAATAGACAAAGAGGACTGGAAAGCATACATTGCATTATAAGACACTGCAGCAATTAAAATAAATAGTACAAATTCTGAGGCCCAACCAAAACACAATGAAACATGGATGATACCACACCAGAGCTATGGCAACCAAATAGATGTGATGGAAACGAGGAAGAAATGTGTTAATGATTATTTCGAGC
Organism: Agriotes lineatus; assembly: GCA_940337035.1. Taxonomy (NCBI): domain Eukaryota; kingdom Metazoa; phylum Arthropoda; class Insecta; order Coleoptera; family Elateridae; genus Agriotes; species Agriotes lineatus. The sequence goes on along the minus strand of OW679194.1, from coordinate 3,748,534 downwards.
TTTGATACTGGTAACTAAACTAAGACAAAAAACAAGTTAACGTAACATGGAAAAATAATAGAATAGGCAGTTAAGAAGTTAAATAAAAAAAGTATAACAAAATCACATAAGCAAAATGAATCAGAACATTTAGGAGATGAAATAAAAAAAACATGAAACAGAAGTGGGGAAATGTATGTAAACATGGAATATGCAAAGCAGCAGAAGTAATGATAAGGTATAGAATGGTTTGACGATGATTACCTAAAGGTGACAATAAGAAAGAGAGATACTGAGATAGAATAGAGCACAACTAGGAAAAAGGAGGATAAAACGTTTTACAAAAAGAGTGAAAACTTGGCAGAAAAACTATTAAAAAAAGATAGCAGAAATAGATAGACTATAAAATTAAAAGTAGCCGAAGAACACATAATTCTGCAAAGATACCTACATGCAAGATGAAAGGGAAAATACACAATACAATTGTGAGAAAATATGGAAACATCTTTCTTACGGATTTCCATAAGTCTTTCGCCAGAGGTGGATATCTACGATCGTTTTAGTGGCAGTTTCAACTGTGTCCGACATTGTAAGAATAACCGGAACTACCCGAGCTATAAATGTTTGAATTATTAGTAAAGTAATGATTAAACCGCCTTCCAGCTCAAGTGAGTGGTTTGGGGGTTAACGGGCTAATGCCCAATTTCTTTTGTTTTTATTCTTTTCCCTTCTTATTTGGAGTACGTTTTTCCGTTCGAGTAGGTATTTCGTGCTCGTGTGCATACACCTGTTCTACATTTACTCGTTGACTATAAGTTGCTTGTGCGCAGGTATTCTTTCTGTGCTAATGCAACCCTTCGATTAACTCGCCGGCACTGGAAATTTCTCATGGCTCGAAATGACTGTAGAAAATTTCAACTTTCAACTCCAAATAAGTTACGATGTACTCCGTTAGTAGGCAACATGCCCGGCATACTTTAGAAAAAGAAAAAAAGTCGATTGTTTGCGTATGTACTAGCAAAATCCATCCGCCGAACCATTAACTCGACAAATTTAGTTAAGTTGCCTGTGTATTTTTTGCGTGGTAGTATAATTATTATATATTATAAGAACAGCAAACTGTTCATCTTAGAGACGCAGAGGTGTTACCTTTGTATTTTAACCTTAAAAATTGTTAGCGAAAGTTATTGTTGTGACTTACAATATAATTAAACAACACGCACGCACCTACGATAATTATTAACGTTTGGCAGGACCTTCTCGACCGTACTTAAAGTACGGAACAAATTAACTCTTAATATAAGTACGCGATATATTACTCGTACTAGTATCCGTTCAATTTAGAGATTAATCACGTTTGCCGGTTTCCATTGCCAGTCTAATTTAGGTCTTCTAAATTTCATTTGTGGGAGGATTTTCTGTGCTGTTTGCACATAGTACCTACTTCTTAGTAAAAGCAGTTCTTTAACATAACTTATTATTTTATTTATTTATTTAAATCAAGGTGCATCCACCTATTAGGTTATTAGCACCAGTGTTACATTAGTATGTTACATGATATAGATTAATACAAAAATTATATCTAGGTAAGGTATTGTAAAAATCGGTTATAGTGATCAAATTGATGTCTCATTAGATTTGGGAAAACAGTTTGGAGTCTTTTAAAAAACGTATTAACTTCTGTTCGTTATCTGCACTGTTGTCAAGTATTTCTGATATTTGCACTGCCATTTCTATCTTTACTTTCATTTGTGTGTACTTTTGGCACTCGACAAATAGATGTTTCTCTGTGATTGGTAGATTGCATGTATCGCAGATGTCTGGTCGTAGAGACGGACTGGTGAAGAGATATTGTTGAGTAATTCTCGTGTGGCCGATTCTTAGTCTTGTGAGGCATTGCTGTTCTTCTTTGTTATTTGTATGTGTTACCCATGGTTTTGTTGTAGATTTGGTGTCCCTTGATTTATTGTTTATCGTGTTTTTCCATATTTCGCTCCACTCTTCTTGAATTTTCCTTATTATTTTGATTCTGAAGTCTGCCGATAGTATGAAGTCTTTTGTGGCGAGAGTTGTGTTGGTTGATGCTGCTTTTGCGGCTAAGTCTGCTTCTTCATTGCCAAAAAAGCCCATGTGTGAAGGTAGCCAGAACAATGTTACCATTTTTCTTTGTTCGTATATATTATTTAGTACTGCGTGTATATTGTGTATCAGTGGATTTTTGGAGTACATGTTTGTTATGCTGTTAATTGCACTAAGGGAATCGCTGTATATCACAAATTTTGTATCACTATTTTGTTCAATAAATTTTAAACGTTGCAGAATGCTGTATAGTTCTGCTGTGTGGATGCTTGTTATTGGATGGAGTCTGAATTGGAAGGTCTGTTTATTTGCTATAAAGGCTGAACGCACTCCACTGGCACTTTTTGATGCATCTGTATATATATCGACATATTCTGTCATTTGATTTTTTAATTCAAAGAATGTTTGTTTAAAGATTGCTGGTGATGTATCGCTTTTGTTATAGCGTGTGAAGGTTGGTATTTGATTTGGTCTTGGACTAATCGCGGGATTGCTAGGTTTAGTTGCTCTTGGATGTTGTATACTCTATTGGAAAAGTCTGGGGATAGTTTTTGGTTAGCTATTGTGGCTTGGTGGTGTGGGCTTGGTGTGCCATGCGTGGTTTCAGTTGTATTTATTGCATATGTGCGGGTTAGTTGTCTTCTTAGATATAGTGGTTCTTCTCCAATTTCTGCTAATATACTGATGGTGGGGCTGGTTCTAAATGCTCCTCCAATTATTCTCATAGCTGAATGGTGAACTGCTTCTAGGGATGCAAGTGTGGTTTTACTCGCTGAGCCATAAGCCTGGCTTCCATAATCTATTTTGGCTCTTATTAGAGCTTTGTAAATACGCAAAAGCGTTTCTCTGTCAGTGCCCCAGCGATGATGGCTTAAAGTTTTTAGTAGGTTTAGTCTTCTATTATAATCTGATTTTAGTGTTTGAATATGTTCTCTCCAGGAAAGTTTTATGTCAAAAGTGAGGCCTAGGAATTTGATCGTCTTTTCATATAACAATGTTGTTCCATGAAGAGTAATATTCGGTATCATTGGGGGGTGTCGCCTTGGTTTTTGTTGGGGGAGAATTTAAATCCAGTTGTTCTTGTCCATTCTTCTAGTTTCGTTATAGAGTCTTATATGTATTCTTGGACGTTGTTTATGTTTTTTTCACCGGCAATATATTGCTATATCGTCCACATAGATAGATTGTTTCGTTGGTAGTGATATTGTTTTCCCCACTTCATTTATGGCTATCAGAAATAAAGTTACGCTTATTATGGATCCTTGTGGCACCCCGTTCATTTATGTATGGCTTTTTGAGTACGCTCCTTCTATTTTCACTTTAAAGGACCTTTGTTTGAGAAAATTGCATATAAAGTGAGCAATGTTTCCAGTAAGACCGTATTGCACTACCGTTTTTAATATATGGTGTTTCCAGGCGGTGTCATACGCCTTTTAGAGATCAAAGAAGGTCGCTATGAGAAATTGTTTATTATTATACGCAGCTCGGATTTCAGTTTCCAGGGATAGTATAGTTTATGGCACTGAGTCCTTGTCTGAAGCCAGTTTGTGAGGAGTCGATAATATTGTTCTGTTCTAAATACCACATTAGCCGTTTATTTACAATCTTTTCCATAAGTTTACGGAGACAGCAAGTGAGCGCGACGGGACGGTAGCTCGTTTGTTGGTTTTTCTTCTTGTTCGATTTTAGAATAGGGATAATTATTGACGACCGCCATATATTTGGAAAGGTATGTTTTTTCCAGAGGTAGTTGTATGTCTTTAGTAGATATATTTTTGATTTCTCGTTTAAGTGCTTTATTAATTGAAATGAGATATCGTCAGGGCCGGGGCTTTATTTTTACAAGATGCTAGAGCTTCGTCGAATTACCAGTTCACGAAGGGTGTGTTAATTGGGTGGTGGTGTTGTTCATCTAGGTTGATTTCTTCCTTTTCTTTGTTCAGTCTATAGTTGAGAAATGCTGGATCATATTGTTGATTGCTTGAGTTCTGTTGGAATACATCTGCTAGTTTGTTTGTTATTTCGAAGGGTGTTGTTAGTGCTGTATCATTATGTATCAATTTTTTTAATCTGAATTGCGTATTTGCAGCCTTCATTTATTTGATTCACCTCCACATTTCTTTGGGGGTACTTTGGTGATTTATAGTCGACACGTATGTTTCCCATTATCGTTTTTTGCTTTCTTTAATTGTTCTCCTCGCTATTGCTCGCAATCTTTTAAATTCTGTTAAGTTTTGAGTTGCTTTATGTTTCTTATATGTGTTTAGGGCATGTTTGTAGTTCTTAGTGGCTTGTTTGCAATTTTTGTTTCACAATGGTACTGGGTTGCTTAGGAGTGCGTTTTTTTGTTTTTGCCTATGGCAGTTTCTGCGGCATTGTTTATTTGAGTTGTGAAGTTGTTTACTATTGTGTCTATGTTTTCTGACAGATTTATTTCTGTGTGTGTTGGTGTAGATAGGATTGTGTATATTTCCCAATTGGCTTTGTTAAATCTCCATCTTTGTGGTTGATGAGCGGGTTCGTTGTTGGCGTGTATATTGTTGGTCTGGAGGTTTATTTTTATAGGAAAGTGGTCGCTATCGTATAAGTCTTCAAGAACTGTCCATGTTATGTTAGATGCTATTTTAGGGTCACATTTGGTAAAAGCTATGGCCGAGAAGTTTCCGGTTCATGAGTCGAAATGGGTGTGATTGCCATTGTTTAATAGGAATATCTTATCATTGTCTATGAGACGTTCAATAATTTTCCCTGTTGTATCGACGGTTGTGCAACCCCATAAGAGGTGATGTCCGTTAAAGTCACCGGTTATTACAAAAGGGGGCGGCAGTTTAAGAATTTTATTTAATTCGTGATATTGACTTTTTTGGATTGGTGGTATGTATATGTTGCACAATGTAAATTTAAATGGTAAAAATAGTTTGACTGTTGTGGCTTCCAGTCTTGTTACGATTGTGATTTCTTCCGAGTAATATTCATTAGCCACTAGAATTGCTACTCCGCCACTTGCATGGCCATCTATATGGCGACCCTTCCGGTAGGTGACGTATTTTCGTAAGGTTCTTTTCTATGTTGTCTTCAGGTGTATTTCTTGAATATATACGCACTTTGGTTCGTATTGTTTGATAAGTCGTTGTAGGTGGTCTACACGTTTGTAAAAGCCGTTGCAATTCCATTGTAATATGGTTGTATGATGCATTGTAATGTATATGTTTAGGAGTTTTTTGTGGAGTTAGTATTCGGAGTCGGAATTGGGTGTAAAAACTTTGATTGGTTTCATTACTGTTCCTAGTCGGCTTATTATGTTATTAGTTATTTTCGTGAATTTAGTCTTCATTTGGTTGTTTGATTTCTGGGTATAATGATTTCATCATTTCCACTAATTTTAGTGCATTTTCTGTGTATTGTTTCGATATACCCAAAAATTTAGTAAGTAGTCCTGCGATTTTGTTTCTATTTTTCCGTATGGGAGTAGTATTTCATCTATTTGAAGCGCTTCTGTATCTGACTCACTGGTAATATTAGTAGTATCTTTGTCGGTCGTTTTCAGTTTAAGTTTCTTATTAGCTTTGGGTTTTTTGATATTTTTCTGTAGTCGTATAGGTGGTAAGTGACTGATGTTTGATTCTGTTTCCATTTTGGCGTTTTTTTCTAGATTATGTGTTTGTTGTATATGTTCTTCTTCTGGTGTTGATAAATTTATGATATCTTACAAAGGTCGCTTCGCTGTTTGTGTAACGTTTGTGGGTTGTTTTAGCTCTGGGCAGTTTTCAGCAATGTGGTCTGGTGCATGACAATTAAAGCATGTTGTATTGGTTGATAGAAATATTCTATAATTAGTGTCATCGTAATTAAGATGTATTGAATCTCGGATCTGTAGATTTCCAATTGGTTCTACGTAGATTTGTCTGCGGAAGCTCAAAATGTGATTGTATTGTACATTGATCAGGCCGGCCCTAAGGAAGTTGGCGAAACCAATTTTAGCTGGAGGTCTCGGAGACTATTTTCGATAATTTTATGAGGAATGGATGGACAAATATTTGATAAGATAATTTTTTGAGCAGGTGTAACGAGCCGTCGTAGTGGTATCTGGTGTCCTTCTATTTCTATCGAGTTGTAGCAGTTTAATAGTATGTCTACAGTTTGTTTGTTTGATATCGTTGGATATCTTTGACGCAAATAAAATATTTTTTGGACCAATTATGTTGCCAATCGCTATTATGTACTGTTTTAAGTTAATGCCATTTACGGAATTTAATAATAGTGCGTCCTCTTTCTTTGGGAAGTTCAATTGGTTTGCGCTGCCTGCGAAAGTTTTCTTCGTTTGAGTTGGAATGGGATTCATTTGGGTATCGCCTCATGGAGGGGCTAATTCGTTGGTTAAATGATTAGGGTTAGGATATAGGTTAGGGCGTTGAGATAGTACGTGTGGTTCATTACTTACTAGATTATTGTGACTGTCATTCCTGTAGTCAGGAGTTCCAGTAATAGTCCAGTCACTATGTCCAAAAATAAGGCCTTTGCTGGAAAGTGAAGGAAAATTTGAAATTCCTTTTTTGGGGTGTTTGGGGGGTCTAGCAAAGCTTAACTTCAAGTTGTCGACCAAGATTTCCTATGTGCTATTTCCGCCATCTTGATAAATGAGTGCGTTTGATTTTTTTGCGATAAATAGGTTCCCGTTAACACTACGTAAAAATAATGTAGACATCTTTTTTAGAATTTTTAATTTTCTACAATTTATGTTCTATTACTTTTTCGGGTACGAGCGATATTTGTCGAGATATCGAACGCGAAAGGAGAGCGTGAAAGGGTCGAGATTTTTTTTCGAGCTTCTGGCCTTATGTCTCATTTCTCTTTCTATTTAGCGAAAAAGTAGTCATTATCAAACTTGTAGAGGTTGCAAATAGCTTCAATTTGACCTATAATAAATTGATATGCGACTAAAATTACGACTTGTAGAGCGGGTCAAAGTTGTCAAGTCGGCGCTTAATTTTTATTTCATGTATCGTACTACTACATAAATGGCATAATAAACTTCATTGCATTATGAAAATCGTTAAATTTCAAGTAGCCAGTACGTAAATTGTTATTTTTGACGTTTCTGCTATAGAACATCGGTTTAGAAAGAAATATTTTGTAAAAGTGTTATTTCTTGAGATTACAATGGGTGATTGTTTCATATGTAAAACACATTTGATCAGAGACGTTTACGTGGCCAAAGTGAAAGCTGTGAAAACTCTTTTAGCGGCGAGAGTGAAGAGGGGACACGATGAACATCGGTCTATGTTGGAAAGAGTGGATAATGTAAGTGTGCATAGAGCATGCTACAAGAACTATTGCAATGAAAGACTAGCCTCGATCTTTTCTCGAAGAAGTCAATCTGCAACAGAAGAACCCGAAAAACAACCGAAGTGTGAACCTTTATTTGATTTTAAAAATAATGATAATGATTTTAAATTTACTAAACATATTTCAAAATGTCTGCAAAAATCATATAGTTCCTTGAAACTTATTTATCAAAATCGACAATTTTTAAGTGTAAATGTGAAAACCGTTTTGTGTAATGCATTAATCTTGTCCTGTTTTGATTATTGTGCCGTTGTTTATGATTCACATTTAAGTAGCTTTAATATTGCTATAATTCAGAAAATTCAGAAATTATGTTTACGCCTCATATTTGGAATACGAATATAAGAAAGAATTTCTTATAAACTGAAAGATCCAAACTGGCTTAATACGAAAGAAAGGCGCTTCTTTCATTCTGAATGTCTTTTCCACAAGATCATTTTGAGTAAATCACCGAGCTACTTATACAACAAAATAAAGTTTAGAACCGACGTACATGCTTTAAATATAAGATTTAAAGGAACGCTGACTCCACCTCAACATAACTTAAGTAAAAATTTTTCAAGCGATCGTTTTCTTACAGAATAACTAAATGCTATAATTCGTTACCAAATGTAGTAAAAGGCTATTGTACGTCAAAATTTAAAAAAGCTATTTTTCAAAATTTTATGGATAAACATCAATGAATTAATTATTAGGGTCAAAATAACACACTTAGTAAATTGCTATATCACTAAACACCGCCATAGCTGTTTTGTGCGTAATATTTCGCCTGGCGCCAAAGCGTAGATCGTTGGATTTTTTTTCTTTTCTTTTCTTTCTGTTTTTGACCGGGTTAAGTGGAACAACAGCGGATAGATCTGTTTTTCTATCAAGTTGAACTTCGCCCAAGACAATATTACGTTTTAGTCAATATTTTTTCTGTGTAATTTTGTAATAATTTAATAAAGACCTTCATTATTATTATTATTATTATTATTAATATACAATCATATAGTGCTGTATACTATCTACTTGATGAAATATAATAATTCCAATAATGCAATGAAGTTTGTTATGTCATCTACGTAATAGTACGATACATGAAAGAAAAATTACGCGCCAACTTGACAACTTTGGCCCGCTCTACAAGTCGTAATTTTAATCACATATCAATTTACAATAGGTCAAATTGAAGCTATTTTCAACCTCTACAAGTTTGATAATGGCTACTTTTTCGCTAAATAGAAAGAAAAATGCGACACAAGCCCAGAAGCTCGAAAAAAAATCTCGACCCTTTCACGCTCTCCTTTCGCGTTCGATATCTCGACAAATATCGGTCCTACGCGAAAAAGTAATAGAACATAAATTGTAGAAAATTCAAAATTCTTACAAAGATGTCTACATTATTTTTATGTAGTGTTAACGGGAACCGATTTATCACAAAAAAGTCAAACCCACTCATTTATCAAGATAGCGGAAATAGCACATAGGAAATTTTGGTCGACAACTTGAAGTTAAGCTTTGCTTGACCTCACCAATACCCCAAAAAAGAAATTTCAAATTTCCCTTCACTTTCAAGCAAAAATGACATAGTGACTGGACTATAATAGTGGATGTCATAGTTACGAATTTTGGAGATACTGTAATACAGTGGGCAGTAGCCCGTCTGTATGTTTGTCGTTGTTGCTAGTAGTATTTCTTCGATAAGGTGTATTCAAGAGAATTTAATAAAGCACTATTTGGTGATATAGTTATCGCACAGACCGCACGCTTCGTATTAACGAGTAAGATACGTGTAATCACTGTCGCCGTTCGCACGGTACTCATACCTTATTATAGTAAACCAGTTGTAATAATTTTGAACATTTTGAATATTGTTGCATAATAATCCAGCATGACAAATAAATTACTATTTTTCTGATAGCTTGCCGATGATATTTTCTTGTGTCTTTGTTCTGGTGTTTCTCTATTCCCCTTCAGCCTGTTTTGTCATAGCCTATTTACTTTGTTTGATTTTACATAGTCTCTTACGGCGAGCTATTTTAACGTGACGCCCTTACAGTTTATGCTTTGTGTAGTGTTACTGAAAACACAAAATGCTTTGTATTATTATAACAAGGGATTGGAAACTGTAACTCGATATAAACTGTCTTGCTTTTTTAATTCTCTGAATAAATTTCCAAATTTACGACTTACCTATGTTGGACACCCTATATAAAGGGATGATACAACACGCAGAAGGATGAAGAACAATTGAGAATACGGAGAAGAAAAAATAGCATATATAAAGTGTGAAGTAAGGTCCAGGAATAAATCCAGCATGTACTGTAATAGTATCTGTAAAACAACCATTAATTATGGCAGCGTAGAAAAACTTTCACATCAATAACTTTTTCCTATTAGCTTTTAGATTTTTGTCTTTTAAGGACCCGACAATCTAACCATTTTAAAGTATCTACTTTCGGTCTAAATTGAGATATTCCAAGAGATTCCCTTTTTTGGAATTTCTAACATAGTTTTAAAGAAAGTCTTTATCCTGCGAGTAGTAATATGTTTCAATACCACAAGTTCTCTTCATAGATCGCCTTTCTTCTATCTTAACCCAATTATCTTTAATATTTTGCAGAAAGAAATGAGTGCACCCTTCTATATGTCTTGTTAACGCAGTTTAAAGGATTGACGCCGCCACGGCTTTTATGCAGGCGGAGAGGCGCAATGCGTTGCACTTCTTCACACAGACTTACCATCAAGCGAAAATGATGAGATTCGGAGTACCTCGTTTTGTGAGACGATATTGTCATGTTTTCATCTGTTTGAGTATAGATGGAATTTCATCCCAGTTTTACAGCGGATATCGCAAATGCTTCTATTGCACTTGTAAAGCCGTCTCCTCATCGACGCTATCCGCTGCCTTGAACCACAGTAATCTTTTCTAGCTTCCTCCAGCGCCACGGTCTGCTACGGTCCAAAAACTAGGTTATTAAAATTGACTTCTGTCGCTTGTATACCGTCGTAATGTCACGCATGTAGATAGTTTACGCTGATATATTGCGGGTCTCAGCTTTTTCATCTGTACCTGGCGACAAATGTCTCTAGTTTGCTGTGTTGTTTATAATAGGTCTCTGAGATATCATATTGCTTGAGTTCGTGTGAAGCAAAGTGCAGTACACGCTTCCATTCAAGCGAGATAAGCCGCTTTTAAGAGAAATCACGAAGCAAGGAAGGATACATTTGTGGGCTGCGCACGCATATTTATAGACGCCGAGAAAGATTTCCTGGCAAAATTCCCCCTTATGTAACCGGTTGACTCCATCAGGTGGCTCTCCTAAAAATAACAAAAAAATGTATGCGCTTTATTAGAGGTATACCATTGTTTTCATCATCGCGGGCGAGCCTCACTCATTCCACAAACTAGTCAAGCAATCTCTCAGTTTGTGGCGTGTCGTAAACGAGGTTTTCTAACAATCTCTTCTTTTGAGCTTCGAGATAGAGGAGTAATATGTTGCTGTCATGGAAAAAACAAATTGCAAGTAGTATTAAGTAAACGTTGAGAGCAATTGAATTACATACTTTTCTTATACGTTTTATAAATGATATTTTTGATTGCTACTTTATTAAAGTCGTCAATGCTCAAGGCGGGCTTTTTCTAGTGGTTTTCTTTACTTTGGACTGCAGATGGGCTTATCAGTTTTCACCCTCCGGAAAACCGCACTTGCAGTGCTCGCATTTAAATCCAGTGCATTAGCCAGTCGCTACAATAATTTAAATAATACTGCCTGCAAAGATGGAAGAATAGCCATTAACATATCTATGAATGTTATGACTCATGATATCCGTAGTTTGTTCAATAGTTTATCGGTTGCCATGTACGGTAATGGTTACCATGTACCATAATGGACTATTACCGTTCAGATCAGTTATGACTTAATAACCAGCCTACTTTTGAATATGTAAACAAGGGATTAATATCCTGCAAACCGATAAAATTCATAAACGCACAGCTGTTAATGGGAGCAAATGACCTCTATTGTTACATTTGATTTCAAAGTAACTTAATAACTTAGCAATCAACTTCTTTGACTGCCTGCATAAAGCGTTTGACATTGTTAAAAGAATTGCTTTCGTACATTACAAAACAAACACGTTAGGCATTTGTTTCGACAATAATAGTTTCTGATATGTTAAAAAGCAAGAATTCACTATAATTTTATTGCAGTTATGCTCACATGGTTTAATATAAATTCATTTAGTATAATCGTTTCGGAGTTATAGCTTCCTTTATTATGTCTTGTTATATATGATTCTGAAATAATGAGTTGAATCACAATAGGAATATTTGACTAATGAGAGCAACTATCACCCACTTCTTTAACCGTCTTCACTTAATTATTATATTACAATAACAGTGGATAGTTATTAAAATAAGACAAAAGATATATAACATGTATTAGCAATAATTTTATTAAATCTTTAATGATTGCCAAAAATCCTTCAGTTTACGCCGGCAACCAAATAGTCATATTTCGTATGATTGATAAAACAAATATATTATTCGTTCTTTTACATTTGTAGCGGAAGTTTATACGAGATAATGTCTGGAAGTTAGCAGATGGCCAATAAGGAAAATCAATATCTATGTTGGACTACGGTAAATAGTAACTAAACTGCTCAATTTCGTTTGAAATGCATTGTTAGTTAAAAAAAACTCATTCGCAGCATATCATGATCAAATTGAAGTTTGCCGTAACTTGATATCAGTGATTTTGAAAGGTATAGATATAAATACTGCGTGTGTCAAGATTTGTAACATACATTTTTTGTACTATCTTCTTCTGTAATATAACATATGAATATGCTCTATCCCCTTCGCAATTGCGACCACAGCACCCTAGATAAATAACACACCACGTTTCTTTTTGTTTTTCAAAAACGTACGTACTACATTTTTTTATGAATAACACGTAAACGTGGAACTAAATTATGTTTGTGGAAGAAAAACCCATGCGCATTTGAAGTTGTGTACATGAAGTGGTAATAGTATAGGGGCACCTTGATTGTGATATCAAATTAATTAGGTCAATTAAAATCGCGAATTAAATTCAATGAAATTCGCGGTTTGACCAAATAAATTCCGCGGTTTAACCCAATTAATTTCGCGGATTGCTCTAATTAATTTTGATATGTGCTACTGATTAAATTACGCGGCGGCCATTTTTAATTTGCTTCCGGAATTACGCGGCGGCCATTTTCAATTTTCGCGCGAATATTTGAAATTGAAATTTTTCAGAATTTTTTCCAAGTTTAATTTTTTGAATTTAAACTTCCCGGGGGTCGGCCATCTTGGTTTTCTGTGTGCGCTATTCTCTCGGCGGCTGCCAGTTTTAATTTTAATTTAGCGTTTGTTTTGAATTTTTAATTGGTAAATCTGTCTCTCTCTTCTGCTCATCGGGTGTTGGTTGTCTCTCTTGCATTCACAGAATGGATGTTTAATTTAAAAAAATCTTTGGCCGACTCGGATTTGAACTCGCTACGTTCGTGTTTATATTTGGCTTGCATCCTTGTACGCCTCTCGACCACGGAGGGCTACGGATTTTAAGGTGTGTACCGGAAAGCCACTTCACTGCTCTGACGTCACGTGTCCATATTTTTAAAACTAAATATTTATTGAAAATTATAAATTATAAGAATGGAATTGCATCGTTTAGGGTATAAAAGATTGATACGATTTTTAAAAACTGATTTCGTAAGTGGTTTTGCTAGAATTAAATATTTATTTCCGGCAACTGTTGGATTCTCTATAAAATTTCAAACAAATTTTTATCGATGGCCTGTTGGTCTATGTGCTTGTTTAATTTTATTCTCAAAGTTCATTAAAATATCAAACTTTAAACTTTGAAATGGCACGGCTGCTTTATGGTCAAAGAAATTTGCAACTGTATTCGTGTAATTATTGAAATAAAAAATGCAATCAATTACGAACGAGCAAATAGACTTTTAACATTCGATTATTTTATGAGATTACAATAAAGGTCCTGAGAAAACAAATGCATTGTCACCGTGGGATTCTGCCTGCGGGTTCTTAAAAGTCGTTACATTATTTTCGCTCGAGAAATGGACAAGTTTATGCCTGCAGGATTTTGGGGGGCATTTTATTCATTTACTTGAGCGGTGGGCCGCATTCTGGTCTCTGCCATCGCCTGTGAACAGTGTCTTGTTGTTTTATATATGTATACAACTTTGTGAGTTTTGCGCATTAAAAATGGATTAGTCGTTATCCGTAATTTCGATCCTCGATTGATTCAAGAATGGGCTTCATCCCAACGATGAGTTTATATTAGCGGCTTTCAAAATCATCCAAGGTAAGATAATTAACGGCGGTGTAGTTCTGGAGCCTAATTACACGTTAATTTATTCTGATTTGTGCCAAACCGTGGGGAAAATCAAAGCAAGACGTTCAATGGCTTGTCTGCCGTTAAGTAAAAATTATTTCCTATATTAAAACGTTATCAAATGTACACGAGTTTCTTTCCTATGTATCTACAATTTTAAAAGCATTACAGCTTAAACTCAATTGTTATTATTCATTTTTAAATCAGTACATACACCTTAGACACGCTCATATAAAATTAACAATTTTTGCAAGTGGAACCAACTGCAGTTGCAGTGGATTTAACTACGTCATCGTGTAATCGTAGATTGGTTGAATCGGAGGGTGCAAACAAATCGCTAGCGATAAATGTAAATGTCTTAACATTTTATTTGTATTTAAATTAAATATTCCTATTCTATGCAAGCTAAACCTATTTTAAAACGTTATTAACTGTATACGAGTTTCTTTCCTATGTATCTACAATTTTAAAGGTATTACAGCTTAAACTCAATTGTTATTATTCATTTTAAAATCAGTACATACACCTTAGAAACGCTCATATAAAATTAACATCTCTTGCAGGTGGAACCAACTGCAGCTGCAGTGGATTTAACTACGACATCGCGTAATCGTAGATTGGCTGAATCGGAGGGTGCAAGCAATTCGCTGGCGATAAATTTAAGTGTCCTAAAATTTTTTTGTAATTAAATTGATTATTCCTATTTTATTCAAGCTAAACCTATTTTAAAACGTTATTAATTGTATACGAGTTTCTTTCCTATGTATCTACAATTTTAAAAGCATTACAGCTTAAACTCAATTGTTATTATTCATTTTTAAATCAGTACATACACCTTAGACACGCTCATATAAAATTAACAATTTTTGCAAGTGGAACCAACTGCAGCTGCTGTGGATTTAACTACGTCATCCGGTAATCGTAAATTGGTTGAATCGGAGGGTGCAAACAAATCGCTAGCGATAAATGTAAGTGTCTTAACATTTTATTTGTATTTAAATTAAATATTCCTATTCTATGCAAGCTAAACCTATTTTAAAACGTTATTAACTGTATACGAGTTTCTTTTCTATGTATCTACAATTTTAAAAGTATTACAGCTTAAACTCAATTGTTATTATTCATTTGAAAATCAGTACATACACCTTCGAAAGGCTAATATAAAATTAACAATTTTCCAGGTGGACCCAACTGCAGCTGCAGTAGATTTAATTACGTCATTGCGTAATCGTAGATTGGTTGGATCGGAGGGTGCAAACAAATCGCTGGCGATAAATGTAAGTGTCCTAACATTTTTTTGTATTTAAATTAATTATTCCTCATTTATTTACTGCATCAACGTTATTTTCAAAGAGTGTTTATCTGCTGTTGTGCCCACTGCAATAAAATTATCGTTAATTTCAGATACAACACGCACTCCCCGCCCAACCTCCAGCAACTCACGAGATGAAGTACTTTAGCATCCTACGTGAATATCAGAAGGAGATTAAAAAGTTTAACACTACGTCGGCCAGCGTGACATTGAAGTTCAAACCATTAGAAAAAGAAAATCAAAACCCTATGATTTGGCTTGAGGTAATATAAGAATAAATTTTCATTGGTCCTAGTTATTAAAATATTTCTTACAGGATGCATTCCAGGAACTTCTGGAGTATATTCTGCAAAATACACAGTCTACCAATCGTGTAGGCATTATGTTGCAAAATCATAATTTCCCCGAAAAGCCCCTGGGGATCTCTTTTAGAAGAGTCGATCAACCATCAGTTGCTGTTATTCTAAACGTGGTCAAAAAGGTAATTCAAAGCAACGCGCAGTTCTTTGCTCAAGATGCGATGACGGTTAACATTGATAAGGTCAGTCTGCCTGTAGGTCGAGGTCGAAGTCGTTTAATAGGTAGTAGTTTTGACGATTTTTGCAAACTAAAAAAACAAGGTATAATAGTAGTGCCCATTAAAGATAACATGTGTCTTGCATCGGCTCTTGTGATTGCGATTGCTTTTAGAGATAAAGATGAAAAGTTGGAAGAATTAACATTAGGTTTTTCTAGTTTGTTTCATAGAGCTCTACGACTCTGCACGGTTAGCGGTGTCGATTTAACTGATGGTGGTGATTACGAAGACATTCTAAAATTTCAAGTAGGTATATTTATCAAACTATACAATAGTAGTGTATAATTCGAGAATTGGTAAAACAACGTATTTTGAAGGCCCTCGCACTAGAGATAGAGTAGTACTAAAATTAATTTTAGAAGAAAATTACTACAATGTCATTACAAGTTTAACGAGTGCATTCAGAGCCAGTTATTTTTGTGAACTTTGCAAAATTAAATGTAATGATAAAGCTCGACACACTAATTGCATTTACACATGTCCTTGCTGCCATGATAGTCTACCGTGTAATATTATGCTAGATAGCTTAACGTGTTCTGATTGTAATAGGGAGTTCAGGGGCGCAGAGTGCTTTGCTAGCCATAAAAAATCAGGACTGTGTAACAAACTTTACCGCTGCTCTATTTGTCTACATACTATCTGGAAAAACGAAAAGGGTAGAAAGCATAAATGTGGTCACAAATGTTGTCAGATATGTAAAAAGTCACAACCAACGAGGTATTTTTGTTACATGTCGCGGAATATTAAAAAAAACAAAAACACCTCATACGTTTTTATTTATTTTCTACGACTTCGAATGTAGAAAGGAAACTGAAAACTTATGTAAACCAGGTAATTACGTTCACAAACCGAACCTTTGCGTAGCGGCACATGTTTGTTTAACCTGTTCAAATAACGAGAATTTAAAACAAAATTGTCAAAATTGTGGTGAAAGGTTGCATGTTTTTCGGGAGGATCCTGTTAATTCATTTTAAAAATATGTTTCGAAATTAAGTAAAAAATTTAAAGTAACAGCTATCGCACATAATGCAGGGGGATATGACTCCAGTTTCCTTTTACGCGAGCTAATTAAAAATAGAAACAGTTAGGATTCTAAACTTATAACAACAGGCCGGAAAATAATTTCAATAACATGTGGATCAACTAGATTTATAGATTCCCTACACTTCATCCCTCTACCTCTCTACAAACTTTCCGGGAATTTTGATTTTCCAGATAGTAAAGGATATTTTCCGTATCTATTCAATACCGTTGAAGTATGTCAGTGCTTTACCACCTATTGAATACTATGCTCCAAACAATATGAGTACTTCTGGTCGTGTAGCATTTATTGATTGGTATAACAAACTAACGGAAAACGGTTACATTTTTGAAATGGAGAAAGAAATTGTAGAATATTGCATAATGGATGTGCAAATTTTAGTTAAAGCGTGTTTAAGATCTTGGAGGTTATTCACGATCGAAAATGGTGTAAATCCCTTTCAAGAGGCTGCAACAATTGCTAGTGCGTGCAATTTAGTATTCAGAAGGCGTTTTTTATCAGACAACATCATAGGTATAATACCACCTGGTGGATATAGGATGTCGGACAATCAATCGCGTGTCACAATTAAATGGTTGTCGTGGGTTGAATATAGTAGCGGTATAAACATCCAACACAGTGGTAAATCTAAAGAGTTCCGATTACCTAATGAAATATTAGTAGATGGGTATTGTAGGGAAAATAACACCGTGTATGGGTTTTTAGGCTGCTTTTGGCATGGATGTGAAACTTGTTATCCTTTTCAAACCACCGATTCATTTACTGTTGGTAAAAAGTCTGACGCTATGTTTTTACCCCGCGAAAACACTGAAGCTAGGGCTACCCGCATTTGCGATAGTGGTTACACGTTAATTGAAATGTGGGAATGTCAATTACAATTTTTTTTAAATCAAATTTGGAAGCTAAAAATTATTGTAAAAATCTTCCTAGTTTAAAACACGACCCGTTAAGCCCTCGTGACAGTTTCTATGGTGGTCGGACAAATGCTGTCAAGTTGCACCATAAATGTGAATCAGATGAAAAAATTTATTATGATGTTTGTTCAATATACCCTAGTGTAAATAAGTATGGTAGATACTCCATAGGTCATCCGAAAATAAACGTTGGTAATGAAGCCTGCTCGCGTTTATCTATTGATGTAATGGAGGGTTTTGTCAAATATTTAGTCCTCCCACCAACTACATTGTTTCACCTTGTACTTCCCTATAAAATTCATAATATGTTTATGTTTATTTTATGTCGAACATGCGCTGAAACTTTAAATAAGGCACATGCACTCATAATGACGAACAGCGTAGCTTTGTAGGAACGTTTGTGGCTCCTGAGTTACGAAAAGCGTTAGAGAAAAACTACAAATTTTGTGAAATTTTTGAAATTTGGGAATACCAATCTATGCAATATGATAAATATTTAAAAAGAGGTGGACTTTTTAGTGGGTATGTAAACAATTTCAGAAACCTGAAACAGGAATGCTCAGGTTGGCCAAAGGATTGCACTACAGATGCAGAGAAGGAAGCATATATTCTTAAGTATTTAGAGGCCGAAGGAGTAGCTACAGTTAAACAAGGAAAATATAAAAAAAATCCTGGGTTAAGATTTCTCGCCAAATTAATGCTCAATAGCTTTTGGGGCAAGTTTGGACAGCGGTAAAATTTAATGCAATGCTCGATAATATCTAATCCTGAAGAATTGTTTAAATTGTTGGTAGACACTGATGTAGAAGTCCATTCAATTTTACCCATTGACGATGACGTAATTGTAGTTAATTTTAATAAACCTACAGTCTGTAAAGCCGTCATCAACAGTTAATGTAGCAATCGCAGCTTACGCAACAGCTCATGCAAGGCTTGAACTTTAAAAATATTTAGAAATATTAGGAGAGCGTGTTTTTTATTTTGATACTGATAGTTTAGTTTTTATATCCAAAACAGGTGATTGGATATCTGAAACGGGCGAGTTTTTGGGGCAGTTAACTAACGAAATTGAAGCATATGGTGTAGGGAGTTTTATAACAAAATTTGTAAGCGGCGGGCCTAAAAATTATGCATATAGACTGCATTCACCTGAGAAAGATACAGAAATTGTTATATGCAAAGTTAAAGGTATTACGTTAAATTTCAAGAATTCGAATGTGATTAATTTTGAGTCTATGAAGGAAATGGTATGGAATAGATGGAATAATGGATTTGAAAATAGTGCTTTATATGTTATTAATGATCGCAAAAGAGCTCGTACTTCAAACTATGAGATAATATCAAAACCAGAGCAAAAAAAGTGTCAAGTTAGTTATAATAAACGTCGGAGACTTGCTGATACCTTTGATACAGTACCTTACCGATTTAGAATGCCTTAAAGGGGTGTGCATTTCATTATATTAGATATAAGATTATAATTTTAGTATTAGAGTAGTTATAAAGCTGTTTTTCATATAATTTTTGGACGCAATTTCTCTGGTAGCAGTGTAATAAAGTAGTTATTATTATTTCTCCGTCTGTATTATTATCATGTATTTAATTAGAGATTGTGCTTTACCATCTGTATGTATTACTTTTTTTCATAATATGCTTATATTATAAACCATTTGTAACCGGCTTGTTTTAATTTATGCAATAAAACAGTCGAATATTGTGAAATACATTTTTATTTATTAAATATTGTGTGACAATTTATCTGCTTAATTACAAACTATTTGTGTGTTTATTTTCTAAATAACATTAAGGGCCGGTTGTAGAAAGCAATGTTAAGTCTCGTGCTAGCTAACATCGCGTCAAAGTGAACAAAATCGCATCAAATTTTGTTTACTAATGTATTAGTTACCATAAAGATTTGAGATTTGATTCGTTTTTGTTCACTTTGACGTCGCGTTGGCTAACACCAGAGTTAACATTGCTTTCTGCAACCGGCCCTAAGTAAGTTTATTAAGGTAAAGTATTGGATATATAGTGCTTTTACATAATTGTCATTAGAAACTAAATTATGGGAGAACATATTTACAACAGTTAACATAGACACATCATTCATTTTAAAATATAAATACATTAAACAACATATTCCGCAAACGTTAGAGCTAAAATCTTGCAATATTTTTGGATTATGAGACCAATTGATTGAATTTTGCTGTAAAAATTTTAAATGATAACCGCTTAAGGGCCTACCGTATGAATCAAAGTACTCCCCATGTCCATATTGGTCTATATACACAGCATTCCAATGTTCCCCAGGTCGGTTTGCTGCATCTGTGTTGACGATAATGGCCACAGGCCTCACAATTCTTGTAGGAAGTTGATCAAAAGCAAAAACATAGCGTTTCACATTCAAGAGAGTTGGTATTGTTTGCAATATTTTCTAAACTTCCATTGTATTCATTGCGCCACCAATCGGATAAAATTAGTATGTTTTCCAATGCACACACCGGCGAACGAATGTTGTGATTAAGGCAACGTACGGCAGCAGTAGTTTTTCGCAGAACTTTTAAAGTCGGGCACTCGGGATCCTCCAGATTCACGACGCTTATATCAGAAAACTTAGAATCTCCTTTTTGCTTGGCCTTTAACGTACACTTTTTCAAATTTTTTGAGAAATCTTGCTAGCTCAGTTTCAAACTCATCAAAATGTATAGAACCAGAATTCCATGCTAGACCGTAATGTCTATGCTCCAAATAGTTTATGCATTTTTTAACGAAATAGGGCAGAGTGACATAATTTGCAGGGGGTTTTAAAACGAAGATTGCTAACTGATTACCATCTGCTGAAATAACAGCCACTTCTTTCGGAATAAACTGCTTTTTCTCCCCACGGACCCTTGCAGGTCTATGAATGCACTGTCCATACTGACGAAATGTTTGAGCATGACTAAATTTTAAAAATTGTTGCAGGGTTTTTAACTACTAAAATCTTCCACAACATTTCCGTGTTTGTCAATTTCCACGACGTTATCGAACTCGGCATAAACTAAACAATTAATAGTTTCTTCTAACGCTTGTTCTAAACGTAATGAGCCATTTTTAAGAAGGTTTCAATGCGTTGTGGCATTTGCAGCCAAATCGGGGGTTAAATCAAAAGCAAATAAACAGTAACCATGGGGGTAACCTTCACGTTTTATTGCATTGCCTTCATCGAGAAAATGTATGCCACTACCTGAAAATAGTGTGTGATATGCTTGAACGTACATGCCATTCTTATAGAAATCAGGCTGTAGAGGTTTTGAAGGAATTTGTTGACCATCGATGTATAAGGAAAAATAATTGATTTTGTAGTTATTAAAATTGAAGGGGTTTGCTGCATAATGGCCGTTAAATGCTTTATTCTATACAAAGCCTACAATGCATCGTTTTGGTAACTGCCACAGAAAAACATTATCTAAAGACTTTCTTTGCACACCTGCCGGAATAGTTAACATTTTAACATCGGCTCTTGTAATGGGGTATTTAGCAGGCGCAGTCGCCAAAGCTTTGGTATGAGCTAGCAAAATGGACGGGTTTATTTTCATTTTTCTCACTAGTAAGCTGGCATCACTAATTTTCACTTTGAATGTAGATCCTTCAGCTGCCATTAAATTGAAAGAATCTCGGGATCTGATAAATTTTACTTTCATTTCAACTCCATTGATAAGAATTTTTTTTATTGAATAAATCGGAATGCACATGACCCATCATTTCGACTTGTTTGCTTGCAACAGTAAAAAATTTCCGTTTTACCTATCCTTCATTATACGTAGTGGTGTCATCCATTTCATTGGCTGTGTCGTTGTACCATAGTGTGCATGTTAAATGGGATGATTTAGCACCATTACCGTAATTCAGCAGAGTTTCAATGTATGAGCGGTATGCGTATGTATTGTTTGGGGGGCTGACAAGCTTCTGATTGAAATGCATCTCAACTTGTGTAAACATAGAGTGCATCCAATTATTAACAGGGCCTACAACATATTTGTCGGTCAATGATGTATTATCTTGTTTAACAATTTTAGCAGTAATGTATAACATGGTCTGACTTAAATCGATATAATCGTTACCGTTTCCAGGCACAATAAATTCAATAGGTGCATCGTCGTTAAGCGAAGAAAGAGGTTTGTAAAAAATCCATTGTCCATTTTCAATGCTGGTCTGGGTCGCCGGTAAAGCGAACAAATCTAGCTCAGATTTAACACACTCGCAAGACTGTGCATGCAAAAACGCCATTGTGAAAACTACTTGCTGGTAAAGATATCGGAGTAGGTGGGCTTGCTCAGCTTCTTCCTAGCGATTTTTCTTGTAGACTGATTGTAAGGTAATTCAGGGTGCGTTGCCTTTAATATCCCAATCCTTCCATTAGAGTATCTATTTTTCTGTCGGCTTTACGTTTGAGATTCTTTCCAGCCTCCTGTACACGGTTATGAAACGCTTCTCTTATCGGTCGATTTTGAGTAACATCCCCTAAAATGTTAGCACCTGTCCTTAAAGCTTCTTTTCCAATAACTTTAGCACCGGTTTTAAAAAGAGGTAGGATACTACGAAATATTCCTCCAAGAAAACTTCCGACCCATGTCCTTTCTGGTAGGGTGAACCTCTGTAAATCGCTCCAAACCCTTGGCCGGCCTGATTGGTTTGTTGATAAGGACAATCCATAGCAGCTACTGTAACCTCTTAAAGTGTAGTTTTAAACTCAACGTTCCAAACTCGAATGGCATCACACCCGACGTTTCGGTCCTTATATTTATCTCGATATTCTCAAATTCCCTCTTCATGACATTTATATAATGAGTCGGCGAAAATATGGCGTTTCTGTGACAACCGTAATTATAATTATCAGAGGTCACGTTATCAATACGAAGAAGCGGTGCCAGGACACCTTCTACAAGCTGTGGTTCCACAATATCGCAGTAAATAAACATTTGTGATAGTAAACCAACCCAAATATTGGCGGGGTGGCTGGGTACAGGTGCTTAAACTATATTTATATCAGGCTTATAACCAAGTTGTAAAGCCAGACGTTGTGAAAATCCTAACATCTTGAATGAAGATGTTTTAATTTCAAGGGACACTCGTTTTGTTACTCTATTATATTGAAAATTCAGCAACTTTTTTAATAATTCGTGACTGTTAATTTCGGCTGTAATATATTCAATGCTTTCATAATTGCCGGGCTGAATACAGATTACGTGCCATCCATCGTTACCATAGTAAATTTGCTCTCTATCACTTTTAAAATATGCATTAGCGTTTTGCATTACTTTTTTCAACTCAGTATACGTTTCTTCTCCGCTTTGCTCTTTAGGTATTTCTGTGCGATAATAGACTAGATTTTCTGTATCTGTCACGGCCAAAAATGAACATGGATATTGCACTTCAGCAATACCTGTAACCCATTGGCCGGGTAGCCTTATTCGTTTAGGGAGCTGCGTTATGAATTGTGCTGTAGTGTTATTTGGAAATTAGTCCATAGAACTATTGCTAAGCAAAGTTAGATAGAACTCGTCGCCTGTATTCATATTTGTTGAAGACTAGTTGCAGGAATCCAGGAGTTGAACTTGTCGTTATAATTTCTCCACTTCACAACGTACTCTTTGCGATGACAGCGCCCTTTCTTTTAACACTTGTTCGACTTTAAACAAGGCGTTATCATCCAAAGTCACTGGCTGTAATTCCTCTTCATAAAAGGCGCCCTCTATCTCATCGTTGTTTAATCAGCTATTTCGTACACAGGTGGCTTTCTAATAATCACTTTGTTAATTATAAACACTTCGCCGCTCCAATTAGTTTCATATCCTTTCTCGAATGCTTCCTTCGTTCTACTAATTCGTACATGTTGGCTCACTTTATATTTGGGTTTCCCGTCCACTCCCATCCCATTTCTGTACAGATTGTGCCACACTTCAAGTATATTGCCATGATTTACAGCGGAGGGTGCCATCTTGATGCTTGAATGATAGCGGTTGTTATACGAAGTCAGTAAATTTTGTAATAAGTCTATGTATTTGTATGAATTAGAGTATGTGAAATAGCGCCACATTCTGGTTTTTAATGTTCTATTGAAACGTTCAACGACTGCGGCTTTAACATCGGGGTTTTGCGTCACATAAAACATGATATCGGATGTAGCAATAAATTCTTATCCTTTATCGGTTTGTAAATTTATGGGCGTGTTACCCACTTCAGCAAATATTTCACGAAATGCGTTTATTACTGAAGCAGCCGTTTTAAATTTCAGAGGCCCAGGCCATTTTACTAAACACATCGATTACGGTGAGAATAAAATTATATCCGTCGTTGTGGGACGATAAACTACGCATGTTACAGAGATCAGCTTGCCATAATTCGAAAATGTTGTTAACAATGTACTTGTTTCTAGGGAATTTTTTTCTTGCAGTTTTGTGAATAGTATTTGCATCCTGTTTCTTTAACCATTCCTTTACTTCACTACTGTGGCGACTACTTTTTACTGAAGAAATTAATGAGTTTGCGCCTGAAATGCCTATAGGGTTAGCGGTATCATAGTAGATGGAGTCCAAATTCATTCTGCTACGTTATTTTTATATCGATCTTTGAGCTGTTTTCGGTGTTTTTCGCGTTGAAGGCTCTTGCTTGGATGTTGTGGCAGGCGCTATTAGCTTTAATTTAGGCTCGGGATCGACGTCACTCTCCATCTCTGATTTACTCACGTCTAACACATTTTGACGTTTAGGATCCCCCATCAGCACTTGAGGTACATTATTCTCTTTAATGTAATCAATGAACTTGTGTCGACCGGGCGGATTTGTAGTTTTTCTAGGTCATGCACTAAATCAATAATGTTGGAGGATGGTAAAATTCACCTTTTATGCTGACTGTTCCCACTCCACTTTATCTGACATTCTTAGAAGTCGTAAAAAGGCTTCACCGTTTTTTTTAAAGTATTAGGGAGCGTCGATAAAATATATGCATCTGAAATACCACTGTTGTTCGATTCTATAGGTATCTTGATTGACTGCCTCGTTTGATCCGCAAAATTAAGGTATCTTTGTAACACCTGATTGTACTGGGCCCATTTATCGTGATCGGTTAATATAGACGATAAAACCTTTTGTATTTCGCCATCAAGCTGCGATAATATATTTTGCTCTGATTTTTCTGTATCCTTAAAGCGATGTATGAGCTCAGGCGGTACAATCATCATTTTCTTGGAATTTTCCATCTTACTTGAAAATATAATTCAATACGCCAGTAATTAATGGGGCTAATATCAGTGGCAGGAAAGCACCCCCTTCTGTATTAGTATTTTGCGCTTCTTTTTTATAGACTCTCCATGCTTGAATAAGCTCCTAAGAACAGTTTTATGCTTCGAGATCTTTGATTTTTGATTAGTCGATAAAGGTATTTTTCCTTTTAAGGTATTATGCACACACTCGCAGATGCAATGGATTTGTTTATCGCCTACGGCTTTTAATAATGCGATTCGCTCCTTGGGACCAAGTTTATGTAAAGCACGCAACAACTCCGAATTTCTAATTACTGATCAAGACATCACTAATGCATGAGCGTAAATTGGGTAGTGTACGAGCTTTTATACCCCTTTTTCGGAATATAAATATAGCACGCCCCGTCTTGTCGAAAAATCGATGTTTTATACCTAGCTATATCAAATGTACTTTGCTTTAAGTCGAATAACAAATACCCATGTGCCCTAGCTGTGGCGTCCTCGTATATCTCTTGAAGAAAGCTCGAATTTTCTGGACATATCTGTCTTGTTAAATGCTTCATTTGAGCTCTATCTCGCGGATTTTTGAAAAGAATAGTGTAATGAGCATTTAGGGAAATATCTCGCTGTCTTTTTCCTTGGTGAAAAATGTTATGCTTAGTAAAAAAACACACAAAGGTTACGATGATGGCAGCCCTTTGTAAATATGTCAACGACAAAACCATTTGTCTCATTCATTAAATCGTAGATTATTAAAAGCTTGTATTCGGACCCCTCAAAATATGCTATGTCTGGCAGAGCTTGTTGAAATTCGACTAAAGGCTTTAATTTTTCGTACAACTTTTGCCACTCGCCATAACACCAAATAACTTTAGCGAAATTTACACTGCAGAGTTTGCTCATATTTTTCAGGAAATTTATTACAAAAAACAATTTGCATGATCCTAACGGGCCTGCCACAATAGCCGAAAAAAGATGTGAAGACTGATGCTCCATTTTTATGCTGTGAACGATTATTACAGTATGGCCCTCGTAAATAAACTAACTTAAAAGTCAATACGCTCATAATAAATACATAAAAAATACATGGCAAGTGAGGGAATCGAACCCACAACCTCTCTCGAGACCAGAACTTAAATCTGACGCCTTAACCACTCGGCCAACCTACCTCATGTATAAACTAACTCTCGTCACATAATTAAAAAGAAATACAGTTTAAAACATTTTTTATTTACAAATTCATACACGGTTTCATACAAATTAAGTCATGTACGATTTCATGCGCTCATCTGTATCAATCAGCTTCTGCAGCTCTATAATAACACACATTTTAAATTTGAACACAAGTTCCCACAACAAGATGTCGTTAGCGTACCCCCAGCGCAAAGTATTAAAAACGATTGAATGATCAAGACACAAATTTTCTGCATGTACTTTTTCAATAATTACTTCAGCAAGATTTTCGAAATTACATTTTGCACGTTTCAAGTCGTTGATTTTAACCACCATTAAGTTATACATAGGCAGTAAATTTGACAGCGTGCCATACATCACGTAAAGTGTAAATTTGTTCGCGGGGTCCTTTGGAATAATCCTGCAAGTGTCGTTGGTCACATGTTCCACTGTATGTTCACTTAAATCACACTTAAAAGTTCCTTGTTTTGCCATCGCAAACATGTCCGGTAGAGCCTCCAAAAAAACAATGAACGTCCATGAAACGCCTGCCCCAATGTCGGACTTCAGGATTCTTGCCACAGGTGAAAAGTTTTTATAAGGATCCAAACCCAAATGAACAACTTTGCTAGAACTATTGTTTAAAGGCACATAGAGATCGCATAATAGGCGCTTCTTTTCACGGCGGGTTTGCCGGATCTCAGGGGTCATCACAGGTGCTACGTCGTAGGAAGGCATCATCTCCTGCACGAACACCCGCAGGTCCTCCTCGGTGGCGTTTAGCTGTGGCGAGGTCCTCAGTGCCTCCTCGGCCATGGCTGGTGGTTGAAGCGGTGCACCGTGTTGTTTTTTATTTAAAAGATACGTTTTCCTACTTGTTTTTTCTGCTGCCGGTCTTCTGCTGTAAGGATCGACTGCTGCTTGATGTTTATGAATTCTTCGGGAGTCCATCTCGGCTGCATTTGTAAGCGGTACACTACTGTCTGGATGGTTAAAACAAATCGGTGCAGTGTAGGGTAGACAGCCGATTTCATACAAAGCACGAAAACATTACTTTAGGACCAGCCAATAAGCCTGCTCAGAGCGTACAAGTAGAATTACGCAAAACCGTCTACAAAGCTGTTTAAAACCGGACAAAGCAATGTTAGTCACAGCAACAGGTCCCAGCCTGTTTTAAATTGCAAACCTCCTTATACAACCGAAAATTCGTAATGCCAGGGAATACGCGTATTTTCAAACAAATTTTAATTTAAAATTTAAAATCGACGCAGAAAACTAAAAATTATAGGCGTGGCAATTTCTCAACTATAAATTTTAAAAGCGACAAAATCATATATTCACTGGTTTTAAGGAAACGGCTTGCAATTAAATTAAAAACGTCTAATTGTAATTTCTTCAGACAAAGTTTAAATTGATATTATAATGAAATTTGAGCATAAATTTAAACAAGCACATAGACCTATAGGCCATCGAGAAAAGTTTGTTTGAATTTTATAGAAGATCCAACAGCTGCAGGGCAAATCTCTTGTCCGCGATGCGACAGGCAACGACCTGTTTGGCCAATTGATAAAAATAATTTATTATATATAATTAATTCCATCAAAACCACGTACGAAACCAGTTTTTTTAAATTACCATCAGGCTTTTAATACCATAGACTATGAAATTCCACTGGTATAAATTATAATTTTCAAGAAATATTTAGTTTTAAAATATGGAAGTGTAACGACACATGAGTGAAGCGGCATTCTGCTCAAACCTTAAAATCGAAGGCGCTTCGGTGGCCTAGCGGCATAGATCGATGCAACCCAGATGTGGATATGAACGTAGCTGGTTCAAATCCGAGTCGGCCCGAGATTTTTTTAAATTAAACCTCCATTATGTGAATGCAAGAGAGACAACCAATGCCCCATGAGTACAAGAGAGAGACAGATTTACCATTTGAAATTCAAAACTGGCGCTAAATTAAAAATTTCAAAATGCGAGAGAAGTGCGCGCGCAGAAAAACCAAGATGGCCGACCACCGGGAAGTTTAAATTCAAAAAATCTGAAAAATTTCAAATTAAAATATTCGCGCGAAAATTGAAAATGGCCGCAGCATAATTCCGGAAGCAAATTAAAAATGGCCGCCGCGTAATTTAATCAGTAGCACATATCAAAATTAATTAGAGCAATCCGCGAAATTAATTGGGTTAAACCGCGGAATTAATTAGGTCAAACCGCGGATTTAATTGAATTTAATTCGCGATTTTAATTGACCTAATTAATTTGATATCACAATCAAGGTGCCCCTATACTACTAGTTGTTTTATTGTAAGAAAGTACATTCGTCTAGTACCTAGAAAAAACTCTTGCAAATTATAGTCATGTTGCTGAAGTGTATCGTGTGTGAGCATCGCCCACGTCGATAAAAAACTACGCTTCGCAGTTTTTATTAATCAAAGCAGGCGAGGCGTGTGGCAAAAGAGCCTTTAAATAAAAATTTGTATAAAAACCAACACAGAAAACTTGAGAGATCCTATAGAAGCTTTCTAGAATGCCTAAGGTGTGCCGATTACTTTGAAATTACTTGAAAATATAAGGTTCCTTGACATCACTATAACATATAACGTTTTGGCATGTAAATTTTGGCGCCTTAGCTTCAGGGTTGGTAGCGGAATTACGACCAAGATAAATACTTATACATTCCTTTGCTTGAGAAAGAGATGGTACCAAAAAAGTATGTCTAGGTTATGTTGGCACATTAGGTGAACCTTGTGTTTGTATGTATATACTTCAAAATCACCGCTTGATATATACCTATTGAAGCAAATGAACTACCATAAGTCAGAGAGAACTAAATTACATCTTGTCATTGAACTATTTTCCTAAGAATATTCAAAACACTTAACGAAAACCATTTTTATTGACCGTTATGATTATTACACTCGTTGTTGTTAAGTTAAGATATGACTAAATTTTTTATCTTTCTTTCCAAGGCCTACCCTAAATGAGTTTTTTTTTTGGAAACGCGATAGGTAGAGCAATCGAAACCAAGTCGCAACAAAGGTTGTATAGAAACTAGAATGCAAGAACTGTTATGTTTATTTGAAACTTTGATGAATTCTACATATTTCTATATATATTAATAAATGATTCTGGTTGAAATTGAATTTCGGCGTAGACCGTATAGTCTTTGTAGATAAATATCCAGCATTCTCTAGCTGCACTCGCGTAAGCATCAATGCGATGGCCATGCTATTTGGTGGTTCGTGTTGTTTGAGAACCTGGAGAACAAGGATACTTAAGCAGAGTTGGCTTCGGTGCTACTTGTGCACCCATATTCATTAAAGTTTCACAAAACATTGCAGCTCGCTTCATTAGAGTGAAAGTCGCTCTAAGAACTGAAGGTAGGTAACGGTTCAATGTAATTTGCAATAGAGTAAACCGTAGAATTTAGCGATATAAAATAAAAAAGGTATCAGAATAAAGTTTATTAGGAGTTTTAAAAAATACAGAAATGAAAATTAGAAATATTAATTTGCAAATCTTTAGCACTCTGTATAGCACTAATACTTAAAGGCACTGTTTATCACTCGTACAGTAATTCACAAAGACACAACTTTTGTGAATAAAATCGTTTTAGCTCCAAACCGTTAACTGTAGACCAGTGGTTCTTAAACTTTTTTCTTAAATTGCTGGTGGTTTCTGAAGTACCCCTTAAGGCTATTGCATGCATAATATTAGCATAAGCTTTATTACTGCAAAATAAGGAATAGTTATTAATGATTGAGGAATTAAAAAAAATAGAAAGAAAAGAATACAAAAAATGCACATACTATAGACATTTTTGGTAATTTATATCAAAAAAATTCTAACAGTACTTGAATTTAAACAGAAAAAACACAAAAAATATTCATAAAATAGATAAATCCCAGGGGTGTTTCACTTTCGGCAGTCAGTGTACAAAATATGCCATAAGGACTGAGCAGGACCTGGCGGTACCAGACAGGATCTAGAGTAGGGTGTTTTGGAGTGTTCTGAGACAAGGTCAGGTCAAGGTTGCCACCCCCCATCACCAACAATATTAAGTTCAAGGCTAAGTGGTGGTGGGGGGTGGCAACCTTGACCTGACCTTGTCTCAGAACACTCCAAAAGAAAAAAAATGTTTAAAGTGAATGACCTCAACCATTTTTTCAAGGTACACACTCCTTCAATGAGTTCTACCCCTAATTTCAAGAGCTTTTGCACACTTACCTTGACCTACCCTTGTCTCAAAAAAGAATCTTTAAAGAATTTTTTAGTGTCGGCATGGACCTCCACTACTACTATCTACAGGTGACGTTTAGAGAACGTGTACACAAACACTTTAGGAAAAATAATATATGGAGGAAACTAATATTTATTTTTCTATGTACAAAAGTAACTAAGTTCTATTTACAAGATTAACTAAAGTACACTAATATACACATTAATATTATATAACTTACGCTACTCTTCACTAATTAAGGTGTGTATTTGTCCACTGTCACTAAAACTAACACCGTCAACATCGTAAGCTTCGGTGGACACGTCGGAAAAGACTGAGGGTGCAGGTGAGCTGGCGTCGAAGTCTGAGGGATCCCAACTCAATGATACTTCAGCATAGTCGAGCTCAGCTAAAGCTGCAGCCTCTCCAGCCAACACCCTGTTCACGATGTCCTCCAATTGGGGGACGACGACGGAAGCCTCCCAGTTCTGCGCTGACAGATGTCCAGCGGTGTAGTTGAAGAACAACGTAGAGGACGAGGGGGTCAAAGATCGCAGAAGCAATACTAGCGGTTCTTCTGGAGCCGGTGTCCAAGCGAACCGGCTCAACAGTACCATATCCAACCGGCAGATAATTCTGCACGTGCTTCTTCGGGAGCGTACACAATTGTCAATGATATAAAATTTATGAAGAACAACATCTTAACTACACGATGTTTGTGAGACAAGTGTTGCACAGCGTTGAAAAACAGAGTTACCGGAAACACATAACGTTACGGTGAAGGTCGTCTAGTTCTATGTATACTCGAGTTCAAGTGCGGTTATTCAAAGTTCATTTATATGCACCATGAATGCAGGGTTCGAGTAACATGATATCCTGAGCACGTCAGAGAACCACACTGACCACAACCGCATTCCACAGACTCGAGTTCAAGTGCGTTCATTCGAGTTCATATGCACCATGAATGCAGGGTTCGAATTAGGATGAATGCCGGCTACTAATTGCCTTAGAGTGAAGGTCTTCTAGTTCAGGAAAATGCAACCACGATAGTATTTCTGCAGGAGCGCTGGTATAAAGCATTAAACTATTGTAAAAAAAATATCCGGGATTGTCGTCAAAAAAGTGAGCCAGTAATTGATTTAGAAAGTGAGAAGGGAAAGGGAACAAAAATGTTAAGTCGGTAGTCCTGTCGTCACCAGCACAGTAAATTCCATTATCAGGAACATAATGAAACAACACTCGAGGACGGCTAAAACCACACTGACCACAACCGCATTCCACAGTTTAAAGCTTCTAGTTCGCTGCAGTTCATTCCTATATAGGTCGGAACCCGCATTCAACATTCTAGGTCATGAAAGTTCATTCCTCTATGAGTAAATCCGCGATTGCCCGAGCACGGTAAAAACCACACTGACCACAACCGCATTCCACAGTTTAAAGCTTCGAGTTCGCTGCAGTTCATTCCTATATAGGTCGGAACCCGGATCCAACATTCTAGTTCATTAAAGTTTATTCCTCTATGAGTAGATCCGCATTCCATGATTTCCCGAGCACACTGACCACAACCGCATTCCACAGTTTAAAGCTTCGAGTTCGCTACAGGTTATTCCTATATATAGGTGGAAATGCACATTCAATAATTAAACATTAGCAATGAGGGCCTCTTACAGTCGGTGTGTTAGATGCAGTGGTCTATTGTTTGCGCTGAGTGATGATCTTAGTGCTCCTTTGTATCCCATGATAGCAAAGGAGGATGCTAAGAACATGTGATTGTGTACTTGCGCCTCCACGGTGAGTAGTTCAAAAACTCCAATTCAAGTAGTGCACGATATTGTAGTTGCCCGCCCTGACGCTAAACGTAAGAGTAGCATGGCTGCTAACAATGTAAGCGCACCTGCACACCGCAAAAGTGATTCCATTAGTAGCACCCCTGCTAAGCTTCCTAAGCGTCAGGACCATTCACTGTTGAGGGAGCTGCTTACTTCTAGCAATGTGCAACCGTCTAACAGGAACACACAACTTGCGCGATATGTTTTTAAATAAACATTACCACGACGATGCTGTCGAGGCATGTGGGGCACACAGCTTTTGTGCAAGCAACGAGTCGCCTGCCTTTCAAGCGCCGGTGGCTGCTACCGGGAATGACCCATCGGCGTCCTCTTCCAAATTGGTGGAGTATGTTTTTCCATTGCCGAATGGAGATTCTACTGCGCCATCGCAAATTTCGTTCGAAGTGAGCGAACTAATTGAAAATGGTCCTGCTAATGTAGATTGCATGTTGGCAGAATTTGAATTGGAAGCTCCCGTGGGGGACGGTACGCTACCAGACCTCGCCAACATCACGAGACAGTAGTTGGTTCTCCAACAACTACATCTACACCATGTACACCTAACGATGTACCCATTGCTGTAGATGTTGTGATGTCTGCTCATACTGACTCCGCACCCATCGATGCTGAGCCGGAGAGGGTAGACTTCACGGATGAGAATTTGCGTGAGATAGATGAGGCAATAGCAAGATGCAATCAGCCTAGACCTGTGGAGGCTCCTCCGCAAGCTGTAGATACCCCCCGGGGTAGCTGCAGAATATGTGTTGTGGAGACTCGTGCCGAAAGGCATAACAGGTTGTTGCGTGCCGCCGTGGACATCCGCCTCCAGGAATTAGAACAGCACGAGGCGTCTCTGTCAAGGCTAGATAGGCTGGCGCGATTTCAGCGAGGGCAGTTGCGGGTGAGGAGCCGCCAAGTCGGCAATCACTGCCTAATCCGCACCGTGACTGCTCGAAAGTTGAAAATAAGTCAAATTGAAACACTTGTTCGCATTATTTCCAACATATTAAGGATGTTAGATGACTAGGTTAGGCTATTGTTATTGTTTCTTGCCTCTTCTATCCACACCCCCTCCCTCACTTATAACCTGTCTACTTCCTCTCCTGGCCGACGTAATCCAAACGCCCCCATCGTGTCGACTGGCGCGTATATACCGAGAACCATTGCCCGCGTGCTAATAGCATTATCGGTACATATTACCAATTTGGATTGCCCTACTGCTACAGTAATGATGCACGTTTGCGAACAATGTTCTAGCAAATTTACGCGTCGGGATGCCTTGCTGCGGCATCGGCGTCAGAGTTGTCCAAGCAACGTTCCCTATTCGCCTAGTGGTGAGTTTGTTGTTCTCCGTCTCTGATATATCTAGTCAACCATGTCGGTCAGTTGCAGATACTCCTATGGATGCTCCTGCGAGGAGGGTATCCAATCTTCGCGCTCCAGAGGTGAGAGAGAGTGCTACGAAGAAAGCTCGACTTAATCCACCCTCAGGTATATATCAATTGGTAATTATAAAACCGGAGTGATTGACATGTTCGTAGCGAATACTGCAGGACCATGTACGTCAACTGGACCATGTACGTTAACTGGACCATGTACGTCAACTGGACCGTCTACGTCAAGGAACATGTCTGTGAGCTCTCGCCCTGGTAAAGATATAAGTACGTATGAGTGTGTGTGAGTGGGCGGCGTAGTTACGATTGTTGTTACAGACTCCCGCTATTGCTCCGTATGCGACGATAATGTTCCCGTGCGTGGCTTCGTTGGGCACATGCGAAGTAATCGTCATGCGTTGCGAACCGGGGGGCTAGGCCTGGATGATGGAGTGGCACCCCTGCAGTCAGCCTTTAGGTCCCGGATTGCCACGTACAGCGTTACAACCATAAATTATCATATAATGGTCGAGGAGTTTCAGTTAGAAATTAAAGAAAATGTTTTGATTTTATTGCGAAGGCAGCTTAAAAATTTAAAGAGCTTAAAGGTGAATTTGGAATTATTTGGATACTTCGTTTTAGAAAGTAAAGGATTGGAAGAAATCAAGTCATTTAACACGCGCAATGAAATTGTAACTTTGGGTACCGATGTATTGTATGATAATTTTTGAGGCATCTTGGATGAGGTGTCTGAATTTCAGGAACGGGAATCTGGTAAGTTGATGTAACCTGGACGATCGCTGTATATTAAGAACACTTGAATTGTTGCAGGCTGGGCTCTTAAGCAGTTGCTGTCGTTGGCCGTCGCCGTCAACAAATACAACCCCCTCAGAGCTTCCTCGTACCTACCACTGCCATC
Organism: Agriotes lineatus; assembly: GCA_940337035.1. NCBI lineage: Eukaryota > Metazoa > Arthropoda > Insecta > Coleoptera > Elateridae > Agriotes > Agriotes lineatus. The sequence continues at coordinate 3,714,155 of OW679194.1, read as the reverse complement.
ATTTATTGAGCGAAAGAAAGCTATTGTCAACGTTCAAAACAAGGATGAGTACTGTTTCGAGTGGGCGATTTTAGCGATTTTTCGGTTAACGTGTATGGGTTAGAGTCGCGTTTTGGAAATCGAAAAATGATTTGGGAAGTTGTGGGACCTTTGCATTACTCTGTCATGAAGCGGTTGAGACACGTTAACTTGCTTCTGTTAACTAATGACGAGGGTGACAGTCATTACTGTTGCATTAAAAAATTTTCTCGCCTCGTTTCGCAGCAAATAACTGCTAGAAAGGGTGCAAAACATTTTTGTGACGGATGCTTGCATTACTTCCGTACTGAACAGCACTTGCGACAACATATGAAGTTCGATTGTAATCAGGTGTATACCAAAATTCCAACCGATGAGTTGAACGTGGACAAACTTGGTGAAACAATCCCACAAAATATTTTGAAATTTGAAAATTACCATAAACAATTAAAGGTACCTTTCGTTGTCTACGCAGATTTTGAGACGATTTTAAAACCTGTACAGGAACCTGATACGCAACCAGACCTCGAGAGTCCGTTTACAGTTAAGACGTGCGAGCATGTGCCTTACTCGTTTGCATATTCTATAAAGTGTTCGTAGGACGACAGTCTTTCTAAATTTCAAACGTACCGCGGTGAAGATGCTTCAACTGTTTTTATGGAGCGGTTGGATGCAGACGTTCGTTATTTGTATGACAATTTTTTAAAAGGCGTGGTTTCTTTGGCGACGATGACTACTGCGGAACTTTAAAATTACGAGGCTGCTACGTCGTGCCATATATGTGATCGACCCTTTGTGACCGATCAGATTAGGGTGCAAGACCATTGTCACCTGACTGGAGCGTATCGGGGTGCTGCACATTCTATCTGTAATCTAAATTTCAAAGTTCCCAATTTTGTGCCTGTCTTTTTCCACAACCTAAATTATGATTCTCATTTGTTCGTCAAACAATTCGCCGTCGATGGCGAACAGATCGATGTGATACCTCAAACGAAAGAAAAATATATATCCTTTGGCAAGCATCTGTTAGTAGATGAAATCGATTTTGGTTACAAAACGCAGAAAGTTTATTTACAAATTAGATTTCTAGACAGTTACCGTTTTATGAATCGATCTTTGAGTACCTTAGCTGATTATTTGGCTGACGATCAGTTTTATGAAATTAAAAGGTTGTTTGGGGACGATGCAAAATTTCAATTAATGAGACAGAAAAGCGTGTTTCCATATTTCTTTGTGGACTCCTTCGAAAAATTGAACCTTGCGAAGTTGCCTTCGAAGGTTCAGTTTTTCGACTCTCTACATGAAGAACACGTCTCTCAAACTGATTACGATCGTGCTGTGTCTGTGTGGAACACCTTCGACTGTCAAAATTTGGGTGACTACTCGGACATTTATTTAAAAGCTGACGTGTTGATTTTGGCAGACGTGTTTGAAAATTTTAGGAAGTTATGTTTGGAAGCATATAAGTTGGACCCTGCCCAATATTATACGGATTTAGGTCTTAGTTGGGACGCTATGTTACGATCTACGGGTGTCAAATTAGAATTATTAACTGACATGGACATGATACATTTTCTCAAAAAGTCAATTAGGGGTGGTATAAGCACATGTATTGGTAGGAAGGCTATTACCAACAATTGTTTAGTTTCAAATTATGACTCCTCCGAGCCTACATCATTCATTATGTATTTAGACGCTACAAACTTATACGGTTTTGCGATGCGTCAGTATTTGCCGCACCGAAATTTTGAATGGCTCGCGGCGGAGGAAGTTGAAAATTTTGGAGTGTTTGAAATTGACGATGAGGCGGATACGGGTTTTATTTTGGAGGTTGATCTGCAGTATCCTGAACACTTGCACGACGACCACAATGATCTACCCTTTTGTCCGGAACTTAGGATTCCCCCGGGTGGAAAATATAAATGTCCAAAATTGATTCCAAATTTGTACCATAAGACCAAGTATGTGCTTCATTATCGAAATTTAAAACAATGTTTAGATGCTAGTTTAGTTCTTACAAAAATTCACAGAATTCTTAAATTTATTCAATCGCCCTGTTTGCGCTCATATATTGATATGAATAACGCGTTGCGTAACCGAGCACGAAATGAATTTGAGAAAGATTTTTTTAAGGCTAAAAATAAAGCGTTTTCGGAAAGACCATGGAAAATGTCGACAAGCGATCGGACGTCAGGTTGGCGAGCACGTGGGACAATGTCGGCAAGAAACTAGGTGCTGCAGCTCTAATTGCCAAAGCAAATTTTAAGGATTCGGTAATTTTTTCTGAAAATTTGATTGCTGTGGAACTTAATGAAACAGTTGTTTTGTATAATAAACCGATCTATGCAGGTTTCACTATTCTGGACTTATCTAAAATCGTAATGTATGACTTTTTTTATATTTTTTGAAACAAAAATATGGCAATAATGTCTCCCTACTGTATACAGATACTGACTCGCTAGTAATTCACGTACGGACTGAAAATTTCTATGAGGACATAAAAACTAATTTAGATCTTTTTGACACTTCAAACTATAAAATCGGTCGACACGGTATACCTCAAACCGTATCGGTCGTCGGTAAAATGAAAGACGAGTACGCAGGTGTTCCGGTAGAACAATTTTTTGGAGCCGGTGCTAAGTCCTACTGCGTGTTTGTGGGAGGGAAAGAAGTAAAGAAAGCAAAAGATGAGCAAAAGGCTGCTGCCAATAAATATCTCACTATGGCAACCTATCGCGACGTTGTTGACAATGTGCGTGGTCAGGTTTTTTGCCAAATGAATGTTTTTCGCTTTCACAAACACACAGTATACACTGAACTGAAGAATAAAATTGCGCTATCATATCGGGATGATAAGCGCTATCCTATTCCTCAGTCAAATAACACTCTAGCATGGGGTCATGTAGATATAGGCATGTCAGGTGCTAGACCGTTGGACAGATTACTGGAATTATTGCAAGACGATCAGTAATACTACGAGCGGATCAATAACAGTACATTTTTTTTGTCGTTTACATGGTAATGACAGTTTATTTCTTGCAAAGAGTCTCACGAGATTGGTACGTTTACAGAGGTTTTCTTTTCGTAGATATTTAGACATAATTTGATTTCTTTTGTATGTATAATTAGTTACTATGTAATTGTATCGTAAAATGTTAAGTATACATAATTTCATTTTTGTACAATTTGTTATTATGTTATTGTATCCTACTATGTTTGTAAGTAGTTATCATATAACATTCTCATCTAGTTCCAATTTAAATGAAATGTGTAATGTTGTTTAGAAGTAGTAATGCATATCTACAGAAGAACTCACATTGAAATCTGTAATGTTGTTCAGAATTAGTAATGCATATCTGAAGAAAAACTCACATAGTTGTACCAGTCTATTAATTAAAAAAAAGATATGTACTACAAAAAAAAAAGTTTTATTTTTTTGTGAGTACTACATCATTTCTTTAAGTTACACGAGATTGGTTTTAGGTATCCAAGAATTGTGTGGCTTGTCGAATCCCAACCACTTTACATACAATAAGTTTCCTTTCTTCTTCAGGACCCTTTCAACTAGATATACGTCTGAATGTTTTGTTTTTTGCAGTTCATGCTCGTAGAATCCTCCTTTAATTTCGTGACCTTGTTGGTCCGTGAGTCGATAGGTTGTAGGGTTTGTAAGTAGAACTGTAGATATTGTAAATATTTCGTTACTCCAGCTTGGCGTGTACCCTTTGCTAAATGCCGAACGATACTTGCTAATGCGTACCAAGTCCCTTGTACGAAACTTTTGAGGTTTCGGGTCCACGATCTTTGTGTAACTGTACGCCGTGTTTAACAAAAGTTTTGCATTCTTTAAGTTCACTTGGACAGGTTTCATTCCTATTGTGCGATGCTTGGTTGTGTTATACTTTGCTACGATGTTGGGTAGGATATCCAACCATTTGTAGGACCCTTGCAGGCTGAACTGCTTCCACATCATGTTCTTCAGTGTGCGGTTGCATCTCTCCACTATGCTGCTCTTCATACTAGAATACGTGCTGTAGTGAGTGATATTGTGCTGCCGCATTAATAGTTGAAAAGCGGTGTTGTAAAACTCTTTCCCCAAATCCGTTTGCAAGTTTTGCGATGACACCTTTACACTCCTCAACACCTTACCCATGGCAGCTGTTACTTCCTTTCCTGTTTTACGTTTTACGGGATAGGCCCACACATACTTTGAGAAAGCATTAATCACTACCAGAATGTAACGAAAGCCCTTATTGACTTTTGCATAAGGAAGCATTTCTACCAAATCCGCTTGATATAAATCGTTCAAGCCTTTTAGGATAACGCGCCTTGTCTTGAAATTTTTTCGTGCTGGTTTGTGGAGTTCGCTAACTATGGCTTCTTTAAGGTTCATTGTCAACTGTTGCTTTCTACACTCCTACGGGACATTTAAGCAGCAGTTGCACGTATAACTTATTGTTTTTTGGTTTCGAATTGCAGTTTATCTCCTCGCCGCAATGTCTTACCGACAAGCGTGTCCTGTGGGATGCCGTTGAGGTGTGATACTACCAAAGGTCCGCTGACTTGAACACTTATGATCTCGCCGGTTGTTAACGGAAAAATGTACTCGTTCTGTCCGAAAATTTTGGAATATTCGATTTCATCGTACCCACGCCCCACTAGCAGCAGTGGTACTTCTATATGGAGTTGATTTACATTTTTCACTTTCATAAAGACATGTCTGGGATGCGCTGCGTGGCGCGTGCTATGGTAGTGCCGTCCAAATTTGTCAATGGGCATTACTCTATCGTCGACTGATGCTTTCTGACCTTACCGCTATTGGCACTCCACTTTTGTAACCCTTAGTAGATTATTTTCGCGTCTCGCAGGGCTTCGGTGATGCGAACTATCTCATTGGAATGACCCGTGTGTCCAGCTGCCTGAGAAGCTATTAATATACGCAACCGATTCACTAATGAGTTGGGATCCTTCCAAGGAACATATTCCACTTTCTTGTCTTTCACTGTTAGTAATCCCTTGCCACGCCGTGGTACCTTTGTGGCTGGTCTGCCGGGAGCTCTTATGGTTGAGGAAACAGTTAGAGGTCGTACTATTTTCATGTATTTAGACCCTGCGTTACCACTACCTCTTTGTGTGGGATCGTAGTTTACACGATTTGCGGCGGAACGATCCACTAAATCTAGATATTGCTCTAAATCTGCGTTTTTGTATATATTTGGTTTCTTTTTAAACATCAATTCGTACAATCCTGGAGTGCCTTTGTAGACTATTCTGTTGCCGTTGTCTGTAATAACGATATTTTTACCCTCGAATTTGATTTCTTTATTTCCTATAGCAAACTTATCTCCCTCTATGTCGAATCGGACTCCGTAGTGCAAATCGTACTTGTCCTCAGTATCTCGTATCATTTCTTCCACGTATGTGCGAGCTAACCCTTGAAATTGTTCTAAATATTGACCAAGAACTTCCGGTGCCAGCATTTGTTGGATGGTTTCTCTGGCAGCTTGTACAGCACCTTTTTCTGCTGCCGCCTCAGCAACCTCCGTTTGCAACTGCTCATCGTATTCCTCTACTGGTTCGCTCTCGGATAACACATGCGCCTGCAAAAATCGAGGTGCGGAGGTGCGTGATGGCCCCGGTGTAGAGGTGTATGATGGCCCCGGTATGGAAATGTGTGACGATCCCGGAAGGTTTGTCGCAGAAACTTGGCTTGGAGTGGTTATCGCTCGCGGACGGGGCAAGGTAGAGGGAGTGGATACTCTACGTTTAATTGTTATTGGCAAATAATCCGCTTTTGGTTCGCTCACTGGCACACCTTCTTGCTTTATAGTTGTCAGCAATTCGGTGAGCGGTTTGGAAAGAGGTTTAAATTGCTCAGCTAAAATCGACTGGGATTGGGCGATGTCTGCTTTTAAAGCTGCGTATTTACGTCTAACGGATTGTCGGGTTTTGATAAGTTCCCTGGCTAAACGCTTATCCATGTTGCAACTCCTTCAGTTGTTGGTAAACTGCTACCTTCCCTTCTTTGGCTGCTGTCTATATATTAAAGTAATTGTCGAAACCTTTTCTATATCGTCCCGCGTTGGTTTCGCTTTCTTTATCGATCACTAAAAATCCGTGATCCTCATTCCAACAATAAGAGCACAATGCTTTAAACTTGTCGAATGACATGTTCGTGTTGACATGATCGTCGTAAATGTGCTTCAGATTGGTGTTGTTGGAATATGATGACGAGATTTGCATTATCTCTTATGAGCTGCTTAGGAATAGATGAATATGTCTGACATAGATAAAAACAATCTATGTTTCGGTGACGTCCGAAACAAAAATAATCTCGAATTATGCTTTGCGTTTCGCAAGCTACGTCGTCAAAAACTATCACGAAATGTTCTTTTGCTTCCTGGGGTTTGATTACCTCACAATCGTTACTATATTCGAAGAATCCAATGTCTCGCAATGGTTGAAAGACTGCTCTCAGATAATTATATTTGGGTTGATCGAGTGTTTTCGAATATATATAAAGGTTTGCGAATCGCAACCCATTTCGATGCACTAGTAAACTGATTATGAGGTTGGTTTTTCCAGATCCGGATCGACCTATGACCACACATCGTTTACATCCTTTACCCAGTAAAACGCTGTGCTTTCTGTAAGTCTCGGATATGGAATTTATTGTGTGATTCACTACCGGCAAAGAACACCCTTGCTTCACAATTTTGACGTTTTCCATCGTTTTCGCTTGGAAGGAAACTGCGCTCTACCCGCCGTGCGTTCTCGTTATATTTGTTAATTCCGTTTGAAGAACATCAGTCGTGTGTAAGTCTTTAAGATGAAAGCTACTAAGCGCAAACAAACCAGTCATCACCGAACCGCCAAGCGGAAAGGTCGCGGTTTCCTGAATACTTTTATTGACAAATTACCCTTTGAACTACACATACCAGGGTACAAGTTTTGCGGACCTGATACCCGACTTAAAATTGTCTTTCTCGAGGCGATCGAGGAAGGAATCCTCTGGACGAGGCCTGCAAGCAACACGATATCGGATACTCACAATCTAGCGATCTTTCGACACGTCACGCGGCAGATAAAGTTCTAGCAGAGAAAGCTTGGGAACGTGTTAAAGCAAAAGACTCTACTCTTGGGGAAAGAGCTGCAGCCCTTGCTGTTACTGGAATTATGAAAGGAAAGACGAAAGTCGGAATGGGTGTGAAACGGAAGCGTACACGGCGAACGCATTCCAAACGGGTCGGTATCACAGTTCGCTCGCATTCAGGAGGAGCTTTAACAACAAGGAGGAGGAGGCGGAAGCGGTCAAGAGTACTACCTCTTCCGAAGAGAGGAGGCATATTTCCGCTTGTACCCATACTTGCTGCATTAGGAGCATTGGGATCCCTCGGAGGTGGTGCTGCAGCAGTCGCTAAAGCAGTGAGAGACTCAAAGGCTGCTAAAAAGAATCTCCAGGAAAAGGAGCGACATAACAAAGCTATGGAATCCATTGCTCGCGGAAAAGGGTTATATCTACGACCGTATCAGTCAAAAAACTACCGTTGAAGCTGCCGCGCCGCGCGTTAACCAACATCGATATTACAGACTACGTTAAACGCCTAGAAATTCCACACTTTAGGGGAATATTTATGCGGGATGCCCTGCCTATCAAGATTCGTAAACGAGAATGTGGTGTCACTAACTTGGACGATGATGTAGGACCTGGCACGCATTGGACGGCTTACGTAAAAGTGTTTTTTTTTTTAAATACTTTATTGTTAGCTCAGCACAATATGCTATACATGACAGGGATAGTTTAAAAGTTTTTAACATTAAATCACTATGCACTACTATACATTACTGGTTGTTAATTGATGTGTTAATGATAAGAGGCGTACGCAAAATGGAGTTCATTTTAAACCGAGTAACTGATCATTCACTTTCACTGCCTAGTAAGTCGATCGGTAGCTTCCTTTTGAGTCTAGTGTGTATTGAACGTTTTCCCAGGTTATAATAGACTGCACCTTCACACTGATCGATGTTATCATAGAAAGATTTAGCCACTTTCTTGATGAACTCTTCTATAGGGGGAATGCCTGTTTCTCTGTGTAGCTGGGAGTTTCTTGTGAACCATTCAGCATTAGTAATTATACGTATCACTTTGTTTTGCAAAACTTGGAGTTTTTTCAAGTTGGTTTTTGCTGTTGAACTCCAGATACTGCATCCATATGTAAGAATAGGCCGTATGATGGACGAGTAGATAAGTGTACCACATTTGATTTTTAATGGTGATTTTTTATTTAAAATTGGGTATAGTATGCCAAGTCGCGCGTAGGATTCGGATAATTTTTTATTTATGTGGAAACTCCAAGTTAGTCGTTTATCAAGATGGATTCCCAGATATTTGACAGCGCTTTCTTTAGGGTTCCACGGTACTGGGGTGTTGTTTATGACTATGTTAGGCGGTTCTAGGGGGCGGCGTAGAGTAAAGATTTTTGTTTCACATTTGTCTGCGTTAATGTTTATGGACCACATGGTGAACCACTGATTTATTTGGTCAATACTCCGCTGTAGTTTGATAACTGCTCTATTGATATCAAGGTCTTGTGTAAGAATTGCCGTGTCGTCTGCATACATGGCTAGGTCAGCTCCCGAGACTTCAGGAATATCTTTCATATATATGTTAAATAGGGTGGGTCCCAATAGTGACCCCTGTGGCACACCGGCAGATATGTGATGGGTGGTTGAAAAGTAAGAATTTACCCGGACCTGGAAGGTTCTGTCTGTCAAGAATGATTTTATTGTCGATAGAAGATAGGTGGGTGGACTAGTTTCGAGGAGTTTGTATATAAGGCCTTTTGTCAAAATGCGGTCAAATGCTTGGGCTACATCGATAAATGCTACAAGCGTATGTTTTTTGGATTCAAATCCTTCTTCGATTTTTTCAGTGAGTCTCAGTAGCTGGTGCGCGGTGGAGTGATGAGGTCTGAAGCCAAATTGGAGGTGAGGGAGAAGGTGGCGCTCGTTCAGGAATAGTTGTAGGCGAGTTAATAGTGCACGTTCAAGGAGTTTGGAAATGGATGATAATAGGCTTATAGGACGGAAATTTTTTGGATTATCGTGTTTTTTGCCTGGTTTAGGTATCATCACGATAATGGCTTGTTTCCAGGCGGAGGGAAAATATCCTTTTCTTAGACAGGCATTGAATACGGCTGTTAAATATGCGATAGATTTTTTCGGTAAGTTTTTGAGAATTATATTTGAGATCATGTCCTTTCCAGGCGCTTTCTTTGTTTTTAGCTTGTTAATGTAGTTTTTGATTTCAATTGGAGATATTGGCTCGGAGAGTGTGATAGCAGTAAAATCATGGCTTTCGAGTTCTCTTTCAACAAGTTGTACATGATTCATATTATGATGGTTGGGGGGGGGGTTGAAAATGTGTTTTCCAAGTGCTCTGCGAATGCTTCGCATTCGTCTTTATCGTGAGTAATAGGTATTCCTTGTACTCGCAGTGTCGGGATGGTATCTGGTTGTCTGAGGATTCGTTTCGTAGCTCTCCACATGTGGGGGTCACCTGGGTTGAGCGACTCAATATAATGGTTGTAATTTGCGATTCTAGTTTCATCTAGTTCAGTTCTTACTTGTCTGATCAGTCTATTCAGATATACTTTAACATCCGGGTCACGGGTATTTTGCCATAATCGCCGGGCTCGATGCTTTTCTCTTATGAGTTGTAGAACATGTGGGGAGGGACTTTGGTTACCGCGGTGGTTAGGTGATCTAGTGTGTTGAGTGCATAGTTGTATTGAACTGGCGGCAGTTGTTGTGAATATTTCGATGGCGTTGTCTATGTTCTCTAGAGTTGATATGTGAGTAGGACACGTTAAAGCGTCATCCATTTTAGTTCGAAATTGTTCCCAGTCGATTGGGCCATTTATCAATCGCGGTAGTTGGGGGTAATAGTAGGGAGTGTAGGTTAGCTTGAATATAACGGGCAAGTGATCAGAGTCGAGCTCGGTTACAACTGTCTGGTTTAGTGGGAGTTTAAGATTTTTGTGGACTATTATGTCGAGGATATCAGGTAATTGATCTCGTCTGTACGGAAAATAAGTATAGTCGGGTGGGGTAGCTATTTGCGCTCCTATTTGCGAGGAGATGTTTTCGAGTTTTATACCATTAGGATTTGTTCTCCTACATCCCCAGTTCTCATGTTTGCAATTTAAGTCTCCAACGAGTAGTGTAGTTTCTTGGCTGCTGAAGATATGTTGTAAATCCTCCTGGAGTAGTTGATTATTGGGGGGTTTATAGGATGAGATAATTCTTAGTGTGGCATTATTTGCCAGTGTAAGGCTGATTCCTACTGCTTCTAGCTGGCGGATATTATCCATAACTATAGGGATGGCAGCGAGTTTACGTTTTATAACTATTGCCGATCCACCCCATCCAATTGCATTAATTCGATCTCTTCTAAAGATTTGATAACCAGGAATGGAGAACTTTTCGTTTTCAATAAGATGAGTTTCTGTGATACATGCGAGATCAATATTATGTCTGGCTAAAAATGCTATGAAGGTTGCTTTTTGTTGCTTCAATCCATTAGCGTTCCAGTTTAGGAGGGTTAACTCATTTATAGGGTGTAGATTATTTAGCGCCATTTTGGAGTAGCATGGGAATGAGAGACACGATAAAATTTTTGATTTGGTAAATGTATGGGGTGATGATTTCCAGAATGGATTTAAGAATATTTGGGATAGTAAAGTTGGTGGAGGTCGAGTTAGTTGATGCTGAGTTACTAGGTTCAGGGACAGGTAGATTTCTTTGAAGGTGTGATGCATATGTTGCATTAGTTGTGATTTTACCAGTGATTTGGAAATTCGGATTATGGGATTTAATAAGAGGAGGTGATGATTTGTTGTTGTAGCGTTGTAAGTATGAGCAGCCTCTATAATTTGCCGTATGGTCCCCACCACAATTGACGCAGGCGGGTTTATCTGATTGTTTGTTCTTCTTGCACTGAGAGTAGTGATGTGACTCTGTGCATTTGACACATCTAGGTGGCAAGTGGCAGTAGTTCTTGGTGTGCCCTGCACGTTGACAGTTGGAGCATTGAGGTGTATCGCCGTTTCTACGTCTTAGTTCAACTGTTATTACACAATGGAGTAATCTATTTAGGTTAAAGATGTTTTTTGCGTTGTCGTTTTTACTGAGTTCTACCGCAATAATTGGCATTGGTTCTCTTTTGTGATTTAATAATCGGGTGGTTTTTGTCGCAGGATATTTTAGGTTGATTAGCTCTGCTTGTATTTCGTGTTCCGTTATAGAGATCGGGACGTTACGAATGATGACCGAAAGATTGCTGTTTTTTGGGTTCCGATAGGTATAATAGTTTACTTTATGGTCGTCGTAGTATTTTGTTAACTTTCGATAATCATCAGGGGAATTAAGGTTGATTCTTAATTCCTTGCCTCTGTAGGTAGTTGTAAAGTCTTCAGAGATCGTCGCTTTTATGTCAGTGATGATATTTTGATAGTTCGTTCCATTCGGCAAGAATATTGGAGGGATCTTTGGTTTAGAGGGTATTTCTGTAGAAGTGTTATACGTTGCGGTATGTGGGGTGGACGGAGTTTGTTCACGGGGTTGTAGCGCGTAGAATTTATTCTGTGTAACTAGCGAGTCATTTGTAAACAGGTATTTTTTGTTGTAGTCCTGTTCTTCAGGTGAAGAGAGAGTTCGTTTATTTGAGTTGGTTTCTTTAATTAATATGGGTTCATGTTCCATATCGGTTAAGTTGGAAATCGCCTTAGAGCCTTGGATGATTAGGTTTGGAGGTTTTAACGAATATTTATGTTGATCATTCATGTCTGTATGTTAAGAATTCGTTTATTTAAATTAAACGAGAATCGGGATAGGTTATCAGTTGGGGCAGCTGGACTCACCATTATCGGCGATAGCCGCGTGCACTTATACTGGTCACCTTATGTTAATGTTCGGATTCTGAGGATTAATTAAACAGAAATGATTTAAATACGTACAAAGTACGTTTAAATATGTTCTTGTTACTTGCAACCGCACGGTAGAAAGATTAACGTGAGAAAATCAAATACGTCCGCACAGTATCGAGGCTGCAGTGCAACTCAACGTAAAAGTGGATACCTTTGTTCTGTATTTCGATAGCATCGGTCGCTCACAACCTCCAACCGAATTAGTGAAATACTTTCGTAGCGATGGTGGCAATAACACGATCACGTATAATTCTAATAGATATCAACGATTCATGTCATACACATGCGGTCACCTGTGTCTCAAATTTCTATATAACTTTGCGAAACCGCTTTTGTCGGCAGTTTAAGTGTTACGCTTCATCATGTCTAGTATATTCACTCTGACAGGTGATTCATCAATCCTTACTGCGAATTTTGACCCCCCTATTTTCTTAGACGACGGTAGCGAATATGTTTTGAGGTTGTTAAGTTTCGAAACCTACAATACTATTGCTAACATTAGACCTCCCAACAATAAATTTCATCTCGTCAGACTACCTCATATTACTATACCTGAGGGTGCATACGAAATTACGGACATTGCCGACTTTCTGCATAACCAACTTGAGTCTAGCGGAAGTAATGGGCGGGTGCTGCTACGCGGAAACAACAGCACCTTAAAAACCGAAATAAAATCGAACGTTCCAATCGACTTTACATGTGACAATACTATCCGAGACATGTTGGGATTTGACAGCAAAATTTATGATGCGAATATGTGGCATGCAGGTGAACATGTTACGAAAATTTTGAACATTAACTCCATCCTTATCCACTGCAATATCTCTGTCGGTTCCTATAAAAATGGTAAGCCTGGCCACATCGTTCATCAATTCTTCCCCATAGTGCCGCCTGGGTACAAAATAGTGGAAACACCTAACCCTGTCATTTACCTACCGATCAGCACGAGACAGATCACTAACCTAACTGTTAAAATACTGGACCAGACTGATACCCCCGTCAGTTTTAGTAAGGAAACCGTTACGGTAACATTGCATTTAAAGAAGTTATAATGGGTTTTCGATTCAACACTTCACCCTACCATGTCCAACCCAGTTCGTATAAGAGACGTTGTCCACAGCCTTGTAAAATCAGTTCAGCTTCGTCCGCCGAGCAGTTAACAAAGGAAAACAGAGACTTCTTGCGATCGTTGGGTTTTAAAGTGCTGCCATGAGTATTCTAAATATTGAGGAACGTGTCCTCGTCGACAACTCGATCGTTAGCAATCAGTTGCACACCCATCAACCGTATACAAACCGTTTCGACTATAACGATGAAATTCGAATTCCAATTTCTGAAGATATGTGAACTCTACCAGGTTTGAGCTATCTATACATAGAGGGAAAATTACGGAAAGCAACCGGTGAAGTTACGACGGCTAAATTTCTTAACAATGGGTTGGCTCACTTATTTAGCGAAATCCGATACGAAATCAATGGTGTCGTTGTCGATTCTGTTACCAAACCTAATATTACATCTACTCTTAAGGGATATGTGTCCTACAGTTCTGATGATGTTAAAAAGCTTCAAAATTCTGGTTGGTTGTACGCCGCCAATACTCACATTACCGATGCACAGGGCAACTTCAGTGCCTGCATACCGTTGAGAATGCTGCTAGGCTTTGCCGAAGATTATGGAAAAGTCATACCTAACATCCGACAAGAGCTTGTCCTGATTCGCAGCAATACCGATGCCGACGCCGTATTCAGTGCTACCGTAGGAGAGACTGCTAAAGTTACGATTGACAAGCTGTATTGGGAAGTTCCACATGTCACTCCAGGTCTTGCTCAAGAATTATCTCTAACCAAATACATTGACAAAAATATCGACACACAAGTAGCGTTTCGCAGCTGGCAACTTCATATCATACCAGGCGTTAATGCCGTGATTCAACATTCTTATGCCATTGCAACAACCACCAAATTACAAACCCCCAGATATGTCATCGTAGGTTTTCAGACGGAACGTTCGGGGCTCATCTCTAAGGACAATAGTCATTTCGACAAAATTAATCTTACAAATTTTAGAGTTTATCTCAACACCGAACGTTTCCCCTACGATAATTTAAATAACAATTATGGTCTGAATCATTACGCCACATTATACGAAATGTACTCCAAGTTTCAATCGTCCTATTATAACAAGACTGACGAGCCTTGGTTCACGCCCAATGAGTTTGTCGACAAAGCACCCATTGTTGTAATCGACTGCTCCCATCAAAAGGACTACCTCCACGCGACCGCTGTAGTTTCTCGAGTTGAATTTGAAACTTTCGCAAACGTGCTAGCCAACACAACCACGTATTGTCTCGTTCTTCATGAGCGGGTTTTTACGTACAACGCTCTGACAAAAGCAGTAAAACAATTGTAATACTCCGAAGCAGGTCTTTTTTTGCATTGTACTCCTACTGCCGTCTACTTTCTGATTATTGAAAAAATATAATATTAAAAAATTCACTCGACTAGGATTCGAACCCAGATCTCCTGAGGCGCAGTGTCTAGAATTCCCTTTAATGCATATAATGCACCCAGGCGTCATACCATTAGACCACCGAGTCCTTAAACTATTTAATGAAAAACGGCGATGACCTTCGGGATAATCGAAAGTATAAAAAGTTGCGCATTATCATGGTCTCGTTAGTTGTTTTATAACTTACGTCAAATTCGCACACTATTCGTTTACGTATAAAATAATGGATCAGACTCCAAGTGACGATTCTTCACATGAAATCACATTAAAGCACGCTGTAAAGTTGTGCTGTGCTTTCTGGTTTGAAGATGCAAAAAACAATTTAGATAAAATAGTGAGAAATTCCTCGGGACTCAGAAATTTAGACTTGGAATTTGACGCGTATGTAGTGAGTGCTATGGCTGGCGATACCCAAAATCAACAAGAAAAACGGAAACGACTGATTGCCAATTTGGAAAAAAACATTTTAAAATATTTTGTTAGAGAAGGAAATACATCGCTGACGCTGGATGTGGACTACCACCCAAAGCATCCCTTTGCTGAAATGCTGGAAGAACGTGTCTCAGTATTCGATCTACCGTGTAAATCTACAACAAAAATTAACTCTACACCAACCGGCATGTTCACACTTCAAGTTAGGAGTGGATATGGCTCGCTCTTCTGGAGATATATTTCAAATATTGATCACCTGTAACATTTAACTAAATATAATTTTTAAATGGTTTATTTTTTTTATTTTGATTTGACCTTGAGTTGAAGGCTAAGGTGATTTTCTAGATCACATCATTTTCAAGGACGAACTCTAACACCTCCCACCACTCGACCTTGATTTCAAAGTCAAACTCGAGAACCTCCTCCCACCAAAAAAGAAAAAATCTACAAAACGGTGCAGCTGTTGACTAGTATCGGTCTGAACGAACAAATTTGTGAAAAGAAGGAAAATGAAGAAGAGTGTGCAGTTTGACGACTCGAAGAATCAGATGTACAATCTGCATACGTGGGCGTATGCGTATAAAGAAGCTCGGAGAGGAGTCTGGCAACAAGAAGCTATGGATAAGATGAGGTTCAAGCGGAGGATCCTTAATGTGGAAGAGGTATTGAGAAACGTCTTCAGCTCAAAACATAGGGATAAAGTATACGTAGAACGATATTCAGCCTTTGTAGATCACTAGATTGTACATGTTAGATTATATATTGTTTGTAAATAGAAAATAGAATAAAATTTAAATGTTGTTTTATTATTCCATTAAGTAATGATTATATATATGGTAAACATTAGACAAAGCACAGTAGCAACAAGTTTTAGCATGATACATGCAAAGGGGTTGTGTTGGACTGAGTGGTGGTTGCTCCGCAATTTCAATGATTGGTGTTGCGGTGTAGCGTTTCAGAAACTCAGCCTTTTCTCTCCCTTTGACATATATCAGTTCAGCGTCCCGCAGAAGGCGTCGCAATATGGTGGGGAACAGGTATGCAGGAGTAAATCCATCCTTCCAGGCTATGCAATGATGGTTTTCCATTAACCAACGGGCTTGCTTTTGCAAATTCTGAGGCAGTGCTTCGAAAAGAAAGGGTTGTTTGAACACGTGGTGAGCAATACTGGTTCCATCGTAAGCAGCAAATTCCTTTGGAGTGAAATTCTTGTCGGTTGTTTTGAATCCTTGAATATCGATAACCAATTTCATGTTGCCTCAGAGAACTAGCTGAACGGCTAAAGGTACTGGCGCACTCACACTTGTCAGGACACAACGAAGTTATGGTCGGATAACTAGCTGGACGGCAAAGTAATACTACCCCCCCCCCCCCCCACTCTCTATGATAAAACTTGCGCAGAAGAGTTACACCTGCTTGATCACTCTCGTCAGAGCATTGTACGTATTATAAGTAGTAGTTTCTTCAGTAAAAAAAAAACTTTAACAAATAAACATTACATACTATAATATAATAATAATAATATAAAAAAAATATAAATACTAGCTTAACTAGTAACATTTTCTTCTTTAGTTTCTTTCGCTCTAGTTTCTTCTTTAGTTTTTTCTTCATCTTCTTCTTCTTCTATAAATTTGTTTACTTCACTTAGCTTATGATGTAACCCGAGACCTTCCATCAGATTTACAAAGAGCCTTCGATTTATCACATTATTTAGAAACAATTGACATACTTCTGCACCATTTTCATATAATCTTTCTCTCGTGTGCAACTCTTCATCGGTATATCCGCTCCGCCCCATACCATACACAACTTCATGTCCTGCGTCGAATGCTAAGTCCTCACACAGACCTTGCAGATTTCCTATGGCGCTGCGCACATCTGTAGCTGGCGCTCGAGCAGCCTCCGAGTAACACATCCACATTACGACGACAGTTGCTGCCCAATTGCTTCTAATTCAATATCACACCTAACACTGTCGCTAGCAAACGTCAGCAGTTCGTACAGACACAGAGCCTTCTCCGACAATTCGTCAAAGTTTTGTAACGTAACGTGTAGATTTTGAATATAATCCCCAGGTTGAGTTAGCGCTCGCGTTATTGCTGTTGAATAAAATTGAGGAAACTTTAGGTTCTTCAATTGTGCTAGTTTTCGTCCAATTAGAGTGCGAACTCTGTACAGCTCTTCCACAGTTTCTCTCCCCAGGTAAACATCCGAGCCGTCCTGACCCTGTATGCGTAACACCTTCACCGCTTGAATCGTTGTGAATGATAGGAGTATGGGTCCCAACTGAAGCGGTGGCCACTGTCCAGCTCCGGAATAAAAATAATTTGTTATAATTCCCTCATTTTCTAACAGGATTCCCCACTCGGGTTCCAGCAGCTGAACCCAATTATTGTGATTTCCACGTATTTGTATTACTGGTACAAATCCACCGCTGGTTTGTAGACCCACACATACAAACTTAGTCTGTGAATTATTTAATCTATATGTACTACTGCCAAGGAGCACTGGACACTGTTGCGGTTTAAACTTCGTGACACCATCGAACACTGCTTGCCCGCTCTTCACTAAGCCAAGAACTTTGGTAATGGTTTCCATTCTTAGTTGCACTGAATAAGACGATGTTCTGCGATTCCTACCCCTGCCTGCTCTTTTTTTATCTACTTTTCGAAGGTAGTGGTAGAAGCGAGTTACAAGGTTGCCCACGGTCACGGTCAAGTAGGAGAAGTACCAAAACTAGTGGTGGGGGAAAATTGGTCAGTTAGAAATAGCATTTCAACGAAGTAGCAGTTAAGCGAATCGAGTGTGCGTAGAAGCGTTAGAGTAAACTATAATGCCGCTGGATAAATTTGGAAGGCATCACCTTGGCCATCCCTCAGATCATTCCACTGATCCTCCTCCTCAACTGTTTCTTTTCGAGAACTTTACGGATTTTTACTATGAAAAGGACATACACTTTACAAGTCTAGGAGTTAACCCTGAAGGCTGGTATATTCTACTATCCGGTAAATTAAACTATACAGTTCAATTCGCTGAGGCTGTTATATCTTCTGTCAATACGAATCCTGCAACTCCTACAATACTTTTGAATGATAGCCATCTTAGCGCTACAGAGTTGACTGGAAAGACCCTGAAAAGGGGTGACGTGCTGAAATTTAAAGCAGTCAACGACATTCCTGTTATGTATGTGGAATTTCATCTCAAGGCTCCCATTCTAGTGGAGTCGCCCGGTCAGCCTTGAACAGCTATTCCCCCTCTCATTCTGGATTACCAACTATATAAGCGTGTCACAACCTTACATAGTAACAGTCGCTAGTTTTCATTTAACCATGTGTCTCGAAGTATTTCCGCCATACTTCCGCCGCTACGAGCACCGCATCCAGACCTACAAAAACTGGACTGGTGTCATACCTGCAGCCTCGCTTGCACGGGTTGGACTTTTCTACCTTCAAGACAGCGATGAAGTGCAGTGCTTTTGTTGTGAAATTCGTATCCACAAATGGGTACCGGAAGATGATCCTCTAGAGGAACATTTGCGCTGGTCCGAACATTGCGTCTTTGCGAAGATGTGTAAAAAGTTGCAACAATTACAAAACGAGTTAGAAGAGGTCAAACAATTTTTGGTTGCGGATCAACTTATCATAAGTGGTGCCTTACAAAAAATTAGTGCACTAGACTTGACAATTCCTAATTAATGTATTTATACTTAATAAATGAATTTATACTTAATAAATGAATTTATAACACTTTTTTTTCGTTTTATTCATTGTCGTTGTTCCTTTAACCGTCTTCACAAGTACATTCTTCTACGCCAACGAGCGAGCATCATTTTAACAATATGAATCTCACAACCCCCGCAGTTCGTGGAGGTTCTTGTTTGAAAGGGTTTGGAACAAGGTTAAGTCAAGGTAACCATCCAAATACGATTTAGCCTTGAACTTAAAAGCAGAGGTCCTTGAACTTAAAAGCTGAAGTCCTTGACTTTAAATTTTTTTTCTTTGGAGTGTTCTGAGACAAAATCAGGTCAAAGTTGCCACCCCCCACCACTCGACCCGCCACCTCCCACCAACACTTATCCTTGACCTTAATATTTATTGTGGTGGGAGGTGGTGGGTCGAGTGGTGGGGGGTGGCAACCTTGACCTGACCTTGTCTCAGAACACTCCAAAACACCCTACTATCTAGCAATACAGGTCAAGCTTCATATTAAGGATTATGAAGAAATAGGTTAGAAAAGTTATTCTAAAATGAGAAAGTCAAACGCGTAGAAAAAATTATGTAGTGTTGTATAGGGATGTAGGCAGATACAAGGTATTACGGGGTAGCAATATTGTACTTAAGCGCAATTCATAAATATTTTAGAATAAAATAAATTAATGCAATTGAAATATTTGTATCTCAACTTTGAATACGCTGTCTAAAATATTGATGTGTTGGAGTTATTAGTCGCTTCAATATAGTTTCATAATAATTATTTTAGGATTTCATATCAAAAGCTTTTCTAGTTTTGAAGATATGAATTTTTTTTGAGACTCCTTGCAATTGTAAAGATTTTATAATAATAATAATAAAAGTTTTTATGCTTTTAATTTCTTGTACATATGTATAAATATAATGAGAGAAAGAAAAACGAAAGAAGAGAAAAGAAAGAAATTACAAGGTAAAGTTTAGTAGTGTAGGTACTACATCGTACACCCCGAACTAACACTTGAACTTCACCAGTATATATTTAATTTATAAATTAAGTTCCTAAACCTAAGAATTAAATTACAAAATATATTATTATTCAGTGAGGCTTATCTTAATACTTATTCACTACTTATTTACAAAAGACAATTTTTAAAGTAGTGCTTATGCTTAAACAACTTTACAGGAAAAGCACTGTAGGGTTCAAAATAGCATGCTGTTTCAGTAATAACTAATATGAGGTATTAAATTTCCTGGGAATCAAAAATGAGAAGTGAATTATGCAAACGTTGTTTTATAGAACAAGATGTTATGCAGAACAGAATAGATGAGACTCAAATTAGAAAATACCTTTAAAATTAAAAAGTTGATGTTTGCACAATGAAAATGGCATACCTTGTATTTTAATTTTCAATTGTGTTTATATGACTCCCTTAAGGACATTGTATATAATAATTTTAATTATTAGGTAAAGAAAATATGTTTCTACAAATAAAAAATCAGTAGTCGGTCCAGGTAACCCAGTACTTAGTTTCTTCGCGAGATGTAGTGCAGATAAAAAGCAATTAAGATAATGAAGAAATCAGAGAAACAACTATGTCTTTCCACATCAACAAACAAAATAGATATTTGTTAGTGTTTTGAGACAAATTGGAGACAATTCTATAACATTTTTGCCACTTTGTTTTAAAAACATGTTTCCCTTTCATTTTTGTCTCGAACTCATGTTGTACTTTTGTGGGGTTGGTATGAATAGGCTTTAATAAAAAACAAATCGTAAACTATTGGTATATTTAGTTGTACATCATGACGACATAGCACGACTGGATAAAACCTTAGCAGAACTGTGAAAATACTAAGCAAGACTGTGGCACTGCAAAGCAGGACTGTGGCAGTACCGTGCACGACTGGCAGGACCAAACAGGATCTAGCAGGACCAACGGCAAGCAAGATCCGACAGAACGTTAAAAGATAGCGAAGTCCTGCTTAAATCGACAGTAGGTGTACAAGCGTCAAGCCTATTTCTTAATATCAAACCTGGACGAAAACCTGTAGACGATATTGATCATGTCATTAAACATCTGAGCAGACGTTGGATTTTAGAAGAAGAAAGTTAATATAACCTATGCATCTTTACTATGGTTTTGTGTATTGCTTATGCAAGCAATTGGGGTGTTGAAAAGTTTTGAAGTCTGTGACAAGTTGTAGCGCATAGAACTTTAGTGAGTTTAAGAGTTTTTTTAAGCTAATGGACTCATCGGTTGCACAGAAAAAAAAAGAACGCCGTCTCTGCTGTAGCTGGTCGACCCTCTGATTTCTCCATGTAGCCTGAACGGTTGTTTGGTACGATTTGAAGCTAGTTTGAGTCATTGAGAAATTTTGGTTTGGAGTTTGATTCTAAACTTTTTTTCCGTTCGTAGTCAAATAATTATATACCACAAAGTTGTCGCATCACGGTTGAGATGAAAATTGTGGCGCGGTGTATTTAAAATTACCTAACGACTAACCGTAAGAGAAGGTAACGTAAACTAAAAGAAAATGCATGAAAATATATATGAACACGAAGATTCAATAAGATTCAGAGAATTATACTAGAATATTCAATGAAGCTAAGAACACTTGAAGTGTGTAAATAATATGTAACTATTGCAGTAACGCAAGTAAAGCCATCAATCAATCAAAGGCAAGACTAGATTTTAGAACAAATATATGTCTTAGTAATGTAATAATTATAATTGTAGAGAAAACCTAAAACAGTTTGTACAACGAGAACTCTTGCCTACACAGGCGACGTAGTGACAATAGCAAACAATAAAAAGGTTTACAACCGGATGTAAACGTTTGGAGTTGCGAAATAAGGAAAAGGAATGAACATAAATATAATCAATCGATAGTAGCTTCAGCTAATTGCAGCTTTAATCGTGAGGTCAGAATATGGCACACAGTATTTACCAACTTTAGCTAAGGATCGGAATACTGGACAGCAATTCAATAACTGAAAATTGTAAATTCAGAATAATACCTAGTACCGTGCACTGACATGTACTGTGATGCTAGCCCGGCTTTCCAACTCTATACCACGGAGCCTTGCTTATATTTTGGGCGTATGATAGCGGTATAAACGAATTTTATTTCTTAAGGTGCTTAACTGTATATATTTGACCGGATGTATATTATATTTTGAGCCATTTAAAAGTAGGTGTAAACTGTATACAAAATTTCGTTTTTCTCCAGCAAGTAGTTTTTGAGCTATACCACCAACAGGCGGACTGACAGAATTTAGAAAACAGGTTTTTCATCATCTAGGTACTTTAATATGTGAAAATATGAAGAAATCTCGGATTAAACGGAGTTCTAAGAAAACTTCAGAATAATATATACAAAAATCAGCAACAGTAAAAGGAAAGACTACAAGAGAAGTCATAAAGATGGCAAAAAATTGCGATATGTAAATATTGTATGGTATGATGTAATAGCATGTAACAAGGGTAATTTTTGGGCTTCGGTAAATTTAGATTCATATATAACAATGTTAGATTAGAAAGGGGACATCTAAACTTAGAACATAAACACGTACCACCTCATAAATTGCCATTTGGTTGATTATCAGACATTGAATCGTGACGTGACCGCTTTTACTTCCACTTAAATAATGAGTTGCCAATAAACATATAATCATTGCATGATAAATGAATATAATTGCATAGATACCTCGCGGAAGTTGTCACTTGACAATTGTAATTTTTTATAATAAACGAATTCAGTCACGCATGGCAAAATTTATTAATAATACTGCATTCTCCAAAACTTTTAGAAAATTGCTGGTAAAGTTGATTGCATACGTGCATATATACCTTATAAAATATATATTTAAAATACCAGTAACTTATTGGTTCTAACTTACTCGTGTCCTTCTGTTCAAATTGATGCTTTTATTTCTTACGTACCTTTAGCGAAATTTCCATGTATATGCGACCACTACTACATAGTAGCTTTTAAATGCAAGGATATTCTTTGAATTTTAGTGGTAAGGAAACTCTCCTTTACCCTTTTTCAGGGCTCAGGAAATATTTTATATGCTTGTGATATTGACTGAAATAAATAACATTTTAGACATAGGTTCAGCCTGTAGAGCAGAGAAACGGTTTAGGTTGGATCCACACTATCCGGCTGCTCACGGTTCGATCACAATCCACTCTCGCTTCGCTCAAAAGTAGGGTGTTTTGGAGTGTTCTGAGACAAGGTCAGGTCAAGGTTGCCACCCCCCACCACTCAACCTGCCACCCCCCACCACCAACAATATTAAGTTCAAGGCTAAGTGGTGGTGGGGGGTGGCAACCTTGACCTGACCTTGTCTTAGAACACTCCAAAAGAAAAAAATGTTTAAAGTGAATGACCTCAACCATTTTCTCAAGGTACACACTCCTCCAATGAGTTCTACCCCTAATGTTTCAAGAGCTTTTGCACACTTACCTTGACCTACCCTTGTCTCAAAAAAATCTTCAAAAAATTTTTTTAGTGTCGGCATGGACCTCCACCACTGCTTTTCACAGGTGTGGTTTTGAGAACGTGTACATTAGCACTGTTTTAAGATCTTGCACACTAACACTTACCTTGACTTACCCTTGTCTCAAAAAAACCTCTAAAAAATTTGTTAGTGTCGGCATGGACCTCCACTACTACTATCCACAGGTGACGTTTCGAGAACGTGTACACAAACACTTTAGGAAAAAAATATATGGAGGAAACTAATATTTATTTTTGCTATGTACAAAAGTAACTAAGTTCTATTTACAAGATTAACTAAAGTACACTAATATACAAACTAATATTATATATAACTTACGCTACTCTTCCATAATTAAGTTGTGTATTTCTCCATTGTCACTAAAACTATCATTAGCACCGTCAACGTCGTAGGCTTCGGTGGACACGTCGGAAAAGACTGAGGGTGCAGGTGAGTTGACGTCGAAGTCTGAGGGATCCCAAATCAATGATACCTCAGCATCGTCGAGCTCAGCTAAAGCTACAGCCTCTCCAGCCAACACCCTGTCCACAATGTCCTCCAATTGGGGGACGGCGACGGAAGCCTCCCAGTTCTACGTTGACAGATGTCCAGCGGTGTAGTTGAAAAACAACGTAGAGGATGAGGGGGTCA